>OY292516.1:16331049-16650229 GCA_958496365.1 Subacronicta megacephala | reverse complement strand
AGTTTTGTATATCTGTTGAGGAACGGAAGAAATAGAAAGGTCGTCCGTGGCCTATAAACAAAGACTAGAACGACACAGAAACCATCTGGCTACTGAACTCATGAATACAAGTGACTGCATATTCCGGCTGAAAAGAACGCGACTAGCCTCAATCTAAACACTCCTACGAAGTGGAGAAAATAAGAGATGACACATCACAGGACGTGCACTCTTAAAAATTACGAGATTAACGTGAAATCTGATTAAAGCCAAGGGGCTGATCGCAGATGGATAATATATATATATATATATATATATATATATATATATATATATATATATATATATATATATATAATCTATATATATATATATTATATATATATATATATATATATCTGTTGAGGAGCGAATTACTGATCATCATCTTAACTGTATTGTCGTCTTCTAGTCTAACTATACGTGGCTGAACATACATGACACAACAGCTGTTTTAATGCAGATTGATTGACTTAGATTGTCTTTTTATCAGATAATCTTTTTATCAGATTGCCTTTTGATCCGATAATCTTTTTATCTGATTGTCATTTTAAAGATAGTCTTTTTTGTAAGATATTATTTTTATTATAAGATAGTCTTTTCATAAAATAGTATTTTCATAAGGTAGTTTTTTTTATCAGATAGTCGTTTTATCAGAATGTTTTTTTTATCAGAGATTGAGTGCAGTTTCGATTTGTTTTGTGTTCTCCTTTGCACTTTTAATTCTTAATTATTTGACACCCGGAATTAAAATTAGAAGCGCAAAATTTTTAAAAGTTCTTTTTGGATTTAACTATGGAATTTAAACAGTACTATCATGAATCTACATTGATATCAATAAATTATTACTGCATAAATATTAGCCTTTTTCTAGTCTTTCACGAGTGCTAAATACATAAGCATCAAGCAACCAATTTGCAAACAAAACAAAAACATCCCTAATGTCTGTTCAACCTTCCCCGACGTACCCTGGCGAGGCAGGGAACGAGGCAGGGCCTAGGGAGGCAACAGCGGACGCAGGCGACCTCTAGACTACAGAGTCGATGCCCCGGTGAGCCACGCAAAAATTAGGTGACTTGAAGGGGATGCGAAATGCGGGCAGAAATATTATGTCTACTTTATGTAATGGGATGTTTTGAAGATAATAATGTTATTTACTGTGGAAATAGTAATAAAATAAATTGATGCTGAACCATATTAAGCTTACAACTATTTTTTAGGTCCGGTATGCGAGTTTTATCATACTATGACGCTTGTGTTCCTTCAAAGGTTAGGCAGAGGTTTTACTACACAAGTTTAAATGTTAATTTTCGAACTGAATACATAACTTAGAAAAAGGCAAGACTAATGACGCAGTTAGTTTGACATTCAAAAAGTACTAACTCAAAGTACTAGTCACTTTTGAATAAAAGATTTTGTCTATGACTTTGATACTTTGATCTGTTTTAGAGTTTAAATACATTTCCGTCGTCGTACAAAATGTTAATTAATGAAGGTAGCAACTGCAGAGGTGGCGAGGTTGCTGTATTAATGAATATTGCAATGCGCATATTGTGTTTGTGTAATTAGCCGCGATTTTGTATGCGTCTACTCAACATATAGAACATTAGAATATCATGTTACTAAGTCTGCAAATATTCACCAATAAAACACCGGTAAGTAAATCATACAAAGATTTTGACGTAAGCATTTTTTCTCTCGTTAGAACTCAGTGTCTCCAGTGAAAAAGGGCACAACTCAAAATCGGCACTTTTCAGGAGAGCCAAAAAACCATACTTTTGATGTTTTTTCGTATTTCGGGATTAAATTATTATATTTTTTTTATTGCACATTCTAGATAATAAATAGTTCTTTTATTTAACGTAAATAACTTACCCATTCAACCACTCCTTCTATATTTTTTTTTACTTTTTGTTGAGTTGTGCCCTTATTAACGAAGCATTAATGGTATAACGTCTTTTGTTCTTGTAATTTTGCTCGTTTGTAAAGGAATATTACGACTTATTCCCTTATTTTATCAATTTTTAAGACGATTATACGACTTAATGTCTTTCTGCTATCAATAACAAACATACATGATAAACTTATCTAATATTATAATAAAATAAATAGACTATTAAATACTATTTATTGAAATAATCAACATAAAAAACGAGGAATCAACATAAATAAATGAATTTAGAGCACTTACTTACAAATGATTTTTTTATTTTGGCCGCCGCAAGTGTCTGAATACAGGATACATATAAAATACGTGAAACACTCAGAAAGTTTTGAGAAACTAAAAAACTAACTTCTATGTTTTTTTTCAATTAAATCTTTTCAAGGAACTCTCCACCAGCCTCTATAGAAAGTTTCATGTGTCTGAACTAATTTAAAAAAAATTAAAATCCTCCGCAGACACCTTTTCCACGGCCTTCTCAAACGCTGCTAGCGCGTCTTCCGGCGATGAAAACTGTATCCCTTTGAGATGATTTTTAATTTTAGGGAATAAAAAGAAGTCACACGGAGCCAAATCAGGATTGTAAGGAGGGTGTCTCAACGACCCCGTGGAGCCCGGTGTTCGGGCGCTTGTTGCTCATTACAGAAAAAACTTCTGGCAGGCATTTTGTGCTATACCAATCAGCGTTGATGCTGCTTTGGTCTCGAAGTGGAATTGAAACTAGGTACCCCATCAAAGTGAAGAAACTAGCGAACAAAACTTTTCCTGCGCTCCTCGATCGCTTCACTTTCGTAGGCGTTGGTTCATTTTGAAACAGTCAAACTTTCGACTGACGCTTTGTTTCTGGATCGTATTGATAAATACAGGATTCGTCACTTGTCACAATGTCGTAAACGCGCCGTGACGAGCCTGCATCAAATTTTTGTATCATATCACGGCACCAATCCACATGGGCCTGCTTCTGAGCTTCGGTGAGGTTGTGCATTACCCAACTGTCCTCCTTACGCGTAGGTGCTCGTGCAAAATCTTGTGAACACTTCCTGAACCAATCAGCAGAGTATGCTGAATCTCTTCGTACGTAATTCGTCTCTTTTCTTGAATTATTTTTTTTACTGCCAACACACTTTCTTCGGTGACAGCCGTCGTAGGACGACCACTCCTTTGTTCATTCGCCAAAGTAAGACGACCGCTATACCAGCGGTAGATGGTTGCTTTTGAAGGTCCTTCATCCATAAAAGCAATTGAAGTCGATCAAATTACTCATCAGGTTTTAAGCCACATTTGAAATCATTGAACGATATTGTTCTCGATGCAGATCCATTTTGAATTGGCTCTCAAAAAAATGCAGAGGGAAATTTGGAAATCGAACAGTGGTATTTTTACTTTAAATAGTAATCGAAGTTTCCAAAATAAACTTTTTGTCACAAAACTTTCTGAGTGGCCTGGTAATACCTAATTCTACCAAAGTTGATGTATTAAGAGCATGTCTTAGTAAAAATCAAAGTCAAAGTAATTACATAAATAAAATAGGTACTTACAATTCTAGCCGGTTTTAACACAAATTCAGTAATTTTTGACTGCGTGTCATTTTTCCCTAGTTTTGAAGGAAACACACAAATCACACTACGCTTTTGACTGAACTTACCACGGCTACTAGCGTCGAGTACAACAACAAAACTGCATTAAACAGTTACAAGTCTTAATAATTGGCTTTAATTAAATTTTAGCTCAAAAAATATGAAATGACTTAAATGTTTGTATATGTTGCAGTCAATTCATTTATTTCCATTATAGAAGCGAAAAATTCGCGGCGAAATTCTAAATACACATATCGGTTAGGTTAGGTTAGAACTGTGACCACAGAACCAAAACCAGTTTTGACGGATTCAGTTAGTCAAAAGTACTTTTAACCAGGTCCATTGGGCAAAACTACTTTTGACTGTTATTTAGTCAAAAGTATTATTGTCTAAATCATACGGTTAAAACTACTTTTAACTGATTTTGCTAGAGTTTTGACTGCAATATATATATTATTTAAAACAAACACACGAAACAGTATTTACTTTAAAAAGAAAAATAAACAAAATAGAAATTATAAAATAAAGAATGAAACGACGTGCCAATCCACCAATAGCGATAGCGCTAAGTGGGGATGAACATTTGAAATTACGCGAATCAAACGATACAAATCGAGTTGTTCCCTTATACACATGCTCACTTAAAGGTATTATCTGCATTTATTTCTTTCTACATTTAAATCGCTTCGGAACAAAATGGTTTGTGTCTTTTCTGTCATGTCAGTAGTTCAATTAACTGACATTATGTCTTTTTGTTGGTTTGTGTTTTCGGATTTATTGCAGTTGTATCTTTTTAGCTGTGAAATTTACTTGATATCAGTGGATATGCCTTAAAAAACGGCGAGTTATGTCCTTGATGCAATTCAAAAAACCAGGTTACGATTGAGCTAGAGTTATGTCCTTTTGATATGTTGTGTAACAGAACCCGGAGATTACAATGGTGCAATAAAAACAAAAGGGCATAACTCGACTTATGCCTCTTTTCACTGGAGGCACTGAACTATTAGCCGATCTTATGCCTATGACTAGCTTATATAAGATAATAGAATTTTTAAAGTCTTGTTCTATTAAGTTTTATTTACATGTCTTCTAATTTTGTTTCCGTTGGCATTTCTTAACAGCCTCCTTGGACCTAAATGCGGCTGTTCTTGGGTTCAATACCCGGTTCCAGAAAACTGTTATCAGATTGTTCAATTAGAATATCCTCATTAACAGATCTGAGTGTTGTATTGTGCCCGGAAAAGGCAATACTTAGGGCATATCATTGCATAGATACTAAAACACATCTCCGAACGTTCGAACCCTTCGGGGAATATGGTCTGATATGATATTTCTTTTGCCGTTTGAAGTTATGAAATGTGTATGCAAAACGTAATTAAATACCTGACATACCACACACCACATAGTGGTGTGGTGGCTTAGAATTCAAACGACTTTATGCGTTAAAGAAAAGCAGTAAAAAAAGAAAATACTAGGAAATTGAGTACAGAAAGCAACGCAATGTAATAATATCTTGATTTAAAAATATATTACGAGCATACATTTTATTTATGTAAAGCTGAGCCAGCTTTGCATAAATATAGTAAATATTTTCTGCGTGTGCTAAAAAGTAGTGCCTATGTATAGATTTTATTTAGTAGATGACATCTCTTGTATGTTTACTAATTAATATTGATTACTATTGTGTCTGAAACCTAGTCGATATCACGAAGAATGAAGCGGTATGTAGGTACTGTAGGAGTTTGTAACAAGAAGTTTTGAAGTGCGCGTCCCGGCACATATAATATTTGAACAAAAAAGTAAGTAGTGTTTGAAATATGTCTAGAAAAGAGTTTTATAATGAATGTCATAAGATTAAGAATTATTCCTTGAACGAATACAGTGTTCGTGATTTCCCTAATCGAGTGTTTTTAATGTAGAAGTATTAAGATCCCGTGATAACAGTTCCTGGTGCTTCTACAGTACCTAACATATGTATAACTTCCCAGATGGTCCCATTCTCAGTAGAGCGGCTTTCAAAAATAAAAAAACAAATCTAAAATAAAAGTAATGTTATGTCTCAAACAGTTCCGGAAGTTGGTGGCTTTAGTTTGAGTGGATCTTTGTTTTCGCCATTGACTTCCGAAACTGTTTTTCGCTTTAATTCAATTAGACCATTATTACAGGTACTTTTGAAACTTAAAAAAGAAACCATTTAGAATGTTATACCATTAGATATAATATATGATTACGTAATATGATATTGAGTTGAATGCAGGACTTAACTTTAACCAGCGTACGAAACCCGAAAATGTTTGAGGGCACGTAAAAACGCCCTTCAGACGAATAGGCCGTTACCCCGGGGACGCCCTTCAGGGCCTGCCTATGTGTGCGTAAGATGCACTCATAATTTATAGGGAAATGTAGTGTGCGTTTAGTTACGATGTGCGTGTGTGTGTCACGCACTGCGTATTTGTGTATTATGCTCTGGCTGTTTGTGTGTGTGAAAGAGAGAAATGTATTTGGTATTCATAGGCTGAAATTATCTATAACTTATAACTAAAATATAACGCGATAAAATCCGTAAAAAGTAGTTTTATTTCAATGTCTTATATTCGCGTGTAAGTGTTAGAAACCAGTATGTTATCTACTCTATTTATTATTGTTGATTAACTATTAATTAACAATATTAAAATTTCTTGTTGAACTTATAAATTGTTGATTGCAAGTAAAATCTTTCATAAACTTATTTTATATTATTTTTAACCAAATATTTAAAAAAATACATTGCTCCACACTATAGGAATATTACACCATTACCCGGATGCCTCGTTGGTCTAGTGGTCGCAATCGCGACTGCTACGCTAGAGGTCTTGGGTTCGATCCCCAGGTCGAGCAAAGTGTTATTTGGTTTTTCTCTAATGACTTTCTCTAGTTCTTTTTCAATAACTGAATATTTAATTACATACGTTCCGATTTGCTCAAAGTGAATATAAAACGTCGTGACTTACACATACGCTGAAATTGCTGATATTACCTATAACATTTTTATAATAATTAGTATAAAAAAAAATAATGTTTTTTTTACTAAAAAAAATTTAAAAACCCGATTCTGAAAATTTAAGATATTTAAAATGAACGAACCCATAAAGTGATTTATATAGAATTCTTGTCTGTTTGCAAAAACCACTTTGATTTTAATTTTATTTTCACTGTTAATAAAGTATATTATGTTCATACTTAAAAAACTCTCAATGAGTTGAACAGATCCTGACATAGAGTTTGACCTGTCTCTTGCATGCAGATCCATAGAAAGAAGGGGTCATCACAATTGGTTTGGGATTACTGTTTTTTTTTTGTATTCGTCCACGCGGTCAAAACCGCGAGCAAAAGCTAAATTGTATATAATATTGTTATTTATCACTGATGTAAGTATATACGGTAACCTCGAGTTCCATCAACGAATTAATTGGACGTCATGTTTCTTGTGTCTAGAAGTACTGCAAATGCATGTATTGCTTTTATAAGCAAAACGTGATTGCTTGGTAAGCGGCCTAGATTGTAATCTATGTGAGACTCTTTTGGTTAATAATTTTGAATATATAATAAATGTTAAGGGCTAATTTCTTATTTGGGAAAATTAAATTATAAGGAAATATTAAATTTATTATTATAGCCAACCATAAGAGTCAAGTATTGTAGTCATTGTGTAAAAAAATGACATTATATAGTTCGAAAATTAGATAAAAAAAACAAAATGCAAAAAGCATTAATTGAATGACGTTTCAATGATTTCGAAATAAATTTTGACAGTTTTTTTACCACATCTGTCAGTCTTTCAACGTGATACAACCCAAAAAGCAGACTCAATCTTAAGACCAGAACTAACACGTCCAAATGGAAGACAGTTCGGAAAAAATATTCCTTGCTTTCAAATATTATAATAGTTAAGTAGCTAGAAGACGCACAACAATGTAAGTTGCTATGTAAGTACGTATAAGAATCAAAACTAAATTTGCCCTCAGTTTCGCTGCTCGTTGATTCGACAAACATATTTATAACTAATACATTCCTAACCACAAAAATATGCAACCTTAAATAAATTCCGTCGCAAGGCATCAGTAACTCATCACTAAAAATAAAACGTCATCAGATAAAGAGATTCAGCGAAGACTCACAAGCAAGCGGAGGCGTTTAAAGTTATTATCTATGCGGCCGACCTCAGTCGGGTATCGAACCCGCGGCAACTAGGTCAATGCAGCACGCGATGTCATACTCTGTCGCTGACTTGGCGTCGCGGAGCTACGAATTGAAGGTGACGAGCTGTTGATAAATAAATTAACCTACAACGAACATTCGAACTTCTATTTGAATTCAAATTTTAGAACGAAAATTTATACTAATTTTAAATATTATTTTTATAACTTTTGACAGGTTATTTTTTTTATAAAAACATTTTTTTTGTTATTATACCTTATTATTTGTTTACGACTGCTAGACGAATATTTTAACGAAATTCTTTATTTTTGTTGTGTATTATACTTTTGTAAACTTGGTTTAGATTTTTTTCAATAAATTTTCGTACATCTCTATAACTTTTAACAGTTTATGAAATTGACTGTAGTGCTAATACATCAAAATTTAGAGATTTCAACATTCTATCTGAACAGACCTTGATTTTAAAATGTCTCATACTGTGTAGTTCTTTACCTCATTTTTTATCAACAGATTGCTATTTTTCTTCAAAAAACATAGTTGTTAAGAAATTACACAATCACACAATCCACAAACACTGTACACAATACATATTGATAAAGCATGTATATCGCGATAAAATGTATCAGGAAGCGACTCTTGCGCACGGTATTAGAAAATGGAGTCAAGGCTCTGTGATGCGCGCCAGATTGTTAGAGCAGTCGTCGTATAACCAAGACAGAACAACTATATATATTGACGTCATTTAATGTCCACAGCAATTAGTGTAACGAATTGTCGTGGAAGAAAAATATTAAAGAAGGAATGTAATGTAATGTGTATTGTTAGCTCTATTTGTTGTAAGAGTATGAGGAAATAATGTGCTGATAAAATAATTATTTGTCAGAATTAATCACCAGGAGCCTATATTCGTCCACAGCTGGTCGTAGGGCTCTCCTAGTAAATTCCACAGAGCCCGATCTTCGGCTTTCATCCAGTCACTAGCAAAGGATTTTCTTGACCAGGATAAGCATTAGTTTTTTCTTGAATCCTAGAGTCAAAGTAACCAAAAAATACGAAGAACTCCTAAATATTTTCCCAGTTTTTGGGTAAAGAATCGACTTCCTTACGAATCAATGAGTTTCTATCCTATAAAACTTAATCAATTTTATTTTAAACACTACAAAATGTATTAAGTAATACAATATGTCTCCTCGAAACATTTATAACTCATTGTAAGTCGCCTTTTATATCGCTGAGGAAAACATAGCTCCGAGAGGAGTTAATGACAACAATTACTTATATAACAAGTGGTTAACTGGCTGGCTGCAATCTTGGGTCCACAGACTCGAACATGACGCAGGTTGATATAATTACCTAATAAGATGCCGTGTGCTGTCTCAGTTTCTTGTTACTCTGCCTTTTGCGTGATGGAGGTTTTTTAGTCTGTATTGTCTTCTTGCAGGGCCAAAAGGAGCCTCATTTGTCTAGTGGTCACAAGCATTGCTGCTAAACCGTGGGGTTTAGGTTCAACTCCCAGATCAAACAGTTTTATTTTGATTTTCTCTAAATACTTTTCGATTTTTGCGTCCTTAATGTTTCTGCAATATAGGCTTGGTGGTATGTTGAAAAGAAAGTAAAATAATATATATTTTTGCAGATATTTACAGAGAATTCTGTATTCAGTTTTCTAGAGAAAAACTTTTTTTTTCACCCGTAGATTAGCGAACGTACCTATCTATCTGATGAAAAGTGAATTATCGGAAAAAATCACTTTAATTATAATTATTTTGTACTGGTTTCTAACACTTACGCGAATATTAGACATTGAAATAAAACTACTTTTTACGGATTTTATCGCGTTATATTGATATTTTTAAATTCCCGACGTTTCGGATCCTTTACGGAATTTAGGTGATTATTTTAGGTGATTTTTATTAATTTAGGTGATTATTTTGGTTGCAATAACTTAATAAGAAGATACAATATTGTCTATTGCCCTTCCTATAATTATTTTTATTATTTGTAACAACAAGTTGCAGGTGTTGTTAGTACTAACGTGACGTCGTTATCAGAAATTCGACAAAACTGAATATGTCAAAACTAACCATCGATTGCTACGCTTTTTCGTGCCAATTCGCAATTCGAGCAAAGTGTTATTGGGTTTTTCTATTAAATTCTCAGTTGCAGCCCGGTGAATGGCTATAGACTCTTCTTTTTTTTTTTAAGAAAAGACCCACGTGGGTCACAGATTGCCGGTGATTGTGGGTGCTAGGCTAAATGCTTGTGTTACAAGTGGGTTCACGTCGGTAGTGCAATGGGTGGGGTTCGAACCGGCAACCATATGATCGCAGACCGACGACGCCCTATCCATTACGCTACCGCCGCTCCTATTACATTACATACATACCCTAAATATATCGGCGAACTGTAGTATTGGGTGTACAGTTCACCTCTGCCAGACCCTTCGGGGAATACAGGTGTGATGGTATGTTACAATTTCCACCGCACATACCATCCCTCAGTTAATCTACGCTGATGAAAATCTTCTATACGAAAACTACTGTTTCAACCTTCATGTTCAAAATGGTTATGTTTGACGTCAAATGAACCTTTAAATATTTGAAGACCGATGTTTATTCTTGAAATACATTGTTGTAGTACAATCGCGATTTAAGATCGGTTGCTGGTGGTACGAGTACTAGGACAGCATAAGTGGAAGCAGTCTGTAAAACAATTCAATACCTAGATCATGTACGACATGCACTTACGAGTATAAGTAATGGTAGCTTGCTTCACATGACATTTGATTGCGATAGCTATTGTTTGAAATAGGAATGGAAAATCAGCCCTAAAATAATAACTAAAAACTTTTTCATTTGTTTTCCAATATTAATAAAAACAACTGTCGACCTTCAACTATTATTCTTTCCTATTCAGTAAAAACAGAACAATGTATTTTCGACAGTACTGCGTATATAAAAATTAAAACTAAAATCTAGTCGGCTCCCTCGTCCCCCGCCGATCAGTCTGGTTGTCATGGCAACCAACCGGTCTAGACTCGTCGTTACCTAGCCGAGATAATCGTCCTGAATTACATATTGCCTGTAGGCGTTACAGCAATATTGCTCGAATTGCGAAAATTTCATCCTAGAAAGATAGACTGAAGTTAGATTGCTATACCATGAAATCATAAATTAATTGAAATACGAATAATTGTTTTGGCTGATATTATCATCATACCCAACCATATTGGGGTCAGCTTACAAACCAAGCAGATGGGATTTAATATTATTATTTAACACTAAGCAACTTCCATCAGACCTTCGTAACCCAAATTCTGGGCAATATCGAGGACATAAGGATAGACTTGTTGCCAGGTTTTTTTGTTGTCTGTCACTAACGATGTTCACCGGGACCTGCGTAGATGTCGCTATAACTGATGACAGACCCTTGTTTGGCAGTGACTTGGCCATTGCCAGTTATAAGCGCTCTGTTCTATCAATTCTTTTACAGGGCAAAATTTAGTTATGTATTTTACAATAAACAAAATCTACCTATGTCGCTTTAACTATACCAACGAATTAATCGATTGTATAACAACACGCAGTCGATTTCTGCGGCGGTTTCACGTGCTCCCGAGACACGGAGGAGAACCGGGGAGCAAACCTCAGCTTAGTTATTACATAGCCACAAGCATTTCCGTACAGGGGGTATAATATTTACTAGCAGTTCTCAGCGATTTCAGTTGCGTATCAAAAAACTCGACTTATAGGTTCGGTATCAAAATGAAACGTGCACAACAATGTTAAGTAGACCTCCAGCTATACAGCTGAAAACCGCATCGGGTTTCGTACAGTCGTTTTTATGTCATGTGCGTACAAACATACATGCAGACAGACAGATAAATATTCTAAAAATAATCTATACTAATATAATAAAGCTGAAGAGTTTGTTTATTTGTTTGAACGCGCTAATCTCTGAAACAACGTGTCGGACTAGAAAAAATATTTTTGTATATGATACCCACATTTATGTACCACACTAGAGGTCCTGGGTTCGATCCCCAGGTCGAGCAAAGTATTATTGGGTTTTTCTATGAAATTCTCAACAGCAGCTCGGTGTCTGGCTTTGTGCCCGGGTAATGGCAATAGGCTCGCCCCCTATTACATGGCATATATACCGGCGAAGTGTGGGTGTACACTTCTTCGTACACCTCTGCCTAACCCTTCGTGAAACACAGGCGTGATGGTATGTTAAGTTATGATAATTAATGAGGTTTAATATCACTTCATTACCACTTTCTTAGAATTAGAATAAAAATTCCCTAGCTGTATGCATACATTTATAAAGTGGTGTTCTCGGAAGCCGGGCTAGCAGACGGCTCGGCATTCGGCAGGGTCGCGCCGGGACTACAATGGATGCCTTGTACTCTGTCATTGTCAAGGTTAGTCTACGCATATGTATGTTATAACATATTATTTTATATTGGGACATACCATCACGTCTGTATTTCCCGAGGGCAAAAGTCTACTGATAAATGCCCATAGTTTTTTTAAAAAAAGCTTACTAGCAATGTGGGTTGCAAATTACTAGTACTATTGTTAAGGTGCGAAATTCAAATGTTTCTTGGTTTTTCGCATATGATTCGGCTATAACATAGCAGTACAAATTGCAACATTAACAATAATTTATTCACGATTGAGTATTATAACTTTTGCTTAATAATCGCCATCATGTCATAGGAAGCTTAATTCTAACTCTGAGCTGCTACTGAGAATTTCATAAGAAAATCCCAAAACTTCTTTGCTCGACCTACAAATTGAACCGAGGACCTCTTAGCTAGTAGTCGCATTTATGACTACGAGACTAACGACGCAGTTTAAATATTGGTACAAGTCCGTAATATAAGGTATGTTGTAGTTTTTTTCTGTTTCCGCGGACAAACGGTTTTGTGGGGCTTTGTTTAGACTTCAGTTTTTATGAAAGTTTGATAAAAAGGATACATCCTATATTTTAGTTAGCGCTACGTATATTTTCACCTATTTTACTTGTGGAATTTCTAGATTTTTTTTATAATTCAAAATTTTATATGTATTCAGTTACAACTTTTTTTGAATTCATTATGAATTTATTCAGACAACTGTACGTAACTGTGTGGGAAGTTCGTGTGCAGAGTCCAGCAGGCAGCCGTCGATCACTAAATAATTAATCGTATGCAATTTATAGTCGGAACTAGGTATAACGTCTAGGTGACCTTCAATCGATTCTATTTAATCGATATCGACACTCCATCCAGTAAAATTCTTGCAGTAAACAAAATGTATGGGCAGAGGTCTTGCTAGGATGTCAGCACGACTGGAGAAGTACTATCCTCTCACAAAATATCGTTTGGTGAGTATGGAGGGCTGAAGACTTAATTTCTCCATTCGTTCCCTTCATTAGTAAGAGAAAACATAGTATATGGGCGGCGGTTGCCACTAACCATCAGGTGGGTCGCCTAAAATATAGAGGTCTTTTTTTTTTCTTGTTTAAAAAATCTTTAATCTAGGAATATTTGATACCTGATTTGTATTTTTAAAAACGTCATGCCTCACATCCGCGGTTGAGGCCACTAAGTATTTCATCGAAGATTTAGATAGTAGAAGACCTTATAAATGAAAAATAGTGTTATACTTCAATGTGCGTGGCTACGGAGATCAATATTACTTATAGGGCAATGAGAAAATTCCTAGAAATCCGCGAAATTATGTCGGGAGAACGTTTCTATGTGAGCATTAACACAAATTGCGAAGAGCTAGACAGCCTAGATGTCTAGCCTAATAGCTTGGAGCACTAAAATATGATGTTAAAATACGCCCTTTTAAAATTAAGAACCTTCAAGTAGTTTCAAGAACCGTTGAGAATTGAGAACCCTATTTTTTTAAGTCGGTAGTAAAAGTTATCTTAAATACATAATCTTCTAAAGTTGATCTTTTGAAAACAGTTTATTATTTTTCTTTTCTTTCATCCCCAGATTGGCATAAAAATAAACTGAGATTTTAAATCGTCCAATAAATTAGGCGAAAATGTCTGCTAAAGGCGAACAGATTAGATCCAGACCGGAGTAATGATGATAGCTGTCTGAGAAGTTTTTGCCTACCCTCGGCCTGGGCGAACAGGCTACAATATACGTACTTTATGTAACCTAAGCTTGAAGAGGCTTAGAAAATGGGTGGTAATTATCGGGAACGGAAAATGGACGCGTTTATTATTGATTTAGGTTCAGACATTAAATATTTGGCTATGTTAATATTTTCATGCTTGTTTTCCTCGAAGCACTGACGGCTCTGTCTGAAAGTTTACTGCGTATATCTGTGATGATGGTCCAAGACTATATAGGGCAGGGGAGGTCAAGATTGTTTTTATCGGTAGGATTCATTCCTCGATGTGGTAGCCGAACCATTGGGATTTGCCGCATTACAAGAAAAAAGGTTTTCCTGATAATAATATAGTTTTTTTTCTAATACAAAAAATTGCATACGTACATACATACCATCACGCCTGTATTCCCCGAAGGGTTAGGCAGAGGTGTACTTAATTTACACCCACAGTTCGCCGGTATGTTTAGGTCCCATGTAAAAGGGGGCGGGCCTATTGCCATTAACCGGGCGCAACTCCAGACTCGAAGCTGCTACTGAGAATTTCATAGAAAAACCCAATAACACTTTGCTCGACCTGGGGATCGAACCCAAGACCTCTATCGTAGCAGTCACGATTGGGACCACTAGACCAACGAGGCAGTCCTCCAAAATTGCATACGATAGTGAATAAAATACTGCGATGCAGAAGAAGTGCCGTGTCCTCCCGGCAACAAACTTACTTCACACCACTTTCCATTCTGCGCACGCGCTTTGATAGATCCGCAACGAGTGAGGTGCCAAATACACACAGCTTTTGGTGTGACCGCCAACACGATATGGCGGGCCATTCATATTTATGTAAATTTTATTAATAATATGGATATACAAAGGTCATTCATTCATTGAATTAGTTAGCCGCTTCAATATACATAAAACCTATCTACATAATCAATAAGAGAGTATCATCAACATCAACCCAATACATCATCCCATTGCTGGGCATGGTTCTCCTCTGAGAACGCGAGGGATTAAGCTACAGTCCACCACGCTAGCTTACTGCAGGTTGACGGACTTCACAACCCGTCAAGAAAATCTCTAAGGCATGCAGGTTTCATCACTATGTTTTTATAAGCACATAACTTTGATAAGTCAGAGGTGCGTGCCTTGTATTCAAAATGGAGACTTTTGACTTGGCAGTCCAATAGTCATACCACTAGAATATCACTGCACTTTGTGCTGCAAGAGATTATACAAGTGAGTATTAATTATTAATTTTCGCTAGCTCACTTAGATAGTGAAGGACAATCGTGAGGAAAATTGCATGCCTAAATTAAATGGTCTGCCTAGGAGATCTTCTCTTCTAAATGGAATTGCGAAATTTGTTAACCTGTAGTAGGCTGGCTTTGTGCACTATAACCTTTTATATAGTGCGGGAAAATCCTTATTGATTCCTAACCTAACCCAACCCTTCACATTTTGAAAGGAAACCCATGCCTAGCAGTGGGACCTAAGTTATGTAATCTAAAAGTATACACATATTTTGTGTATAGAAATGTAAGCTACCTTATGAAAACCACTTAGCCCATTTACAACACTTCAAAGCTGACTTTAGAAAAACGTTAATGCTTGTCTTTATTATATAAGAAACCTTTTCAAGTTTAAAGCCCGAGGGTTGACGACGAAGGAGCTATTATGCCGGGAATCTGATTTTTTTTCGCTTCGAATATGACTTGTCATATTTCACATATTGCAATCAATAATTTCTTTAGTAGGAGGTATGATGAGGTGGTTTCCACGTAATAGTGTTATATATAAACATAATAATCAGGAAAGAGTGTTACATAAACTG
Source organism: Subacronicta megacephala (assembly GCA_958496365.1). Lineage (NCBI taxonomy): Eukaryota > Metazoa > Arthropoda > Insecta > Lepidoptera > Noctuidae > Subacronicta > Subacronicta megacephala. The sequence goes on along the minus strand of OY292516.1, from coordinate 16,634,548 downwards.
AAAAATGTTGACTCAATTGCTATTTTCGCTTGTGAAACCACATCGTTGGGGCTTCCTTCCCCGTAGGTTTGAAACATTTCTTAATAATCCTGTTGTTGTCCTATATTAAATAATCACATGTACCCAACCTCGGAATCAATACAACACATCAGCGTTGAATCCCAAGTATTTAATCGTTGTAATTAATCGCTAATGAACTGCATTTTAACTTTTGCCAATAATTTTTTTTCTGCAAATCATTTTACTAAAAAGGATCGTGTTCGTGTCACCGTCTCCGTCCGATCGCTCTTAGCTACACAACCTTAAATCTGTCGCTACAACACGCTAAAATAACCTTTACGGTTACACAATTAAGAGTTGTAATAGACGCAATTACGTGTTTGTTAAACAAAGTTGTTTGTGCCGCTAGTTGAATAGAAGCTAGACCTTAGTCCGTCGTGATAAGGTTGAAGGTGATTGTGTAGCGGTGTTCTTTTGAGCGTAACTAGGGCGGGCGCCTTGAGAGCCGCATTTACATGACACGACCTCGCACGGTCGCTGCTCTCCTGGCCTTACTGGCCTGTAGCATTGCACGCTGGCTGCGTACCGCAGTTTCCTTCCTCACCATTATCTATATTTCCTATCCACGCCAACTCACAAACAAATCTAATCCACGTTTTGAATGCGTTTGGATCATGCGCTTGGAGGGAATCCAGCATTTTTTGATTTGCAATGGTCACGTTCCTAGAGCAGGTACCTACTATAATTATGTCTGCGCCTGTTGCTGAACAATAACGAGTTGTGAACAAGCTTTCGCAATAATTTGGCCGCTTTTGTAATATTTTCCAAAAGTTCTTAAAGTGTCCGACAATGGGTAACAAACTTCTAAACAGTTTTGTTTTGTTAGCACAATGTGTATAAAAAGGGACGCAATTACGCATTTAGAGAAATTTCTAGGCTTCTTAAACAGAGCCATGGAAGCTGTTCATAAAAGATTAAATAAAACGTTAGCTTATTAATTTTCCTTATTATTTAATGGAATTGTTTTTTTTTTTTATAAAAACGTGGTCTTTGGCTACGTTTAGTACTCTTTAAAATTAAGCAAGTCTGCAAATCTAGCTTTTTTCGAGGTCCCGGAGCAGGATCCAGAGGAGTATGAAACCCCAGGAGAAGGGCTACCTTCAGAACGAGCGGAAGATCACATTGGTGTCAATTAGCGGGTTTATGCAATATTCGAGAGTGGTTGGGTTGCGCCACCCGACACAGACCTTGAACATATGCGGTCGACACTTGTTCAATATGTTTACTGAGCAGTAAGCACCCATGCTGTAAGATTGGCTATTGAGTGCGAGATAAATATACTTAATATTTGTATAGTATGAGTTATGTTTTCATTGTACACTATTTTTATATAGGCTGTATGAATACCAACTATTTATAAGATTTTTTCCTAATAACTGATGCAACACATTTGCGTCAGTTATTAGAAAAAAATCAGTGGAATTTTGTAAAAAATGGTTATAAAATCATTTTCAAATATGATTTGATATCTAGAAGAATTTCATAGCTAGAACTGTGAAAGAAAGAAGTATTTAAATGGAAAGAAAAGAAAGACGTTTAGAAAATAAGAAGCCCAAAGACAGCGTTACGTTACTGAGTCGACTCGAAGGACCAATTTCTGTGGTGTGCTACTTTTTAGAACCTAATTAGTTTAATACCTTTAAAAGGGATGTAACGGTTATTATTATATAAGCAGCGTCATCTAGATAGTGAATACTATGTTATATGTGAATTTTTCATTAGAAATTGTAGATGAGGATCCTCAAAATCAAAAAGCCTTATATTTATTTCAACCAAAAGTACGCTAAACTAACTAAGGTTAGACAAATTTCTATTTTTCTGCAAAACAAATTCAATGTTAATTAGCAGTGGCTATACCAGCATTATTGCAGCCGTGTCAGAGGCAACCCACGGCCTTCTGCACCCATATGTAGCATATTTAGAGTGCACTGCGAATTCTTGCACCTAGATTCTTAAGCGACAGAACTTGTATTACGTATGGCCAGTATATGGTGCTTGTAGTGTTATATAGATTGTATAACTTTACATGGTGATAAAAATATGCAAAGGAACTATGGGATGCGACGTCTTATATTTATTATCGTAAGTGTTTATAGGAACGGTGAAAAAAATAAGTATTAATTTTTAAAAATCTATCTCTGGGGCGACCACCGGTAGCTGGGACCTTGCTCCTAATGCCTTTATATTTTTATCAATTTTGTGTTTTGTTTACACAAAACATTTTTTAATGATTCATGTATTTTAGGGATGTAATATTAAAATGTAGCTTATTATAGTATTTTTTTTAGAATATTGAGGAAGTTCTATAGGCGAAGCTGAGATCATAAATCTGGAATAATGGCAAGTTGGTTTAGTGTAAGGTTTCCAAAGACATCTCATCTAGATTTTTCTTGAGGACCGTTGTTCATGACTTTATAAGGTTTAACACACACAATTTTTTTATGTCTATATTCAATATAATATGTATGTGTGATCTTTATTATACCTACAATGTTAGATAAATCTACAAAAAATATAACATAAGGCTGAAAGTTTAATATGCGGGTGATTTTGAGAGAGTATCAGGGTACGTGACGTCAGTAGGTTTTAATACGTAATTGAGAGATAAAATGCTAATCAGGTAAACATATAAGAGAAATCGGTCTATCAACATCAGAACATATTCAAGGGCCTTGTGTATTTAAAGTAGTACAACTTTAAATATCAAAAAATCCTGTCACGCTCGCAAAATGAATGTCAAACATAGTTATGTCATGTTGAACTCTAATTATCTAAAGACTAATTCCACCACACTAGTTTTTCACCATAGACAAGATCCATAGATCAACCGGTTCACCTCACTAAGTGGGACAGGATGCAGGCTGCGTACGCGCATGTTGTCCATGTGCGTGTGGCACTCACACACGCGTGATTGTGTTGCTGCGTTATGTAACAGATTTGTAGTCTGTGTGCATTTACCGACGCGATTAGGCCGATAAATTTATTTATATGATAAATACTCATGTGTTTTGCATTTACATGTTCCAGTTTATGTGATCCGGTTTGTGCGGATTTTAGCAGATATTCATATATATAGTCTCTTATTTTATATATGTACGCAATATAGGACACACTGTCCGGTTGATATCATTGAGAATGTAATTTTATTATTTAACACCACGTTTGTATCCTCGAAAAGTTAGGCAGAGGCATTGATATTCAGCCACAGTTCATCGGTATCTTTTTAAGTCTGGTAAGTCTGTAAGACCTGGTAAACCACACCATATCCTATTGTTCAGCAGAACACTAGACCAATGAGGTAGTTAATAAATATATTTATCTTTCTGTAAACATTGAATGTACACAAAGTTAATGTATTTTTTTTTAATAAAAAGATTTCTATTCGGGTCTAGATCGAATAATTACGTCAAATACTTTAAAGAGTTAAATAACAACAAAAAAACACAATGCATTCAGTATTTTTTGTTCTATTTGTTCAAACTGCATTCAAAATTAAATCATAGCAGTAACAGAGTGCATCGAATCAAGGTGAAAACGCAAAAAAAGATCTATGAAAAGACTAGTGTTGTTCGCTTTCCGCGGCGCGCGCGCAGCCGTGACCTACATGGTTGATACGTAACCAAGTGCAATGAGACAAACAACATCGGATAATATTACTTTCGTTTACGCGTCGCGCCGTAAAATTCGCGTAATTACGCAAAATTGCGGTGACGTAATACTTTTGATGGGGTTATGTACCTTTAAGTAGGTTAGGTGCAATATTTACCTGTGATAATGTTTTATATGAATGATTTAAGATATTGGTGTGTAGTTGTTTGAAGATTTAATTATATAAAACTTGATGTTCTGCTTTTGTCTAAGGATTTTACTTACTACCCCATAGTCTAGTGGTTGCAAGCCAGCCTGCTTAAGTGAGTCCTTGGTTTCGATTTCGGTTCGGTTACTTGTACTGGACTCGCCCTCTATTATATGAGACCTAAAAAGATACTGACATATGGGTGTACACCAGTGCACCGCTGCTTACCTCCCAGGGATCCAGGTGTTGCGGTATGGTCTATTATATATGCGCACACCTTATCAGCTCAATGTAGAGCGCACCGTAATAATTTTTTTTATGTCACCTATTTGCATTAAGTTTTTTCTCATTATATAACTACTTTATTTAACGGCATTCCTATGTATATAGTTAGTATAATTTACAAAATAGTAGGTAATAATTATGATTTAGTAAACACTTTGCACATTATACAAATTCAAAGTCCGTTAATACACGAATGAATCGATTTTGATAAACTTGGTCAAGTATAAATAGTATCTGTGACGTTCTGATATTTTTACTGTGGAATCTACTGTAGTAACCGAAATATCAGCGGTTTCAACACGAGCTATGTGCTACACAAACTATGTTCTATAATTAAACTTGTTATTTATTTCAACAAAAAAACTACATACTAGAAATGGCAGTTAATGGGCGCCATTTTGTATTGTAGCATTATAAATAGTTATTTAATTTAGGTACTAATATGTGTATAAAGCTTTTAATATCTGATTTATACTCATTGCTACGCTATTAATATCTATCAGGTAAGGTACAAGAGAATGAAAAATTCGACATCAAGTACTTCATGCATGAAAACCTTTTTTCATCCTACCTGTCGTGTGCAAAAAATACCGATATTTTCACTATTACTCTTAAGCTAGGAAGAAAAACAGGAACTTGGGTCGTCTAATATTTCAGACCTATTTTCCGATAAGCAAGCTATTTCCCTAGTCATTCAGGGTGCGTGAAAAACCGCCATTTTTCAGAGGTATTGTACAGGCAGTTAATCTTGGCCCAATAACAGCGAAATATACCGCAGAAGAGTTATTTTAATTAACTCACCGCGGGGAATTCCTGACGGTTCTCGAATAGGAACTTACCTGTGAAAGAAATAAATTTATATTAGTATGTGAAAACTGTTATATAATTGTATCGATTTGATGAGAAGTATTTCATGGCCGTGGTCTAAAAATAGAACTGTATGTTGATACAATAACCAGAAGATATCAGAAGAACTAAAGTCACTAAGGGTTAGGAAGCTTAAGAGGCAGTGGGCGGGGCACATAGCTCGTAGAACTGATGGCCGCTGGGGCAAAACGGTTCTAGGGTGGAGATCCACGCACCGAAGCGTAGCAGCTTAGGACTATATGGACCTGGCTATCCTTGGTAGATGCCATAATGGCTAGCATACTCTTCTTCAGAATTCTTTGTTCGGCAGTGGACGTGCTTTGTCTGATTTATTTACAATCATACGCATACAACTTCATATACCAATACGTCTGCAACGTATCAACGTAACGTATCGTTCAGAATACAAATATACAACTAATAACTACCCTCCCACAGAATATTGACGTCAACTAGCAGTATGCATACTGTTGCGTTTCGTACGGTGAGTGTGGAGCGCCGAAGGCTCATTCCCTTCCTTCTCCTTTACTCGTTTCCCCTTCCCTTTCCTTAAATAGGCTCGCCAACGCATCTGCAACCCCTTTGGTATTGCAGATGTCCAACGGCGGTGAAACTACTTACCATCAGGTAGCTCGCCTGCTTGTTTGCCGTATTATCCCATAAAAAGACAAGAAAACACAACATATATTAGTTACACGCTAAACAACAGATTAGTATTAATAAAAAATAAATGCAGAATTATCCCATCCCATAGCTAAGCTGGCTTACTTGTGTCTGATGCAGAAAACCATACTTGTGGAGACATCGTTTTAGGTCAGTGTTGTCGTGAAGGGAATAACGGTTAGACGCGTATGTATGGATACAACAAAAAGTTCCACCGTTCATAAAGTTCGTACAATATTGTGACACGTTTCATCCACATTTTTTATGCCCTCCGGTGACACGGACAGCCAATATGTCATGTAGCAAATAATTGACGGGAATATAAATGTGTGCCATTTAAATACACGCAGGCATAGGTAATTAAATGGCATATAATTAATTTAAGGGGCTTATGGCGAAGTAAAATCTCCGCTGATTACGCGTTAATCTGCGTTTGCTGTGGTCAGTCAACGGATGGGTGACCGTGCGTCGGGGAGGTACTTATTAAATGAACCCATTAACAACCACTACCAATTTAAGCATAGCGAGCCAATTTAATAATTCTTCTTCATCCTTGCCTATTCCCATTTAAGGTAGGCTACTACTAGATAATGAGCACTATTAACTATTTATTATTTTACGTTAATTGACGTCTTTGAGCCCGGCAATAAGTTTTTCTAATGAATACATAAACAATCACTCTATGAACCTGTCAGATTGAGAAATAGTTACTGTGCATACCAGAACAGCGTCAGAATTCGCCAAATTCATTAGCGTTAAATTCATATAGCGTGTATTTGACACCCCTGACAACGTGGCCGAACGCAGTCGATCGCAGCCGATGGGCCGCGACCGTGACGCGCAAAAACTTGAGACCGCGCACCCATCTGTTGAGGTGTCAGGTGCACTTGAATAAACGAAGGTTCTGTATATATTTTAGCTTGAATAGAATTTCAAATAAATGTTTCGTGTGGCTGAGATTCTTATAAGAATATTTAGTTTTAGTTGCTTTAATTATGTATGCCCGAAATACAGGTTGCGTATCTTAGGACCAACATTTTAGATAGGTACCTATACGGCGTTTTAATATACCACCATACAATATATTCCCAAAGGTTTAAGCACAGTGGTACTAATTAAGGTATTCTAAGAGTACGACAGTTTTGTAGATCTGAACCGTGTCTATTCCGAAGAGAGGCTATTGAGACTTTCTTAATAGAAAACCTAAGACTTTATCTATGGAGTGTAAACTTATTGTCGAACCATATACCTCATTGTTAATGAAGACTTTCAACTTATGTAGTTTAATTTAGCTGTATAAGTTCATAATTTCACATTCTAGATGTGTCTTTTTAGAAGACTGCCTCATGAGATTAGTGTTTTCAAGCGTGACTGCCACGGGTCCTGGGTTCCAATCCCAGGTTGAGCAGGTCGGTTAAAACTCGGATCACCGTTTCTCTTAATAACCACGGAACCCAAGTAAGGGGCAATAAATACTGCTCATCCGGGGTATTGAATGCCCCGCCCAGAGTCACCGAGGTGCGTTATAATAATGACACCACATTACAAACTGGCGCCACTGACACTGACACCAAAACACGCGTTTTTTGTTAACTTATGATTTTTTTGCGAATTCGCATTTTTTTTCCTGTTTTTTAATTGCATAGGAGTTCGAAAAATGTCATGTGTAATTTCAATAACTTTTATAGACATTATTATTTATTTTTGTTTAAGTTAGGTAATAAAGTTAATTATTTATATTACAAAAAATATGAAGTTACAAATTTATTTAGGTAATTGATTTAATATTAAAATTAAAATTTAGACAAAAAAAATATTGTGGTCTACGTATAGGTAGGATATGTATCTACTTTTTTAGAGTTCTTGAAAGTTAAATTTTCTGAACAGCGATTTCGATTTTCGTGACACTAAGCTGGTTAACAGCCCCAGTTCCCAGATTTTACGGTTCATCTTCAACCTTATTACTGTCCCACTGGTGAGCAGGTAAAGGAACCTGGTTTATGGTTCCCTTTTTTAAATTGCAGTTCTTAATTCCTATAAGATAGCACTTTGGCTCAACGATTTATTGTTTTCTCAAAGGCAGGAACTACTGATCTATAACATTGGTGCGTTCATTGAAGATCTCGGAGCCCACCTCCGCATTATGCTATGGATAGCCGTGTGTTTATAGTCGGTAGGTGTCCGACATAACCCTCCACCTTTGAGAGGTGGAGGACATCCATGACGACATTCAACACGGAAAAAAAGGTACACTCGGCGGCACATCGAGCTATACAAATCAAGTTTACGCTAGTCTCTTATTGTATGTAAAACCTTTACAATGCGAAATCAGCTAAAGCTGGAATTTTATAGCTTAACCCTTATAAATTTGTAGCACATTTCCGTACCGTTTCGAACTTTTTATAAAAGTATTTTTATAAAATATATAAAATAGCCTAACTACAATTACGTCACGTCTAGATACTACCTAACAACATTCTAGACTATCAGACAGGAATTAGGCATTAGACGTGTCTATGTCTAGTAACCCAGGTGTTCAGCATCCGGTTTCCGTTACACATTTAGGCTACCTATCTCAGTCTATGCTTCCTATGGTTATGACTTCCGGTACCTACGTTATTTGGGCTTTGTTTGAATAAACGACGTCATTTGTTATTCCAACCTTGTGAATATGAAGCTTAGGTAGGTACTATCAAACTTAGCTTTGATTTATTGAACTTTTCTGAAGATCGGGTAATTGACTGGCATTTGATGTATTAACAATAAAAATCCTATTGAAAAAATATTTCGTTTAAGTACCTGCGTACTAAAAAAATAATGAAAAAATCGACTTACATAGTTTTAGATAATTTTAAAGTTTTTGGATTGGATTGAAAGGAGATGCTTTATGCCTTTCCCAAAAAACGAGTTTCTGTTAAGAATTTGTATGGTAAACGCACAGTGTGACGTCATGACGTACACTGCGCGCTCTCTTTCTGACATGGAATTAAAATACTAATAGCTGCCGTATTTTAAAACCGATTTTAAATTTGTTTTCGTTTTTGGCTCTATTTATGTTTAACTTTTTTATGACCCATTTTAGCAATTTTCTTATAGGTACGTACATGTTCCTTTTTTATTGGAAGAAGGGGTTCATATAACAATACGCTAATTAATCGATCTGCAAGTACTATGGATGGATTCTTGATACATGGAAATTCCTCCATGCCATAGAAAGCCGAAATATATATATGCCGAATTATTTTGTTGCCTTTTCCAAAGTTACATCCAACTATGTATTGAGTTCATGGGGCGCATCATATATTTCTGTTTACCGTTACTGGGTCCATGGCTATAGATAATGTTAATTGCAAATAAACTACGATCACATCTCAATATATGTGCAATTTGGCACTGACTGATAAAATACTGATATTTTTTACGTGAACACTAAGTTTTACTAAGTCACTTAATAATTTGAATTAGAGAGCACAAGGATTTAGAGAAATTCAATCACACACACACGCATGCATACACACACGAACATACCGTTCACTTAGCGATAGTAACCGCTGTCCTTGTACTCGAAGAATCAATGATAATGTAAAACCTAGCTAGGTATACGGGAAGACGTTGTTTCCTGAAATACAGGATAATGTTACCTAGTTCAGGAGACAGAGCTCCTTTGTACTGTGACCTGTGACATAATTTGCTTGCTAATAAAAGTTATTTTATTTATTTATTGAGATTATAATTCGAACCTATATAAGTAATCTGCGACAACTAGATTATACCAATTATTGGATTAGTTTTCTTGCCATTAAAAAACAGCATTGCAACGATATTTATATATAGAATACTTTTAAATGTTTATTCGCTGAACATCTTAGCTTTGGACACATAGTGACCGAAATACCAGTACATTATCCTGTACGATTTTTTAAGGGTTAAAAATATATATTCTTTTCTTTTTAAAAAGACTCCTTCCGGACTTGGAAACAAGGCCTGAGTCGCGGGGTCTCAAAGTACAACCAGGCTCGAACAAAAATGCGTAAAACCCACAAACAATTGCGTCTTGTCGGAATCGAAACCACTAAACGAGGCGCAACGGTACCTAGTAGCGAGGTAACTATCCTAAACGCTAGACTAAACTTTATCACCTTTCAGTGGGAATGCACCTCAAACTTAATGATTATTAAATCGATACGTTAAACATACGCGTCCCAGTTATTAATGTGATTGCGGCACCTTGCGCGTGCGCATTTGGGATGATCTATTATCATATGGCTTATGTAACAAAGGACAGTCACGTGGCCATAGGAGGATATTGGGGAACTTATGGTGTTGGAGAAAATTGAAAAGGGTTTATAGAATTTAAGAATTTTTTTTTTCGTAATTTGTTTAAAAAGTAAAAAAATAATATTATTAGAGACCAGCTGCAATTTTGAGTAGACGTCAGTAGGTGCGAATGCTACCCTTGAGGTCATGGGTTCGATTCCCAGATCGAGCAAAATTTTATTGGATTGTAGGATTTTTCTCTAAAATACTCAGTAGCAACTGGAGTTTGGATTTGTTCCTGGTTAATGACATTAGGCTCGCCCCCTGTTACAGGGGACATAAACATACCTACTGGCGAGCTATGGGTATACATTTGTAAATGTCTACGATCGAATATGTCGAATATGTCAAATATGTATTGACGCCTCTAGCGGTCCCGTGAGGAACTAAATTTGAGTAAATAGGCTACAGCTGTGTGTTGGAAGTTGAAAGAGTCATACACGGAATCGCAATAAGTTTGAAAGATTGATCGAAGGGTTTGATATTACCTACAATCCCATTAAAATATTATCATAATAGTTGGTATCGGATATCTTAATTAATAATGCTGATTATAATCATATTATCAATGTTCACAGAAAATAAAATTATTGATACATATCACTACATTTTTCATTCATTAAAAATGATCAATCATTGAAATCGTTTTTAACATTACGTTATACGCGAAACACTTGTGTATAGTGATGTACATCCATAGTTCGTCGATATTTTTCAGACAAAATTTAACTGCCTCATCATCTTTTAAGTGAGGACTCCAGCGCAACTGTGGAACTAGAAGTTCTGTGTCTGATTTTACCAGGTCATGTGGATTGACTTTAGGGTGTTTCTAACATAATCAATTGAAACCGAAGTTTAGAGGAGAAGGCCTGTTCTTCTCTAGTTTTCTCACATGGGACCTTCAAACATTTGGCAAACTGTGAGTGTATCTAATTATGGAATTACATATATAGATTACATTTAATAACCCAAAAATCTTTGCCTGTCCCGGAATCTGAACTCCAACACTCCGCAATGTTCACTAGCCCATGACGGAGATTAGGATAGGTAACGAATAATATGGAATTAAAACAAACAAAACCCAACAATTCCGTATTCAATGTAAGTAGCATCCAAGAATGCAGTAAAAAGTTTTACAGGCGTAATAAAATGGAGACTTCGTATTTAGATAATTCTGAATCTTAACACATTGTATTACGTGCTTGGGAGACGTAAGCTTAGCAAGCATAATATTAGGAACGCCCGAGTTACTGAGATAAGGGTGCATCCGTCTCCATAAGAGATTTTTTCGTTTACGGGACAATCCTTCGAGGAGACCGCACTTTGGGGGCAAGACCGAGTGGGGGATTCTTATTTAGCTGAAGCCGCGAGTGCACCATTCGCATACGGAAGGCACCGTGCCCTGTGGAAAGGCCACTCCAGAACTCCCTAGCTTGCAAGGTCCGAGTATTGTTGAGCTCAATATATTTTTCACACAATTATACTTATAATTACACTCCACAATTATCGCTCATCAAGCAGAAACCAACCAACTTTTCCAGATAATCTGTCTGTCTGTCTGTTTCACTACATCAGTCAGAATTAAGCGTAAAGCTAAGGGACACATAGGAAAATTACCAATTTCGTGGCAACAGTAAAATTTCGAAATAATTCGAGAATTATACTTGAATAACAACCAACATACTGACTCCTTGTTCTACAGCAATACAAAACCGGTGCATGCAGGAGAACGGTGTCGCGTGCACTTGCGCAGGATACATGCCATTTATGCGCACGCGCATACTTCGGGCGTGTGTGTGCGCTGTTGTGTGTGTGCGTGTGTGGTCGGTCGTCATTGACATGATTAAGGTTGTCGTACCACTTCAAGGAGCTATGTGCTTAGATTCAAGAGTACAGTCGGGCTCGTAAAGTCGTTTGTTATCTTACTTACATATCTTACATGTAAAATTTTAGGTGCATATGGAAAAAACTATATAATATGGGCATGACCACTCTGGGCTTAAAGGAATGATTGCAGTTGCTTCAACAAGCATACTTAGTCAGTCATAAGTAGGTATAAAACGAAGTCTTTACAATTACAAAAGAGCTTTGTTGGAACAAAAGTTCATTAAATTTGCGTTGGCAGTATCTGCTTATTCCCACTTAAGCACTCCATGGATACAATAACTTGATAGCCATAATACCAATTTTTCTCTATCCATATTGATTAAGACAATTTTGACTGCTCAGTATAAAAGAAAAAAAAAACTATAAATAAAGGGACAGTGCAAAGATTTTCATCTTGTTTAGATGAAAATCTTTGCACTGTTCCTTTATTTTCCCGTTAATGTTCCCATTTTTTTTAGCCATTCTTATTTAGTAATTTATGAAAACGAAGCTAATTGTACATTTAACCATATAAGGTACTAAATGATACTACTTCTGTAAGACGTTTTATAGTATTCCTAAATAAATAAAATAATAAACATGAAAAATATAACTGCAGTAAGACACAAATCAACGTAACAATCTGTTATGACTTACAGTGATGGCCATGACTGTACATAGCAATACAATTAGTGTAATATAGTGCCACAGTTTCCGTGCACGCTGTTCCCACTAATCAACACTAGTCATTACAGCATAATGTTAAGGGAAGCCACGGGAATTGCACACTTTGTGCCCTCTCGTGGCGGGTGTGACGTGGTTTGTAAAATGAATGGATTCGACTAACTTGGCTCTTTATTTACACCCAAAGCTTTTTTTTTAAGCTTAGAAGCAATGTCGGTCGCACAGTACGAGTAATCTTGTTAACCCCTCGTACTAAACCAAATGCTTGTATTACGAGTGGTTTCACGTGATAGTGCAATGAGTGAGTTTCGAACCGGCAACCACATGATCGCAACGCCGACGGCCTAGCCATTAGGCTAACACAGGCATAAAACAGGTACAAATTGAAACTTCAGGCTGCTATTATAAATTTTATAGGAAATTTGTATAATAGCTACTTTGCTTGACCTAGGAATGGCCCTCAGGAACTCACGCAGGTGCGTTTACGACTAGGTACTACACACATATATAAAGGCTGTTGATTAGGACACCTGCACCCGTTAATGTAATTATTACCATCGTACTCATCAACATTTCCTACGAAACCCATGGCCATACCATACTCATTAAAAAATAAATATAACTTCAACTTCATATACAAAAGTAGCCAGACTACATTTAAGACAGGCACCTAGGAAAAGTCGAACTTTTTCAGGTATGTTTAAGGGAAACTTGTCAGTATACAGCTTGGATATATATATATATATATATATATATATAAAGTATAGTTTATATGTTACAGCGAAAGTAATAAATCCAGATATTATTATAATATCCAATTATTTTAAATAATATCTAATCAATTTAGACAAAGTGATAATTGAAACAATTTCACATTAACTCGCTCTTTTATTTATAAAATATCTTGGAAGGCTTAAGGGAGACATAGTAATAAAACAAGTATAGGTGAAGATTCATCATCATCAACCCATATTTATTGGCCCACTGCTGGGCACGGGTCTCCTCTCAAAATGAGAGGGATTAGGCTATAGTCCACCACGCTAGCCTACTGCGGGTTGGCATACTTCACTTGCCATCGAGAAAATCTCTCAAGCATGCAGGTTTCCTCACGATGTTTTCCTTCAGCGTATACAGATAATATGTTACACATAAATTTCCAGCCTAGGCACGTCGCACCCGCGTGCCAGCTCCAGCCAGGTCCAGAGCTCAATAGTCTGTCTATTTACGTGTTACGGCTAATACTGGGTCACGGACGCGCGGAACTACGCGAAATGTCCGACTTGCTGAATTCCCGGAACACAGCGTTTGTAAGTATTGTTTGAATAAGTAAATTAGCATTAAATCACAATAATTTATGCGCTCATTGGATTTTCCTTTAATGATGCCATCAGAAATGTACTGGTTGGAATTTGGTAGAATTGTGATTCGACGTTGAACACTCATTTAATGCCTAAATGGAAAGGTGTCCTAATTCCTTTGTTAATTTATGTTCAGTTCAAACTTCCCTATTATGTGAGGCTGTTGAGCTCAAGTTCTGGGGTTCGATCCCCAGGTCGAACAAAAAGCTATTGGGTATTTTTGTTTTAAGTCTCGTAGTTTGAATTTCAAGAATATTTATACGAAAATACGGGCGTATCAATTTCGTTCTAAATCCTGAATTTGTCCAGATGGCCCAGGCTCGCGTTATCATAATTATGACAGTCTCCACAAACTGTCTGGCACTGAAACAGGGCTATGATATAAGTACTATTATATGCATTTTATTAGCAAATGAAAAACCGACGTCAAGCAGATTCACTGCAAAGCATATATCCAAAATACCTCTGTATTGAATGGTGACGAAGCAAAATAAGTAAGTAAAATTCCTAGCACGCGGAAATCTGTAGTTTTTGCCTACCCCTAGGAAACAAGGTAAGATATGTGTACCTTTACATTCGAGTCGAGGGAAATTCTAAAAAACCCTTCACATCGCAACTTACTTGTTCAAGGCGGGAGTTAGGTAAATAAGTGGACTTGAATTAGAGGTGAAATCGGTAGCAGGATAAATTTTATTTCAACAGCTAAACAATACCGTGAGAACTTGCGTAGGTTTCAAAAGCAAGTCTACATAGTTTTCTACGTCAGCCTACGGTTTACCTAAAAGGGGATTAATATGACTTGCAAAACACCACTTATCTTGTAGATCATTGTTATTATCATAAATAAATTATAATCTACAAGAACCTGTATTTACTAACTGGACATGTGCATTTTAGTTGCAGTGTGCCGGTAATTGAGGGTTGTAACATAATCATACTATCACGCCGCATTCCCGAAGGGTATGGCAGAGAGTCAATTCTGTCCGTGACAAAAAAAAAATTCTGCCAGGGCTTGGCGTCAACAGATACCTAACAAAGCATAATAACAGACCATCATGCCTGTATTCCACGAAGGGTGAGACAGAGGTGTACTTAATGTACCCACAGTTTTTCGGTATGCTTAGGTCCCATGTACTAGGGTGCGAGCCTTTTGCCATTCATTAGGCACATATCCAATCTCTGAGCTGCTACTGAGAATTTCATAGAAAAACCCAATAACACTGCTCGACCTGGAAATCGAACCCCAGACCTCTAGCGTAGCAGTCGCGCTTAGGACCACCAGACCAATGAGGCTGTCAGTATTAATATTATCATTGTATAATTCGCGATACATTTCTGATAAATTAAATTCTTATTTTGTCAGTATGCAAATATTGAATGTCAAATAATAATTCAGATAATATCAATTAAATAATTAAAACATGTTGCAAATCAACTAATGAGAAATGTATATGGTGAAAGCTGTTCATGCTTGTAATTGCCTTATTTGCATAGAACAACATTATGTATTACTGTAAAAAGACGTTTTTGATATGCCGTATAAAATAAAAAAATAAATAGAGTTGTTTGTAAGATCGTATGAGGTTATCTCTGGAACTACACTTCACTGATAGAAAGCTGAATTCTATATATTTTCCAAAACCTTTAGGTTTTTCATTTGTATCCTACATTTCAATTTCAAGTCACACAAGACCTACAAATCCTAAATCTTCTAATGTATTGCGCTCGCGCCGCTAACAGCTCTCAAGGCGACGCGCGCGGATGTTGTGCGCTTGTGTAATAGAGACGGACAGAAGTATGCTCTATTTCGATAGATTTGCTATTAATTACCGGACGTCCGGTTCTTAATAGACACCCGAATAGCCACGATCTTAGTATGGGTCACGATCGCCAAAGTCCTCGCAACTTGCAGGTGAACGGTAAGAAAGGTTAATTATTTAAGTTTCGTAACTTCAATTGGTAGTGTGACTACAGGAAACAATTTATCTTTTTATTTAATGGGCGCTGCTAGCAGTAATTGGCCTATTTACTAAAATTTCCGTATAAACAGGTGTCAATAAATTAATAACTATCAAAAATAATTATTAAAAGTAATGCTGAATTAATAATAATATTTTACACATAGACATAAATTTCATGACCATATTATTCACTTATGTAAATTTTCCTGCTGTACAAAGTAATACGGAAAGCAGAGCAGTCTCCGTAGCAACGCAGGCGCACGCATCGCAGAACGCACGCTCCATCTCGTGTGACATAACACAAGCACATGTGACGCACACACACATGCGGGTGTGTCGCTACAGAACACACATGCGCGGTGTTTGCGCGCAGTGAAAACGGGGTCATGGTTGCACGCACACACGCACACGCGTTGTTGTGACGCACGCGGTGCTCCGTGCTGTAAGGATTGCGGATGCGGTTGTCAAAAATATTGTCATTTTGAAGAAATCCTGACACATCACATGTACCCAATGAGAAGACACCAAATACACCACCGATGTGGCTGAAAGTGAGGGCTAGCTTTATGAAGTTAATTTCTGAAAACAGCTAGGTATCAAAATGTAATCGAACCCAAGAATTTTAGCGTAGCTGTCACGCTTCTGACTACTATGAGACAGTTGTAATTATATTTTTCTATTTCCATTCAAACTGTTCCTAGCTGTCAATTCTTGAGATAGCGATCTGAGATCGAGTAATCGAAGAATCGATTTAAATCAACTCAAGATAATAAAAATTTGGAAGTAACAACGTCTGTTAGCTAGTCCCATCAAAACAGAAATACTTCAAAGAGTAACACATCACATACAGTTTGTTGTGACAACAGTCGCTCCACGCACTAATGTGTTTCACTACGAGTTCTAGTTATTTTAATAATGAGGGTAACTAGGCACAGCGGTGTTTTACATAGTAATGTGACTTGTTTTTTCAGGTTATCATGACTCGGAACTAGAGTTATGTGAGCATGCGACTGTATGCAATATGTAGGCAATGGTTAATAATATACATTTCTGAATCTATTCTAATCTAACAAAATACTTCATTAGTATAGTACGACTTCTAGGAGGTCCTAAGTTCTTAAGTCGTGCTCAATGTTATTGGGTTTTTCTCATCTGCAATCTGCAAACCCGCAGTAGGCTAGCGTCGTGGACTATAGCCTAATCCCTCCCATTTTGAGAGGAGAACCATGCCCAGCAGTGGGCCAATAAATATGGGTTGATGATGATAAATCTTCACCTATACTTGTTTTATTACTAGATATTTTATAAAAGAGCAAGTTAATGTGAATAATTTTGTGACAATTATCACACACATATACTTTCGACTTTTCCTAGGTGCCTGCCTTAAATGTAGTCTGGTAGTTTCCTTTGTACCTCATAGAAGAACCGGCAAGAAACGATTGTTAATCTTATAAATATCTAGCTTTCCGCCCAAGGCTTTTCCCTGGCTTCGCCCGATTGGTTTATCGACTTTTCTGTACTAATATATATATTTATTATACACATAAACCTTTCTCGAGAACCACGCCATCCATCGGTGAAAACAGCATGAAAATCAGTGCAGTAGTTTTTGAGTTTATAGCGAACAGACAGACAGAAAGACGGGGCAGAGGACTTTGTTTAATAATATGCAGTGATAGTTCTTGACAATGATTAACGACAAAATAACGATTGGATTTACTTACGGATAAAATATGAGAGAACGATGCTTGCGAAATATTTATGTTATCAAAATAATAAAATACATCTAAGTGTAACTAATTAGTTAAAGTAATTACTTACAAACCTTATTGGATGTTTGTCTTCTGATCTTTTGTAAATGTCAATAAATAAATTAAATAAATAACGTAGATTACTTGAATATTTTAAGTATAATATTCATTTAGCTTTTGGTATGTATATTCTTTTCGTATTGGTATCGTTAAAAGAAAGAAGTAAATAGCCTGTTTCGAGGTCGGAAGCGAATTAACAGGAAGTGACGAACATTTGCTCACGTCGATAACCTAGATACACTAGTACTTCTTGGAAATAGTTATTTGGATTGCCGTGTATTTCTTATATAAAAAAAATATACTTATTGTGATCAGAATTAATATTTCCTCCTGTATTCTACATGATATTTTCACGCCTGACTCCCATGGGTGTAGGCAGAGACTGTAAATTTCCACTAGCTATGATCCTGGTACACCATTTTCGCTACATCTACGTTCATTAACCTCCTCATGCATGATTCTTGGTTTAGGGTGCTCTTAACTTGACCTTTTATGAGAATATCCGCAATTTGGATGCGATACGTTTGACAAGATCGGCCCCTATGTGTCCAAAATAAGTTGTATCTAGTTAACTTTCCCTGCTTTTATTATCTACCCATTACATCGTCCCACTGTTGGACACGGGTCTCCCCCATAGTTTTAGACAATACTGCATCATGCTAGCCTACTGCGGGTTGGCAGAATTCACACCCCGCCAAGAAAAAATCTCAGGCATGTTTTCCTTTACTGTTTTAAGGGAAAGATAATTAATTATGTATTCGCACATGACTTGGAAAAACAGAGGTGCATGCCTTGGATTCGAACTCGAAACCTTTGACTTGGCAGTCCTATGGTTATATTACTAGACTTCCCTGCTTTGAAATCGGTTAAAGAGGATCAGACAGTTATCTTAGCTTATGTGGTAATGATGTGTGTAACTAATAGCTTTACCACTATTCATTTCTATTCATGTTCCTACTAATCAATAACGTTATTAATTATCCTTAACTAGCTCCATGGGAGTAATGACGTACCCGATGTCGCGACATCGTCACCTTGACACGAACCCACTACCCCACATATAGTTCTACGAAGCCACAGTATTCGCCATGATTCAATCTCGATCCTATTTTCCTCTTGAAGCAATATTGTTTGCAAACAATAATTACGTGTAAATCTGGATTAATAAAAATGGCACAAGGATGCTGGAATACAATTCTTTATATTATTTTTAAACCATTATTGATTAATGATTGAAAAAGAATGTAACGAGTTGAATTTCAGCATCCTTGTGCTTAACTTACTTACCTTGTTTTGTTTAATAGTGAGAGTAATTTTCCAGATGAAGGAAAGTAACTTTCATAACAATTCCCTGTGTAATATCTGATTATTCCTAATGTAGATTCAAGTGCCAAATTGAAGCTAAGCCCTAAGTTTATTGGGACAATAAAGTTTAATTTATTTAACACTACAGTCTACAGTACAAATAAATTTTAATTGTAATGTTTGAAATAGTTTTTTTTTGGCATCTACAAAATAGTATACAGCCTTAATTATTACAATGAATTACACACGGTTTCTGCTTGTACGATCTCAAATTTCATCTATAACAAATAGGACGTAAGGATCGCCAGAATTAGGACTAAACATAAGGTTGTGGAGTTATATTTGGGTCGGATACTTTTACGAACATTGATATACACTCGCACACCTAGATTTAAAGAGAGTTATGTCAAAAATCTGTGTGATTGAGTTATGCTCACCATTTCATTATCAACAGGTTAAAACAACAATAGGTATCCGTATAGGAAATTAAATGGTGAACATAACTCAATCACACAGATTTTTTACTTAACTCTCTTTAGTTCGAGGTGTGCGATATGATGATTAGGGGAGGTGGCAGGATACGCGTACCGACTTGAAACTGCACTTCGTCTTCCCATCACGCGCATGGGATTCGTGGCATTCATTACGGCTATGAAATATCTCGGTATACCTACCATATTTACAGAAGAAATAAACTTTTTGACAGGTATACCTATTTAGAAACAATCTCGACTATACAGCATCTATACTACAAATAGTACGTAGTAGTTATCTAGTTGAAAACTACAATATATACATAGGTGGTTATCACACCATCACGTCTATATTCCCCGGAGGGTTAGGCAGAGGTGTACTAATGTATACACCCATGGTTTGCAGGTATGTTAAGGTCCCATGTAATAGGGGCGGGCCTATTGTCATTAACCGGGCACAAGACTCCGAGCTGCTACTGAGATTTTTATAGAAAAACTCAATAACATTTTGCTCGATTTGGGATCGAACCCAGGACTCTAGCGTAGCAGTCGCGCTTTGGACAACTAATGAGGCAGCCAGATGATTATATTTTGTGTTAATATTTTTGTCCATTGTTGAATTGAGTAACTACAGTGCAGACAATTCTAATAATTTGAAAGGTAAATCAGAATAATATAAAACTACTAAAGTAACGATAATAAAAGTTTACGAATAACTTAAAACACGTTTCTACGTTAGTTAATTTTTTGCCCTAAAAATCCACTTCAAACTCCGGTCTTCTTTAACAGAAAAACTTCAACTTCCTTAATACCTCGCTACACTTGTAACTTGTGTCCCGGGGGGCGAAGCCCTAAGTGCTTGACAACGGCGGCCGAATATAAAAGGTTTTTTTTTTATACACTCATAAAAACTTGCAAACTTTTAATTTGGACTTTTTTGTCCTCATTTGGGAATAAATTAAATTAAGACGAAGTAGGATAACTATTAACCCGCTATTAATGAACGAACTCAAAAGATATACGATGGACTGATGGTATTACGGCTAGGCAGAGGTGTACTAATGGTAATGTATACAAATAATACATCCACAGTTCGCCGATATGTTTACGTCCGGTGTATTGCACAAACCGAAATACCGAGCGGCTACCTTAGTAGCCGCTCGGTATTACAATTTCCGGATTCGAGCAGTGTTACTGGGTTTTTCTATGGGATTCTTAAATCCCATAGAAACACCCAGTAACACTGCTCGAATCCGGAAATTGAATCCAGGACTTCTAGTATGGGACTTGCGACCACTAGATGATGCAGTGCAATATTAATATTTCATTAAAACATTACGATTATCTAATTTCCGACCGTTTTTGAGCGTGGTTAGGCGTCAGGCATTTCTTTTGGAGATAAGATAAAAAATGGCAATGTAAATAATTTTTCAAAAGTTTTACCATCGAATTGAGGTAAGTACTATTCAACTAATTTAATTACTTAGGTGCATTTAAAGCTTTAAGCTTTAATTCAATGCTATTTTAATTCATTGAGAACTTACATAATTGGATTTCGATTTCCATTTAGTAAGTTTTCCCTATTTATCTCTTCCGGAAGGTCCTTATTCCCTAATGGTACGTATTTCTGTCTGTGCATATATTATTTACATAAGTGCTTTTATTGTCAAAGCAGTCATTAAAGCATATTTAATGTATAGTTACCTATGGTGGTGTATGCGCGCATATGCACTGCTAGCGGCCACCGCGGGCCGTGCAGCCCTTTAAAAGGAAACAGTCACAATTATACTCTACTTAAATAACCTAATCTTGAAAAATCTATACATATAATAAAATTAATATACTACAAAATAGTGGCTAGGGCGTCGGACTTGCGATCATGTGGTTGCCGGTTCGAAACCAACCCATTGTACTACCGACGTGAACCTACTCGTAACACAAGCATTTAGCTTACCATGAGGGGTTAACAAGAATACTAGTTAGGTAATGTATGTGTAATAACATTTTCTTAATTTTTTCTCTGTTTGTCAGTCTGTATGTTTGTACACGCATCACTCAAAACGATTGCACGAAATTGAGTGAAGTATTCCATAGTTGTATTGCTGGAGGTCTAAGTTCAAATATGGTGTTTTCATGTTGATATGTCGCCTAGAACCTGAGTTATAGATCCTTCTGGACCGTGAGTGAATCCGCGGGCAGCGGTTAATTGCTTATAAAATTATTTTATAAAGTAATCGGGTAATTTTCGCACGCCTGTAGCTTATAATGATACTGTATACTGTAGTGTAGGAAAATAGTACTTAGGTACACTTATTACCTACCTTCCTCAATAATATTTCATTCGGAAAAGTTCTTTAGAACTAACGTACTTAAATTTAAGTTAATGTGATTGAAAAGAACCTCAACCCAAATTATTTTAGGCAGGCACTAACACTGATATAACGCTGCACACTGAGGTGTAACCCCGCTACTTTATTTCAATTTCAATTAGATAAAAAAAAAATTGTGCTAAAGTTAATTCTAGTTTCCTTTATTATGATGTACTCATTATCCACCATAACAAAATTCTCTCGAGTTTAAAAAAAATATATGACCTTGATGACCATGGATCATGATTTTTTTTATCATCACAAATCTATAAAAATATAAATCTATGTCTGCGATAGGTATAAATCATCACAAATCTATGTTTTACAAGATATCATCTCGATGTTTATTACCTTTCCTATCAGATGTTGTGTATCAACGTACTTTACTATAGATTATTAGGCTGGGGAAAGCAGTTAGATGTGCCGTCCAGTGCTGTAGCGCTTTCGCTTCCGGCCGCGTGGGGGCGCCACTGACCTACTGCGTTGGGTATAATTATATTCTGGGGTTACCAAGCAGTATTTATGTGTAGGTACAAAGCTCATATTTTTGCAAAAACGTGAACAATGACAGGAAAATTGTCATATAGTAGGTATATTATTAAAAAAAATCTTTATAATAAATTCTTTATAAGATTTTGTGAAAGTCATGCACATACCTACCGCAAAATACAAAATACCTATTGTAGGTATTTTCCCTAAGGAGGTACTTACCTACCTAGTTTTAAAACAGTAATAATTTAGGTACCGTACCTACGCTAGGTAGGTAATGTAACAAGCTTCTAAGAATCGATTAGATAGCAATATATTACGCATCTCAGAAGTGAGTCTGTCCATATTTGCTGGCTAGAGTGCCTAGCCTATAAAACTTTCTAGTCGGCACCAGCACCGGCCTAAACGTTTGACGAGGTAAAAGCGGCAAGTCGTGAAAGGAAAATCACCGGCACTTCCTCGAGCGGAAATCGAAAGTGGATTGTGATCGCGAGGAGAAAACTGTATTGGCGGAGGCAGGGTTAATGCATCAGACGCTGCAGCTGCATTTGGGGATAGTAGCGACATCCATTAACAGTTACATGAAACATTACAAAGTTTGCGTCAGTGCTGCCATCTATTAGTCAGTAGTAGGACTAATAAGTATATTATTTTATTGTAGTTCCAATATAATCCAATAGATGACACTAGTTATGGATGGCGCTGTTATCACCAAAAATCTTACGCTCTAAAAAGTAATAAAACTCACCTTTACCTCCACCAGCATCATGCACCTGCGGCTTCCCGCTCGGCATCCTCTGCATCGGCGACGCACTGCCATAGTTCATACTCGTCGTGTTGTAGTCCGAGCTTATTGGTTCTTGCTTTATCCCGCTAGGTGACGCTGACAGTTTTTCAGCCAGCAATGGATTCTGGGATGCGATGTTATATCGCCCATTATTAATATTATTTGTAACAGCATTGTTTATTGCACTCGTACCCGATCTCAACAGTTGTTGTAACCGCTGTTGGCCATTGTTTGGCAGTGCTAATTGACTGTTTTGTTGATAGTAGCCTTGAAGTTGGCTGCTAGACGCTGGCGATGATATGTTGTTGTTTTCTTCTTGCTAGAATTGAAAGAATAAATGATCAGACTTTGAATACATAACTAACGTTAGTTTAATGACAGTGTTATTAGTTAAGTAAAGAGAGAGGAAGAGAGGCCGACAGCAATATAAAATCTATTCCAATTGCGTTAATTAATCCTTTCAATACTCGTTCAAGCCTTTTCTCTATGAAGGTGCGAGAACGTCGAAACAACATTAGCTACGGTTTGTACTTGACTTTAACATACCATAACATAACACACCATCACGCCTGTATTCCCCGAAGGGTTAGGCAGAGGTGTACTAATGTACACCCACATTTCGCCGGTATGTTTAAGTCCCATGTAATAGGGGGCGAGCCTATTGCCATTAACCGGGCACAAATCCAGACTCCGAGCTGCTACTGGGAATTTCATAGAAAAGCCCAATAACACTTTGCTCGACCTGGGAATCGAACCCAGGACCTCTAGCGTAGCAGTCGCACTTGGAACAACTAGACTAACGAGGCAGTTGACTTTATTTATATAATATTCATTTATTCCTTTATCATCTCCGGGCTTTGTTATTTAATAATGGAGAAGGCTGTGTTGATACAAAATCAGGTAGTAAAAATTTACTTGTTGGTGTCTTAGTTATTACTTAGAATACATATATACATACATACACTCACGCCTTTTTCCCATAGGGGTAGGCAGAAACTACAGAACGCCATCTGCTACGATTCTTGCATACTTCTTTTGCTTCGTCCACATTCATTTATTTATTTATTTATTCATATATCTTGTCATACATATGCGCCGGTTGCGGGTACTACGTACTACTTATAATATGTTATACTAATAATAAAAACATTGCTTTTCGTTACCTTTATTTCAATTGGCGGTACGGAAGACGCGGTGGCATTAGTAAGGTCGGTAAAAAACGTCTCAAAGTTGTCGAAAGCGCTTTCTCCTAGTTGTTTCAGGATGTCGTCTGGGTCAGCCGCCTCGCCCGTGTCTGGCTCTAGCGTCAGCCCTCCTACGATATTGGTCAGCTCGGCTTGCGAGAGGTCACCGAGAGATGTCGCCATTTGCTGCAGTTGGGCGGCCGCCTGGCCCCCGGCTGCGACTACCGCGTCCTGGAACTAGCACATGTTTTTTGTATACATTCTTGTTGATAAGGAAAATCGTGTTGTAAGTGTACCTACAAGTTTGATGTTAATTTGAGGTATAGAACCGTAGGAATTGAGAAGGTGCCTAAATAGGTTAACTTTAATGTTACAGTTTTGACGCGTTTATTTAATAATTATGCTCATTTGAAAAGTGCTCTGTAGTTGGTCATTCATTTCTAAGTGTCAGAAATACTACTCCAGCCAATGATAGCTTGATAGGTTTGCTTTGTCACAGTATAGCGTGTAACTTGGAGTGTATTACCTGTAGGCAATTGGAGAGGTCAACCATTCTGCCCTCATTCTCCGCGGACCACCATTCGTCTTCAATAAATGGCATCGCCAGCGCCTGTCCCGATGGCGCATGCGTCCCCGCCACCTTTGTCACGGTTATACACTAGGTGGCGCTATTGACACCACTCTCACACACGCGAGCACTCGCGAACTATACACAAATATAAATAGTCCAAAAATGTATTTACACTAATAAATTCGTTTAAAATGTTTGGCAACTTCTTGGACGGAACGTACATTATTCGATGTAGATATTACGCGAATTTTAGGTACTTAGTTACGGGGGAACACATATCGGTTTGTTTGTTGTTGCCGCTGGACGACAGATGTCTCTGTTTCTTCAGCTTGCTTGTCCTCTTCCCGGCCAGGTTACCTCACTCCTCGTAATCCACTCCTCTTCAGCAGCGACCTGTTAAGATTACGAGCGTAGGCTTTCACGTCTTAACACTATTCGCAAATAAAATATTTTCATACGTGTGTGAGATATAAATCTTTAGAGGGGAACATTAGTGTTTCATGTTCTACTTTTAATAAGCATTTGGGGAATAATTTTGAAAAATCTAGATAATATAATGTCGTAGATTAAAAATCGAACTAACAGTTACTTTGCTGTCAAAATTGGCGTTATAATGAGTTACCTACGCAGTTGATCATTTACAAGGTTAAAGATTTGCCACTCGCCCCAAGAGGGCACTTGAGGTTAATAAGTAAAAAATTCGGTTACATTAAAATTTCAGGTTTAGTGGTGTTTTTTTTTTCTTTTTTCAGCTTGATTTAGTGTTAAGGTGTTGTAAGTGTGACGGCGGCGATGCGCCGAGATCACCTGGCGACGTCCCGGTGAATGTCGAATCTGCGTCGACACAGCATAGAGGCAGCGCGGCGCTCACCCACTTGCGCAGACGCAAACGCCGCTCTGAAAATAATAACATAGAAATTATTAAATTATTTGATATTTCAATTAAAAATAAAATAATTGTTCAGTAATGATTTCATATTTCATTTCTTTGAGTTTGAAAATATTAGAGTACCTTAATAAATAAACAAATTAATAAATCATTTGCAGATCGTTTGCACATCACGTAAAGCACATAGATATTGGTGTTATGACGTAGCCCTGTATGTGCCAGTTAACGAACTTATTATTCTCGATTATTTTGGAAGTCACTTAACGAATAATTGTTCTCCAGCGATAGCAATGTAAAAATCATAAACATTTAAAAGGTAATAGAGGCTAAAATGAAGTAGATTGATAAACCCAGTCGTACAAGATCCGTAAAATTTTATACAATTTAAACACTTAGTCAGGTACAACGAGTAGATACTTATTAATAAATAAATAAAAATCAATAAAATTTATAATCGTATTCAGAAAGTCAGTTTTGTTGTGAAGGTAGCGGACAGAGAAACAAAGGCATTTTTTTCGTCTTCCATGAGAGCTTTTAAAATGAAAGAAGAAGAATATTATCATAACGTGATAAAAATATTGTAAGGGGAGGCGGGACAAATTTTTCAATAATTTTGTGTCTTTCTATGTAAGACTTACGAAAACGTTTTTATCTTGTGAATTAACTGACCGTAAAATACTCATAGCTACTAACAAAACAAAGAAAAAAGTTATTAACGTAACAAACATAAGACGTTCTCGTAATCATATTATGCTGAGGCTCACAATGCACGGAAGAGTGCGCGCGCGCCGCGAAACAAAGAAACATAGCCAATCAACGCGCGCCGTTTGTAAAAAAGTTAACAATGCTAGCTTAGTCTTTCACTATAATTGTCGTGTGTGAAGCAAAAAGAATTACTTTTCTTTTCTAAACGCTTCCTAGTACCGCTTTCTTCGCGCGATTATTTTGTTTCCAGAATAATTAATTTGTGTATCTACACATCTAATTTGAAAGATGGCGATAGTGAAGTTCAAGAATGTTTATCCATATTTTTTGTAAAATACCGGTTCTAAATTAGTTAAAAGTTAGGTTTTAACACAATCACATAAGCCTAGAATAAGGTAATTATTTGCCCACAGATTTATATATCTGAAAGAACTTTAAATAATACAACGTAAGAATCTTCATGTCATTTACCTAATGTTGCATTATTCATAGCTTGACTATAAATAAGTAGCCAATTAATAGGCGACGGCGAGCAAATACGCATTGCCTTGATTTAATCATCAGATTAAATTAGATGGCACAGTCATACTTCAAATGCGAAAGTCGGTGGAGCCGAAAATATCAGATGATTGAAGGAACGTTTAAAAACAGTAGGTACTTATTCCTGTAATACTTACTGTTATATTTTAAATATCTTTCAAAGTGCTATTTGTCCCTCATCCCTTATAAAAAACTGATACACAGCATGAAGTTATTTTAACGAAGGAAAAATACAACCACGGGCAGGATTCGAACCTGCGTCTTCTGGTAAGTACACCAGACGCTATGACCGCTAAGCCACCGCGACTCCCTCCCGCCATGTCGAAATTTGCCTTCACATTTTTAATTTACGTCTTTGAGGCGACGTTAATTGACACAGCATGAAATTAAGATATTACTACAACGCCACCTAGTAGGGAATAGAAGAAACTCGACCAATGCGTTTCATTGTCCCATTGCGAATAAACATTATGGTCATGTAAATAATTGTAAACAATAAAAAAAAAATAGTCAACATAGGTAGGTATTACGATTATTGATAATATTTTTATGGAATTTTACTATAAATTTTCCTGTATAAACTGTCTATTGAAAGATTTATAGACTTCAGCGAGACGCAACCTTGGATGATTTACTTCCTATTGCATATTGCTCTGAGGACCTTGCATTGAGTTGGCGTAATTGCCGACGAGCTAACATCTTGCTTCTAGTATCTAAGTATGTATCTTGTTGACATAATGACACAACTTGTTGTTTGTTATAGTGTAATAAAACATAAAAAAAATAATCATATTTTTTCTTACAAAAACAGCTCCAACACTTTGATAACGCCCGTGTCGCCCATCGGGAAATACGGGCGTGATGGTATGTTCTGTAGTTCTCTTAGTAGTAAAATAAATTATTGATCATGAAAACCCACTCGTACATAATTATTATTATGACATGTAAGTTTGTTTCTTTTGATATTGTAGAGTTGTAGACAGTAGTTCCTTAGACTGAATTATTGCGGTTCGAGGAAGAACCTTCAGCATTCTACCACGCGATCAATATGACTGCAATGTTAATAAAAAATGAGCAATTATATTAATTAACTTCGAGGTAAACTAAATTAAGTATTATATCCAAAACGGTTTCCGTATGGTCGATGTGTGATGTATAGCCAAATCAAATGATAATAAATGATGTTTGGTAGGAATAGAATTGTTAAATAATAGTTAAGCATAAATAAAATAAAATTTTATAGTTAAAAATTATGCAATTTATTGTAATTTTTTTACGCCAAGTTGCTAATTTTCATTGAAATAAAATGCGTGAATCGAAACGTAATTGCTACAATTTGACATTCAGGCACTCTATACTCTATAGTCAGTCTATGGTTATGGTTATTGTTTTGTTTTCATGCAATATATACAAAAGTTTATCACGATGTCTGAGGTAAATAATTCCGATTCTTCGACTTCGGAGTCAGAAGTGAGTGCTTGTAGCTCAAATTTCAATCCTTTGAAAGCTCTTTACTCGGATAAAGTAAAGATTCCTGTTGAATCAGCGCCGTTGTACGAAAATATCGTTCAATATGAAGCCGCTCAGAAGGAACATGATATAATTCCTGTTGGAAAGAAGGAATTGGTGCAAAAGAGAGAAGCAGACAAGGAACAAAAGCGAATTGAAGAGGAGACGAAGTTAGAAGAAAAGAATAAACAGCGGTTCGCAAAGTATGGAGGTACGATTTTGAGGTTATGTTTCTATGTGCTTATTTCAATATGCATGATCATAGATATCCATATAATATAGTTGTATTTGAGAAGCTCCTTCTGTCGGTTAGAAAGTAATAAAAGTATTTTTTAATGTTTTGAAGTATGTATTTGGAATATCTCTGCACCAATTTGCCAACATTTATTATTAATCAAATTGAAGGAGTAATGTTTAACTATTGGTATAATATTACAGCAGGCTAAACAATTAGGACTCTGCCCCTAAGGCTACTCTCTGACCGATAATAATGGTACATAACATACCATCACACCTGTATTCCCTGAAGGGTTAGGCAGAAGTGTACTAATTTACACCCACATTTCCCCGGTATGTTTAGGTCCCATGTAATAAGGGGCGAGACTATTGCCATTAACCGGGTACAATTCCAATAAACAATAATGTTAGCAGTTGAGTTTTCTTTAAGAGTTGAAAATGACATTTGTATTCACTGTTGACAGATGTTCTATGTATACTTCGTCAACTGTTTCCTGATGCACATGTGGGATCTATACATTCTATCCATAGTCATTGTAATTACCTATACCTTAATTTCAATATATTTCCACTCTGTCAGAATTTTCGACAGCGGCACATTTGCCATAAAAAAAAAAAACAAATAAAAAAAGGTTACTAGTTTTTAAAAAGTCAAAAAGTAGTGACACAGTTAATGATAACAATATGTTGGTAAATATTGTGGTTGAGATAATGAGCTGTTTCCTTAAATGCTCTACTATATTTATATCTGTACCACCAGCCACCAGGTTAGAGGGTAAAATAGGTGTTCAAACTTTGTATATACTACTATGGACTACTTCTACTATATTCATATATATTACTTACTAACTTATTACATACTCCTAAACATAAACATAAAAAAATCAGTAGATTTAGGTATCAAGGCTTTTTGGAAAATCGAATTTATTCTGAAAACCAAGACAGTGAATTTGACATAATATTTAAACCTATGGTGGTGAAGAAATACCACATATACCATCAGAATATTAATTTCGAGTGTAAAAAGCTGCAATTGTCGCTTTAGTTCTGTTTCTCAGTGAAGATTAATAAACTTCAGGCTCATAATTTTTCTGAAAACACTTGCATGGTCAGTGTAGTTGGCCTGTTCAAGAGTGAGTTTATCTGGAAGCATGGACCCTAGTCTTGGTAGCAGCATATATGAATGAAGCAGTCACTTTAATACAGTTCTGAATAAAATTGTGCCTAATTAATCAAACTAAAATTTAACATTCGCATTGTTTGGGTTATTTTTTAACTAAGTTTGAGTGTTGCAATTGTATAAAGAGGCAGTTACTTTTAAACTGAAAAAAGCAGTCCTACCCATTTTTAGTAAGAATCCAAAGCCGTTTGCTAGTATAGTATAAGAATTATATGCTTTAGTTTTTATGCTAGAATTTCTTGCCTTCTCCGTAAGACCTACTTTTGAGAATCATGCTGTCCATGCCCCTAATTTAATAACTACTAATCTTAATATTAATATCTTAAGGCTGATCATTCACCTAAGGCGTCAAATTATTATTTTTTGTTTTCCACAATTATTGTTAGGTCAATAGCACATTTTAGAGAACTAAAAACTTTGCTGGAAAAGCATTATCATGCGCGAAAATTGACAAAAACTATACAAACTAATAACAATCGTTATAAAAAAGATTTAGTACTCATTTGGGATATTTTGTTGAAATTACTACTGCTATGAACCTAAAATGTGATATAGACCTACAAATTGCGAAAAGATTTTTTTTTTTTTTTTTTTTTTTTTTAAAAAAAAGCTTACTAGCAATGTGGGTCACACATTACTAGTATTCTTGTTAACCCCTCGTGCTAAGCTAAATGCTTGTGTTACGAGTGGGTTCACGTCAGTAGTGTAATGGGTGGGGTTCGAACCGGCAACCACATGATCGCAAGTCCGACGCCCTAGCCATTAGGCTACCGCCGCTTCACAAATCATCAAATTGAAATCAGCCTCCACCTTAAAGGGTTTTAATTCTACAAGCCTTTTCCCCAAAATATAAAATACCTTTAAAAATAAATAACTTTAATTACTTCCATCCACTATTTGAATCTATAGACATTTAGGTACCACAAATCTGATACTCACAAATGTGTGAGCATCAGTACGTCCTCTATCACCACATGGAGCCAGGTCGGCCGCGAGGTCAGTCTAGGCCGCGCGTTCAATGCACGCGGCTCTATGTCAACTGCGGCCGTCGAACCCATCCCCCCTTCCTCCACCCCCTCCACCCCCTCCAGCCTACCCCCTGGATAAGCTACGCAGCCCACCCAAGCAGTTGTGGGACTTCGCCGAATCGAGGATCAAGGTTCGATTCGTCATTCATTCGGAATTTTGGGGATAGTTTTTATTGATGAAGTTAATATTTATACTATATTTTATTAACTTAGCGCAACCGTTTTAAAATTATCTTGGATTCCTTCAAAAAGGTCCGTAAACTAGAGATTTATAATTGTAAATAAGCATCTATGATGCTATGCAGCAAAATACTAGTTGTATTTAAACTATTATGTCATTTCAGAAAGCATTACATATATATCACTTGTTTGACATCTCACGCATCTAAACTGTAGTCATAAATATCGAATGACCCCACATAGCTTTTCGCATTAGTGCTCATCCATAACGTTGGTCAATGTCTTTAGTCTTTCAAAGATAAAAATATTATCACGAAAAACTGATATTTATCGGGCGCTTCCATTAAAAAAATATAAATGGAAATATAATTTAAAAAATCCCTACAGCGACGCAGCGATTTCGCAGAGTAGAGATGCTAATAAAATAATTGTATAGATGGACAGAAACATACTACTATTTATTTTATGGTTGATTTAATGATTATACATTTAATATTTCATACATTATTTTACTATTATTACATTTTGAAACATGAACGGAGCCGACGAAATTCGGCGATTAAATGTCGAAGATATTGTCATTTAGATTTTCTGTCATTAGCTCGTTAATAAAAAATCTTTATCGTCAATGGATGTCTCCAGGTCCGCATATTCAATGACTTGCTATCAACAATGGCATCAGCTCATTTGCATCGCCCATGACCCGCTGCCCCAGCGGCCTTGCTTACATAAACCTTTTTTACCCACAATTTGTTTTGGCTTAGAACCGAGAGACTCGGATTACGTCAGCTTGTTTTTCGCGGCAAACGATTATGGGTATCGCGAATTTATTTTAAATTGTGGGGATGGCTCGATTTAAGTGTCGATATCATATTCATATTCTAGCTTAAACTTCTATTTAACAGTTGTTTTTGGGGTTGTTTATATTAAAATGGCAATTTCTTTAAAATAAGAGCACTTTCAATCTTTCATAGTTCATGTAATTTCTTTAAAATTATCGGCCTGTGCTCATTTTAAGCTTTATTGCCGGTAGGTACCAAATATCTCATTATTATTAGGAACTGACAGCAAGATAAGCCATGCATGGCCATTTCTGTGTCGAATTCGCGATATAAGTAGGTACCCTTGTTTAGAGTTTTTATAAATTATAGTAGAAACTCTAAACATTTTGTAAGTAATTCATAAACCACGTAGATCTATAAAACACGCGATCGCGTGTTATTATGTTACCAATTATTTCCCGCCATCCAAATTGTCAAAAATGGCGGTGGAAAGTTAGGTAGGTATACAGCGCCCCATAGATTCAATACAACTGGCTTGTAAACTCCTTGTTCGCTTCTATTATCGGCTACTTTTGTGCAATCGTTAAGCCTAATATAAGCTTAATGGTAGATTCTAGAGTTTAATTATTGCGGTCGCCATATTGTTTTGCAATACTGAAACACGGTCTGAACAATCGTGCGCATTTACATCTATTGAGTCTATCTAAGAAAGTGCTTGTTGAAATGCAGATTTACATGGGCTTAAATATAACTAAGAATTGTTTTTTAATATAGCTAACCTACGTACTTTTTCAGACAGTTTTTTTTTAATCTTTAATGGATATTCGGGAAAGCCCTATAGATGACAGCTGAGTTAATATAATTCAAATTTTTCCTGGCTGGATCATGTTAAGATAGACCGCCAGTATGTAAAATCATTGACCGGATTTTTTGAAAATTGGCTTAATGTTGTATGACGATAAAGCCATTTTGCTCTGGTAAAATATACTTTCAAAGAAAACACACCACATATATGGCCAATCACTCCATCACCAGACCGACAGATCGTTACGATTGTCGAGAATATCTGAATAAATTGCAACGCGTTCATCTAGATGCATCGCCGCGAACGTAACATCGTTCGCTAGACTTTCGCGTGTACGATTGTTGCATAACCGCTTTCCACATGAGTGGCGTTCGCCGTCTCACTCGGCCTGGACTCTCGGTCGTTGACATGCCATCCAGAGATTTTGCGCCTAGGGCTGTTGGCACTCGACTCTGGACGAAAATTGAGGATTATTTATTGAAACGAAATCAGAAAACCGCAGACGGAATTGATTTTAAAATTATAGCAATAAGTTTGCAAGCCGAGTACTGTTAGAATACATGTTGCGTGTACTTGAATTTCGATTATTGTTTTTAATGAGAATGTTAGAGTAACATCAGTCCGAGTTCTCAAATGGCGAACGCTTTCACAATCTTGTTTATATTAAGAGTGGATGATCATTGTCAAATCTGTAGCGACAATTTTAGTGCACAATAAAAAATGTGAATACTGAGAAGGAATCTCAATTATTTTATGAATAATTACTTTGATCTTTAACACGCGGGTGGGTGGTTTCAAAGAATCTTGCTTTGTGTGTTATTGTTGCTTTTTAGTTCCTTTGTGTGTTATCTATCTACTCTCGTCTGTTTGTAATGTCAAAATAACAGCTATTTTATAAGAATGCATATCAGAGTATATTTGCATATTATGTTTTTGTCTATCTGTTTCTTCGTCTGAATGTTTATTTCAGCTAATCTTCAAAGCTTCTGGGCCAATTTTGACGGGACGTGCAGTTACCAGTCGTATAAGGAGTAACTTAGGCTATTTAAAATCCCGCTGCGATCCTTAACAGTTGAGTAGAAAGACAAAAACAAACTGGATTTTACGTTTTATGTATAAAAATTCAAAAGCAATATTCCTGAAACGTGGTTTAAACACTAGTGAATTCTTTATAAGACAACCCTACTGGGGTGATCAAGAGTTATCTCAAAAAGTTGCGTTACCAGTCAAATTTATTTTTATTTTAACTATGCAGACGAAATGTCGATAAACAATTGTGTCTCCCAAGATAAGGATCACTAAAAATAGTTCATGATTTATGACTTAAATCGCCATTACTAAGATTTAACAATATGTAATAACAAAACCTATTTGCGAATCTCTTGGTAAAATCACCAGCGTCCGTTAGTTTTACAAAGTCATCTATGTATGTGAATTAAGCATCTAAAAATTACTGAAAAGTGGAAATTTGAAATAATAATACACGCATGCCTTTTAGCGACAGGAACGCAATTGCGACAACAACGCGATTGTAAATACAGTGGTATAATGGATAGGTATTTAAATTATAAAATAATGCATATAATATGACTTACAAGTAAAAAAAAATATTGTATGTAAAGAGGCTATTTAGTCTATTACGTTAAAAAACATTAAAATAATTTGAAATTACGTAATTGGTAAGACGGAACTAATTTCAAATGCATGATATCTAGATTTTGTACTACTATAGCGAATCACATTTTATAATGTTTCATCAAATAAGGCTACGGTTTTAGGCAAATAATTTATCAGTCGCTTATATTAGAAGTCAAAGAAAGCAATTATGTGTATTACAATGCTTACGAATTATAAAAGGAGATAACAAATAGTGCGTGTTCTGTTATCTATCGAGCGCGTGCGCGCCTTGCCCGACACCGGCGTTCTCACTCTTATCGTCACCAACGTATCTATGTGTGTTATTTAATTTTAGTCCTATACCTAATTGGGTACAGTTTAAAATCTTTAATATTATATTAACGAATATTTAACATATAAAGTAGAGAAACTTCAAAAGCAAAAACTTGATGTGTGAAATCGTACTACCATGTGGATTACGTAAGCAAATAATTGTGTTAATCGCATAAAAGTAAATCGGTACGTCGCCAATAAGCGGCGGAACGGAACGCAAACGGAAGTGATGCAACGGCACGCGTTTCGGCGCGCATCTGTGTAAACATGGCGCGCTTTTCTGAATGGCGCGATGGCTGGCGTTTCCCGCGCTCGGTTCGCGGCCGACGACCCCAGCCGCGCGGTCAGCGCCCGGGGATAGTCGAGTGAAAGTAATTCGCGATCGGCGACCGCTCGCGAGCCATGCCGTCCTGGTACCTCCACCACCACCTCTGCATAGATTTGTTGATAGTTTACAGTTTTTTTTAATCTTTTGTTGATAATGAATTGACAAGCTTGGTTAATATTTTGCTCTTGTTAAATTTGTATTTGTTATTGTGTTATGGTTTAAGCAGCGGTCGCTGCGAAAGTTTTGATTTATCTTATTTATTGCTTCTTAGTAACAGAGTTTACAAGGCTGTTTTGTTTTATCCATTGTAGCTTGATATACTTTTTGCTAAAGTTAGACGCTTATTAGATGAAGGTATTCGCATTAATCATGTATGATCATTTTATATTACATAATCGATTGTTGACTCGCGACTTCGCGAGCGATTCGTTTAATTTCAACGTAGCGATAATAATCGTCTCGTTTCTAACATGATTCTAATGAGAAACTGGTTTCGCGTAGCCGCTTTTGATTTCATTTAGATAGTCTATATAGAGGCGTTTATCAATACATCATAACAGGCATAGTTTTTCATAAATAGATTTGAAAAAAAGAACAATTTTTATTATTTGCAAGCACTTTGTATGTAGTAGAGTTAAGATTAATTAATTCAACCCGTTCATGTCCGTAATGGACATAAGTCTCGTCTCAGAATTAGACATAAATTAAAAGTATCACGCCATAGTCCAATCATCATAATTGATTCTTAATCTAGCTAGATTAAACACAGTACAATATCTAACTAATGCTATATGCTGTATTTAATTATAATAAATAGTTCTTCTATAATTTGACTTTCGTTTAAAGTAATAATTATGAAATTAACGTGTCAATTTTGTCTGCGAGCAATTGACTAAATGAATATATTGTACTAATACTTCATCTGTTAGACACAATGATGTGACTTTTATGTGACGCACGCTGAAGATTTAATCTTTGTAAAATATTGAATATACAAAGCTAAGTATTTTGGATTGTTTTCTTTGAATCTCGAAACGTTCATAGAGAAAAAAATAAAATAACAAATCCACAACGCATTTAGAATAACTTGGATCACAAAAAACCTTTTCAAAGTTTCCGAAGTTAGCTTACTGTAAAATAAGAAGAAAAATATTGTGTTACTGTCTCAAAGCCCGAACTAGGGTAATTCCTAAGACACAACTTTCCGAGATTTATCGTATCTCTAGGGTAAAACCTAAGATTTACCGAGTGAATGGTAATTTGAATTAAACGGCGATCACATAACATTTTGGAATTTTACATTCAGAGTTGGTAAATCTCTAATATGACTCAATAACATTATCTCTATACTAGCTGACTCAGCAAACTTTGTTCTAACTAAAATCGCGATAATAAAATAGGGGGCCTACCCGCAAGGAGGGTGAAAAATACTTAACCACCTATTCCTAGACCTAGGTACTTGGATACACAAAAAAATAATAATCGGTCAATCTTTTTTTGGAAGAGTTAACGAACACTATGACACGAGATTTTTATATAATAGTAAATTAAATACTCTGTATCTTTTTACATTATGAAAGATACAGAGTATATAATAAGTATAGGAAAGGTCGTATAGAAGATATACGCGTTAGTTTGGATAATGTGTGAACTCTGCAATGACCAAATCTAAGGTGAGTGCACGCATTGTCGTCCGTGCACCGGGCCACGGTGACTAGTGACGCGAACAACTCGCGATATTTTAACAGGTGTCATATTTGTGTCGCACTGATAACGGGAGCGTTGACTTTTTCTTCGACATCGTTATCGTAGTAGCTACACAAATTTACTGCTATACACTTTTGTCTCTTGTTATAATAATTTATTAATAACCGAGTTGGAGTTAAGTCACGTAATACATTCATATTATTTTGAAACCTTTTGTTTTAATATTTTTCTATACAACTTCACTTCACGTTCGTCGTCGTCGTCGTCATTGTTAATATCGCAATTAAAAACGAAATAGATACTGCTGACGTAGGGTTAAACTGGATTCAGTTTTTTGTAGTATCAATATGAATGCACAGCAGTTTAAGTGAAATATTTTTTAGTCGCACTAAAACAGCTTATATTTACACATATTTTATTCCTTCTTATATTGGTATCCTTCAACTATAAATATACTTAATGCTATATCAAAACCTAAAACTGACTTCACAAATTACATTCAAGACCGTACCCTAAAATTACTACGCAAAAGTCTTAGCTACATAAACCAGAAATTTCCCTTTGTTCTGACTAGTTCAGAGACTTTTCCCTTTACGAGTGTTTATTGCTTCTCATGAACGCCACAAGTTCACCTTCACTGGGCATTCTTTGGGCATCGTCTTCCTCGAGCCGCATGCAGTGACATCACCTCACGACACGGAATGCACATACAAGTTATTAAAAACAACTTACACATCTGCCCACCCCGGCAAAAATATTACGTTGAACAAGGATAGCTTAACATATAAGTCTTTTTGGTCTCCAACTCTATATTACAGGGTTTGTGCAGGAAAAAATATGGTACGGTGGGCAGCACATCAAGTTACTACAAAATGTCAAATTTTCTCAGTTGATTTTGAACTTTATCTGCAACAATTTAAGTTACCACTAACTTCTTACTTTCAGGTTTGGTGCCAACGAAAAGAGAATTCAAATCGAAAAATGTTCTCACTCGCATGGAGGTAATGGACGGACCTCTGGAAGTGTTGAAGGAGTGTGTGGACAAAAGACTGAGAGTCAAGGTAAGCTACGCTGGAAGTTGAAGAGAATTTGAAACGTATGTTGCTAAGGAAGAGTTTTAAGAACGTTAAATTAGCTTTAGCCATCAGCGTATCCCACTGTTGAGTATCAGACAGATCATTAAGTTCCTGCATAAATCAGGCCTCTTCTCTATCTCTCTTGTCCAAAACTACAATTCAGCTAATTACTCTAGTTTTCTTCATGGCAGCAAAGAACCCTTTAACAATACTGTAAAAATCGTGGAAAAAGCGATAATTATCTATCGATGCATGCAAGAGTGTGCAAGTATCTAAGATACACGACTTACAATTGTCACTAGTCCACATAAGCGCGGGGAGTACAGTATTGCATTTACTACATGCCATAAAACGTGCTCATACGCATGAACAGAGAAAACCTTTGACATGTAATAATATCTGCCATTCGTAAAATCTGCAACTAAAACAGGTAATAACGAACTATAAACAAAACTTTGAAGCCAAAACTAAAATGCTTTACAGCCAATCCATGTTTAGATCATGTGTCATAATTCTGGGTCCTTAATGCATCCTTTGTACATAACTGGCGGGTTTCCAACGCGGAAGCCGGCGCACGCGCACTTTGATGACTGATGCCTTGCCCAAAGCCGAAATAGTACAAAGCCCTTTCTACTGGAAATTGTCGGACATTAACTAGACAGTGATGAAGCAATTTGGCCTTTATGGTTGCACCTTAGCGAAAGGAGCTGATTTGAAATTGCGTGCCGAAGAAAGAAATTAGATTTATGAAGAAAGTTATCTTTGTGTAATGTTTAGTATACATAATCTAGACTGACTTAACCAGCTGAAAGTGACAGTTGCAAAAAGTTGATGTTTTAGATATTGACAGAGTTTTCTTGAAATCTCTGTTGTAATTTTTAAAATTCAACCTATAGGGTATCATAAACCACTCGACATGCATATCGAAATCAAGTTTTTAATATTTTAATTAAGTAGTAGTATCATTAATTTAGTTGTCGCAATGGCGGCTTCTCGCGTATTATCTATGGGGGTATAATAAACCGCACATCCAAAATACTGATTGAGCGACAAAATTACTGATTGAGCGGCAAAATTACTGATTGAGCAGCAAAGTTACAGATTGAGCGGCAAAATTACTGATTGAGCAGCAAAATTCTTAATACAGATATTGGTTAGGTTAGGTAAGAACTGTGACCACACACCAGAACCAAATAGTGTTCATGTTTTGCATAGTTCTAAACAGGTAAAAATCGATTGCTTTAATTTATTATTTTTTTATGTCTCAGAGAAAGAGGATCAATAATTAAAACAGAAGACCGTTTAGACTTTTTTGGTTGCAGCTTTTGTAAAATTAAAACGATCATTCAAATACGTGCCTTATTTATGTAACTAAGTAGCTACTTAGATTCTCATTTGTGCCCGGTTACTAGCAATTATCTATTAAACACACCGATAAATACAACCGTGACGGTATATTATGTGGGATTATAAGTCCCCAGCATTTATATTTTCCGAATAGGTATTGTTATACATTTCAGTGAGACTGTCTGGCCTACTTTCTTTGGCAAACAAGCCAGGCTGCAAGCTATGTCATACCAGGTGCGTCGTATAAAACGCGCTAAGCACCTATGTACAAGTTTTGCTGACATAAGAAGTTATAACTAAACATTGTTAACAGCACTATTGTCTTAAAAGTATACCGCTAGTTTGAAATGTATTTATATTTTCACTGAAATAGAGAAAAGTGCTCACGGAATGCATCATTGAAACTGATTTGACGTTTAACAAAACGCTATTATTATTTATTTTAACCGTGCAACTAGTTGTATTGTAACCTTATTATAAAAAATAATCCTAGATTTGGTGATATGTATTTACCTGGCAAATAAGGAGTTATTCAGACAAAATAAATCTATTGTTTTTCACTGCGGTGACCTGATCGCCACTTAATGAATGAATTGCGTAACTTTTTTAAAGGTGTGTGAAGTCTAAATACTTATTTGAAAGCCAAGTTAAGGCAAGCGTGGTGAAGGGGAGTTCACATTATTCCACAAAGTACTTTAAACTTGTGGGCTATCCCTGCCGTCTTGAGAGAAAGCTTAGCTCTGTGGTGGGACTGAAATGGGTTGAATCATTTGGTTTATTTTCTCTTTCACCAATCCATACCGTCACGCCGGTATCATCCAGGAGTGAGCCAGAGGTGTAGTATAGGGCAAAGGTGTAATAGGGGCGAGCCTATCCTTATGGGCAATTGGGCACGAATCCGTGCTGGTACTGATAATTTCACAGAAAACCCAATGACACAGTAGACCTATGAGGTATTTAGTTTTTCTGACTGGTATATTTCTACATGTTTTTCTTTATGTAATGATATATGTAATTTATACGTTATTTCAACACTGCAAGGGTATCCTAGAACTAAATAATATATGTATGTTGCGACGCCAGCGGTCGGTACATCAGAATTACCTTGGTACATACATTTAATTAATTAGCATTTGACTTAATTAGCATAGTAGAGCAATTGAGTTCGTGTAAGGTACCTACTTTATAGAACTACTGATTGATAATTAATTACAATTGACTAAAACCCGATAAGATCTGACTAAACACCCAGCAATATCAGACATAACACATACATTCAACATGAATTATAGAAAAAACCTCGTATGGATGTCATTTTTGTTTTCTCTAGTAAGGTTTTTGATTGAACAAAATAATTATGTTCCTTAACTCCATATTTTTAATTTGCAATAAGACTGCTTCTGAGACTGAACCATAACAATACCATTTACAATGACAAACTTAATTGAAAAAGCCATGGTCATGACCTAATAAGTTTTGTTCAAAGAAACCCGGATATCCTATTTAAAATAAAACAGGCTATCTAGGATCTAAGCGAAATTATAGCGGAATCGAATATGGTTTCACTAGGGCAAGTAGACGTCTCTAGAAGTGCGCACGAGTATGCTGAGTCATCGTCGTCTAGGAAGAGCCTTGCAGGCCGGCCGCGTCCGTCCGGCCGGCGTCTGCGCATTGCGATTTGCAAGTTTCTATTATTGGTGCGACGCAATGCGTTACGCCTGCCGTACTGCGTGCAAATAAATTTAAGCTTAATGATTGTTTTTTTATAGTTTTTCCTAAGTATTAAAATTAAGATTGAAATGATTTATTTGTATTTTAAGGGTCACACCTAAAATCTTACATTTAAAACACAAATTAACTATTAAATAAAATATTCAAACAAATATAAATTAATTCATTTCGTTTTTGTTTTTTAATTATCTAAGCTTCGATTAATCAACAACAAATGAATCATGTATTTCTTTGAATCATCATAGCTTGAGTCAGACTATTTTCAGCCTTTTTTTTATTGCAGATGAGCTGGTACAGACTGAATAACATAAAAAAATATATTTTTATATAAAACAAAAGCACTTGTCTCAATACCAAATTAATGGGGGCCGTGATACGTTTAATTGTATTTCAATCAATATTATGCGTTGTGTGTAATAATTTCGTTTCCGTGTACAAAATAATAGTAAACAAATGATAATAGACGTTTTAAGCTCTCGTTACCTTGAATAATAATTATTAATTGATTACTTTAAAATTTCCTTTGTTGTGTTTCAACTGTATAATTAGTTACTCTATAAATAGCGTATGGGTTTATTACTAAGAGAGAGAATAGTTAACACTGTTTTATTAATTCAATTTCATAAACACTCGTCTAGATTACAGCTCGTAATATCCTCAATATCTTAATTTATTCTATTGTACCAAATGTCAAAAAACACTTTCCTATTAATTTGGACTCGTTGGTCTAGTGGTCCCAATCGCGACTGCTACGCTAGAGGTCTTGGGTTCGATCCCCAGGTCGAGCAAAGTGTTATTGAGTTTTTCTACAAAATTCTCAGTAGCAGCTCGGAGTCTGGATTTGTGCCCGGTGAATGGCAATAGGCTCGCCCCCTATTACATGGGACCCAAACATACCGGCGAACTGTGGGTGTGCATTAAGTACACCTCTGCCTAACCCTTCGGGGAATACAGGCGTGATGGTATGTTATTAATTTGCACTCATTAATTTTGCGTTTCTATCTATCGTTAATTAGCTCAATTTTTTTTCTAAACTGTATAATTTTTAATAAATCCTACTGATCTTTCAGTGTGTGGCGTATTTACAATACATACATATGCTTTAAAAAAAGGTAAGGCTTGAACATCGAATTAATTTCTACTTCTAATTGTTCCATAAAGGTCTATCGGTCACCTTAAATCGATCCAGTTATTCAGTGTCAACGAGAAACAAATGTAGTTCAACTATATGCAGGAATTAAAAAGTATGCGTCGTGCTGCGTGGGCACTGCAAGTTAAAAATATTCAACGGCACTTCGGGGCCCGAAGGCTGGCTGTCGCCGACACAAACACTGTCATTACTATACGTTACGCAGCATGCGTGATGCACGTGGAGGTAGCGACGGCAAAAAAGGCAAAAATAATGTTGTATAAATATATCAAATAAAAAAAGGGTTAAAATTGTACAGTAACTGCATTTATAATCGATAATTTTAAAGAAATATAATTCTTGTGATTTTAAAAACTTTTTTATGGAAATGTTATTTAAATCTTATAAAATCATCAACATACCATACTAATTAACCTATCTTACGAGCACACCATCTATCTAATATAAGCTTCTTTAATTCGTTTGAAATTATATCTTAATCCAGGGTACGTCAAGGTACGGTCTCATTATTTCAAATACAAATATAATTATGTAAATATGATCGTAAATAATATTTTACCTCATTTGAAGCACTTGTGGAATGCATAATTTTTGTGGCTTTATGTAAAGTTCAGGGTTATTATAGAATGCTAATATAACTCAACGATGACATAATGTCATATAAACGATAGAGTGAAACTCCTACTTAATATTTCAACTTAAGAACTTTTTTGCTGACTGTACCGACCGGCGGGACCTTGTTGTGATGTCAGTTATCTCATGGCCATTTTTCTAGACGTGTGTGCGCAGCGTGCGCATGTGTGCACGCGTGTTGTTACGGTTGCGCATTAGTGTGCGTGTTGTTAACAAGGGCTTGCTAGGACGAATCGGGCACGATACTTCCTAGTAGGTTTAAGACATTTATCTGTCATTATTCGATTTCGGTGCTGCTCGCCTTGAAGGCAACACTTCAATACATAATTGATTGCTCGGGTATAGGCGTTGCCATGAATGGCTCTGAGAGTATGCGCGCCTATATTTGGTACTGTTTTTTGGTGCAGTTTTTATATAGGTTTTCTTGTCTACATTACGTGCATCAAGCGATATTAAAATAAAAACAAAAATTGGGGAGGGTTAAAGAGGTTTGCGATGGAGGTCAGACGTATCGAGTATTGAAGGTTTAAAAACTAACATCTGACCCGATTCTTATTTACAGAACAATCGATAGTAATTATGTTTATTTATATGTCCAATTAGCTTATTGAAACAACGTTCATGGTTGCATTGAATAGGAAGTAAATTTTTAGTAAGTTTTTTTCCTGAAACCGACTGATAAGGTGATTTGATCTCTGTTAATTAAATAATGACACGTATTTTTAAAATTGTGAAGGTTTTAAATCTTTTGAACTTAAGGACATTTTCAGCAAGTAATAAAAACCTAAGAACATTTTGTGGTTTTGGGGAGAGTTCTACAAAAGTACGCTGACTGACTTTTAAAGTTCAAGGATTTGATTTAGAGTTCTGTAAATGTATTGGTTTTTATGGAAGTTTCCTGAACGTGAAAGTTACACTGAGATTGAATTTGTGCCCGGTTAATGGAAATAAGAACTCCTTGTATTACGTGAAAGTTAATCAAGACAGAGACTTATGTTAGAAAATTGTCTTATTAAAATGTACCTACTGAAGTCATTTAATTAGATCTATGTTTATAATTTCCCATGGTCAATTTATTTGTCACAAACACGATACTGTCGCACCAAATATAACACAGAAAATATGTAGTCATAATAAGATTACAAACTTAAAATAAATACCTAACTAATTAAATTTAAATTTATCGAAGGATAACGACTTAGTTAATGTTTTGATAAACAAGCTTTATTACCGAGGCGGAAGATATTATATTGTAAGCACAAGTATGCAAATGTATAGGATAAACATTAAACATCTATCTAGTGACTTTGTCCTGTGTAGCCTAGGAACAAAATACGTAAGAAATAAGTCCATTGACTTTTAAGATTGTAAATATACTGTAATATTCTAACTGTATATGGAAAAATTATTGGAAGATAATTTTGCTAGACTAGGCTAGGCAATTTGAAAAAGAAGTTTTGAATATTTTAAAACATGTAGGACCCTTGGTGAGTCAGGAGAGTCAGCTACTCTGAAAGGATTCTCTCATTTCTGTGAATTCTTTTTTGGATTCGATTAAAACCGCGGCAACAACTAGTACTTTATAAAGACTTGTTTTGCTGTCGGTACTCGTTACCTGTTCACCCCGAATTGTGAGCAATGACAAGGTCGTCTACATTCAAACTGAGGTTAAAAAAAACCTCCGCACACTGCAGCCGGTGTACTCGTGGGTTTTATTGGACAAGA
The DNA here is from genome assembly GCA_958496365.1 of Subacronicta megacephala. Taxonomy (NCBI): domain Eukaryota; kingdom Metazoa; phylum Arthropoda; class Insecta; order Lepidoptera; family Noctuidae; genus Subacronicta; species Subacronicta megacephala. The sequence goes on along the minus strand of OY292516.1, from coordinate 16,590,200 downwards.
AAGCTTAACGATGGGTACGAAATAACTATTTAAAATTTTCAAACAGTATAAAGCACAGAACATAAGTAAGCATCTACTTTTTATAAGACCTAAAGAGATTTCTACCGTGTTTTATTATACAATTGAGACACTAGTATTAATCTACTAGATTCTACATGTTTTCCGACTTTTTTTGTGCAGCTTTTTTTAAATGGAAATTATTAAAAAAATGCTTACATCTCACTAACAGCTCCCACACGATCATACAGTTGGCGCGATCACTTATATCGCGCCATATCTGAAAATAAAAATACTTTGTTATAAAAAACTAAATTACAAATGTAAAGCTATACAACGTAAATGTTAATACATTAAACAGAGTGCCTCAGCTGAATCGCACCTCGATTCATTATCACTCAATTTATCTACAAGGTTTCTCTTCAAAAAGAAACTTATACCCTAACGATAAATGTATGGTTTCAATAATCATTTAGTTTTCAAGTACACGCCAAGCAAAGGTATGATGCATTCGGCCTCGCGGGTAAACAGACGCTAGATAGCACTAGACAAAGACGGTGCGAGGTCATGAGCGTAGCCTTGCGCGGGTGCGCGCGCGCACGCTTCCGCCTGTCGACGGCCGAGGCGCACTCGAATCGAAGCGCAGTCACCGCTCGACCGCCAACGGTGACGGATATGTATATCGGAATCGTATACGTCTATGAATTAAGAAATTATTTTTATTCCCCTTTCTATTGATGCCTGGATTTGTTTGTATAATTATTTGAATTTTTAAATTAAAAAGAGAATGAATAATTACATCACCACCTTGGTCCGGGTTCCGGTGGTTAAAAACAATCCCTGAATTCCTATTTTATGTCTTTAATTTGTCAAGTGGTTGAAAAAATATTTAAACACACAATAAAAAGAACTAACCTTCAAAGTGCATTTATATTGCGTTAACAGGATTATAAATATCAACTTCCTCGTAAATAAAAGCTATTATTGATGGAAAAACGAGCTTACAGATGTCTCATACATAATCATATTGTGTGTTTCATCTTCCCACGCATATGCCTGCGGGTGCAGCTCCAATATTCATGCGGAGACAGAGACCAATGATGTTTACTGTTGATATTATGTAAATCTTTGCATGAATATTTTTGAATTCGACTCCACTAATAGGGTTCAAGATTAATAAATCTATTGTCTTGATGACTACTTTCGCTTATAGATGGGAGATTGATGTAAATTCTGTCCAAGATTGCATGTGGTCCTATAACAGTAATTTTAAGTGACCTGCAGATGCAAACCTGACCTTTTCTTGGATCGGCTTTCCCCGATGATTACAGCAATATCTTATGAGCTAACCTTATAAATAATGATCTTTTTTTTTTTTTTTTAATCTTATTTTATTTAGGGGCTTGTAGTCACATAACAGACCATGTCAGCCCCATCGTAACCTAAACATAATCATACTTATCTAATTTTATCAGCTATTTTATAAACTAGAATGGCTGCTTCAGACAGAGGCGCTGACAAAATGCTTTGAAAAATACCTACATCTGTTAGATTTATGTTAAACTTATTTGTCAGAGCCTCTCTCCCAGTCCTAGTTTTGACACACTCTACTAACAAGTGATAGACATCCTCCACAGTACCACACTCAGAACAATTTGGACTTGCTGTTATTCCCATGAGGTGTCGAAACATGTTAAGCGGAATGTGTCCTGATCGAAGTCTATGAGCTATTACAGTAAATTTTCTACTTAGAACACTGTTGGCAAACCAGGGAATACGAGGGGGCTCACTCTGTATAGTTCTATACCAGATTCCTTTTTCTAAAGACCTTTGATCAAAATACTCCTTCCAACTCTTTTGGCATATAGTTTTAAATTTAGGTAATATTTCGAAACAGCTTGGAGTGACACTTACTTCAATACCATTTGTAATAGCTCTCTTGGCTAAGCGATCCACTTCCTCATTTCCTGATAAGCCAATATGTGACGGAACCCATTGCAATACCAAATTAATATTAATAGACATAAAATGGTGTATCTGTTTTAATACAGAGTAAGCTATCGAAACACCTCTGTGGCCAGAAAATAATGATCTAATGTGTAGATTGCCTTCAAGACTTTGTCTTTTCCTTAAGCCAAAATTCCGTTTTGATCTGTAATAACATGGCAAACTGGTCTGATACTATGCGGCGACTGCAGCTTATAAACGCCAGCAACAAATTAGGGCTACATCAGGTCTTCAAAACGGAACATAGTAATGTTAGCACTATATTTTAATAAGAAGGCCGTGTACTATGCACTACTCTTGACTTAAAAGTCAAGCTCTGGTCTCCGTGGATGGTGTCATGTCGTCCTCGGTCGAACGTAGTTATCATATTATTTACGTTGGCACTTGACTGAGTGGACGACATTATGCAAATTCGTTGAATTTATATTGCCATTTTTAGAACATCTAAGACTTTTTAGATAACTCAAGATATTTTGCCCGAGGCAGGAATGTTTGTACCGTACTTCGTATTCGGACTCGACAAGTTTTACGTAACTTTTACTCGATACCAATGAAAGATCTTCATGTCGTTAAATACACGTGCTTAATGTGTATTTACTGATAAATATTATTGCTACTGCTTACTTGTCCTTTATGATTATTTTATAGGCAAGTTTAATGGCTCTCTATTAGGTAAAGTTCTGAGCTTATTAAGCCTAATAGCAGGGAAATGTGGTCGCACTTGATATCGCTGTCTCATCAATGATTGGCGCAATTTGCATCTTCACTGCGCATAACACCGCATGTGAAAGTTTAGCATCACAATGTATGACTGTGGGATTTAAAAGCTGACTAATGTCAGGAGACGGGAAAATTGCGCTTGTGTTACAAGATTGTGCAATAACCTTTGAAGACAGTTATTTAAAATGAAATTTTCGTTTCAAGTGTTGTTAGTCAGTTGTAATTTAATTTGCCTTTGTGTTGTGTGAGTTTAAGAGCTTTCTGTCGGTATTGTTATGGTGGTTATGTGTTCCTCCTGAATTTAAAAAGCCTTCAGTTTTCGTAGATATCCGATTTTTTTAAATGTAATACTGCTCTTTAAACTAAGACGCTTCGGCTATAACTAATAGAAAACTTATAAATATCCTCATTAAGGCAGTAATTTTCCCGATCAATCATCGTATTACATTGACGACCAATAAATCAGTGGCCCCAGAACAAAAGTATTGTTACGCAAAACGCGTCACGAATCACGATTACGTTGCAGCGCGACCTCGCGGCAACTGTCACGGCCGGCGCCTGCGCACGCTTCCTGCTCTATGCACTCCTGCGATAATATTGTTTTGATTGCGATAATACACAACTGTGGGTTAGTGTGTGTGATTCGTGATAATTATGTTATTGGTTCTATGTTGCATAATTGATTGTGTGAAGTACACTTGGCATGTTTTAATTACTTAACGTACAAATTCTACTTTATTTCTTTTGTAAATTTCAAATAATTTATAAAAATCAAGTCAATCTGCTAGCCTTTTCTTAACTATACCTATTAGGGTTGACTTTTGGTCTAATCAGAAGTGGCAGCAATCTGTAGGCGATAGAAATACTTGTTCCGTCCGAGAATTTTGATGTCCTATATGTGTTTTTTATTTAATTTATTTATTTAACAAAAAATAAATGTATTAATGTTACCATTAACAGGTCGTCTCAGATTTATTATCAGTTTGTTCTTGAGATATATTTTTTGTTATTGTTTCATTAGATTGACCTCTAATAAGGCCTATGTTATTGACGTGATGTATCGTCATCCGTTTATTAATAAACCTTTGTAATGTCCATCATTACTTATTATGGAAATATACAATACATATTTAATACTACCTTTTCCCCGCGGTTTAGCCAATCCCAAAAGAATTTTCATGATTCCTTTCTAAACAAATGCTAAATTTCAAGTTTGTAGGCTTTAAAGTTTTAGATATTTCGTGATTAATCTATGTGTGAGCGTTATTTCGATTTTATGAAGGCATATACATAAATTAATAACACCAGAGATCACCCAGTCAGATCCAGGTAGAAAGTAGACCGATTTTTTTAAAAATATTTTTTATGTTATGGAGGTTCCAATAGATTTAAAATAAGGCGGAGAAGGGCCACTGGTGCGTTCATTGAAGAACTCGGAGCTCCCGTTCACAGTGTATGGATGACCGTGTGTTTTTATTCAGTAAGAGTCCGACATAACCCTCCGCCTTTCCTCTCGATAGGCGGAGGGCATCCATGAGGATTTTCACACGGAAAAAAATTGTACCTACACAACGTTTTCCTTGATGACGTTAACTATGCTAAGTCTCATCCTCCCGGGTTAGATCAGTTTGCTTAGAGAGTCCTACAAAGTGTTACGTCTTCACGTATTGTAGGTATATATAGATAAGTATGTACATATAACAGTAATATTACCCGTCTCTGTCAGCGCCAAGGAAACGAAAGAATCAATGGATGGCTTGCTAATGGGCGTCACAGTGACAGCTATCCAGGTGCCATTAATCGGGAATTAGCGAAGTATTCGTAGTCTCTTCTATATTATATCTTAAAGCTAGTGGAAGCTTTCCGCCCGCAGCTTCACCCGCGTTTTCACACCTTGGGTTATTGCATTTTTATTAGGGATCCCTATTTTTTTAAATAAATAATTCAACGCATCGGTGTCCATCAGCGTCTTCCTCGAATGAGAGAGATCCTTTGCACAGTCTACAGTCCACCACGTTGGTCTAAGGGGAATATTATTCACACAAAAAGAACTTCAATTTGAGTCATTGTTAGGCAAGCTATATACATAGTATAATTATGCCCAATTGCCAGCCATAACGAATTCATATATTTCATATCACTGTATGATCTAAGTGTTAATTGAAAAATGCGGAAATTTTACACCTATATTATTATTATTTACGGTAAATCAACATATCTGATCAATTAATATAAGGTCACGGTTCGGTAATCCAAAATAATTATTTTTTCACAAGGTCATTGCTCCGTTCTCTGAATTATAAACCGGAACATTCATAAAAGTAATATTTAACATATAATAATATTATATTTCCTATAATGAGAATCAGCGCTGCGTTACATCATTACGCAATTATTGTGTTATGTTACAATAAATACTAAAAAATCCTCGTCAAAACCTTACACTGTCTTCAAGTCAAAGTAAAAATTAGTTATTGTGTGCTCCTAACGTGAATTAAGATTACCAGTCCTAGTGATAAAACTACTTTGGCGGGTAAGGATAAAATCTCGAATTTGACCCTGCTTTTCTGCAGGGTAAGGTAAGAAAAACAGGCTGTATCTGTCATAGAACAGCGCTCGATGCTGATTAGCTTAGTGTAAGGTATCCAATTTAATAACCATCTTGACATGTTGGCCTAAGATGGGAACGCAATAAGTACTTAGATGCTTAGGTAATTACTGGACTACTACCGACATACAATTAATTAAAAATTACAAACTAATAACGATAAAATCTTCATATTAAATTGTACTCATCACTAGAAAGTCCCAACAAAACATCCAGTCCCACCCAAGCAGGAATCCAAAGAACATTTATATTATTCGTCTTTAATTAACGCCTATTCTGCATTGAGTTACTTCCTATATTCAAAACGACTTCGAGTGGTTAATATGCGCCTGTGCGTGCTTTCCACAAGGACATGCGGACATAGATCATTTTTGGCATGAAACTGAACATTTTGGATAGTAATAATGTTGTTTTTTTTTAGTCTGTCTTCCACTAATGGATGTAAGTGTTGTGGTTTTAAACCTTTTTGGTATCCAGGGTCTACCGTGTAAGAGTGAGGTTACCCGCATCATTTGTGGCATCGTATGGTTGATAAATGCGTATGAGACCGTTGTTGGTGAAAACTGAGCGATCAACAAGAAAAGCTGAATACTTATTTATTTGCGTTTCAACATTATTACTAAGACGAATCGGGTAGACTTAGACGAAGTCTACCCGAAACACATAGAGTAAAAAATGGATAACCGGTAGTTCGGATACGATCTGTTATTAATAATGTAATATTATAACATAAATATTAAAGGAAGGTTACACATAACGGCAGGTTTGACAGTGCTTATAATGTTGGACAAACATAACGTGACAATGTCATTGCGCACGTGCTGCAAATACTAGCTGATACATCTTGATTGCAGGTACATGTTCGTCAGAATCACCTTCTTATTTTTATTTGCAGCGAGCTGTTGTTCATTTGGCCTTTAGGGCTTCAAGCTTCTTGGGTTTAAAATGTTTGAGTTGTTTACTACTTATACTTACAAGCTCGTACAAAGGTTTACGATTTTCTCAAAGGGAATTACTAGAAGATCAGTTATTGCTAGCCATATACACAATTTTCCAGTTTACCAAGCAAACAAGATCGCGGAAAAAAACTCCAGTGGTTGTCTTATCCAAATATAAAACAAATACACCTCGACCTTTACCCAGTGGCTAGGGCCGCGACCTTGAGACGTTGTTATCATCGTATTTATACGTTTTTTATCATTCGATAAAGGGCTGGCCTTGCCGGGTGTCGAGGAAGGTTGCTCGTTTGATTCCGGTATTTTTTCGTCTGGATCTGTTTATGCACGACTGAATTTCCGGCTGAGTTTTCCTCCTTCGCTTCACAATGCAGTTGTCAACGAAGGTCTGTGCAATACGTTTTTTAGCGCTCTTGTCGACAGTTTTATCAAGTTGGCTCAGTGGTTTTGAGGAAAAAGCTTCAAAGTACTACTTAAATAACGTAAACAGATTGCTCCGCAGTTCCTCAACAAAGTTCCAGTTTTAGTAGATCAAACAAACAAATCAATTTAAATTATGTTCTATTGCCGATAATCTTCTTAAGATATAAGGTCAACTTGTCATGGTCGCGGTCTTGGATTAAAAAGTCACGGTTCCAAATATTATATTCCAATGCTCTGATTAAAAGTTGATAGATTACTAAAAGAAATACTTACGTTGACATAGTTTGTCATTGGAAAATCTCCAGTTTCATCATCATTTAATTTAGGTGGTCCGTCCATTGCCATGAAACAAAATTTAAGTGATCTTGATTGTGTTTTTGCTTCTTCACGCAGAGCCATCAAGCGTGAACGTCACAAGAAATCAGCGTCACGTGAATACCTCGGCTTAATGCACAGAGTGTACCAAGTATTGTTTTATTTTTTACACGAAGGTCTCGAGGAAAAAAAACACGGAAGTCGGCAGGACAGTTTCTTTCGAAATAACTGAACTTTTTGATTGATTGATTTTTGGGAATATTATAAAAAAGTAATTTAAAATATAAACATAGACCCTGTACAATAACGGCCATTTATTCTCGACAAACGGCCGATGATTAATTGGGCAAAATCAGTGATTCCGCAGACAACTTTAAAAGGTAAATCAATCCATCAACACAAATACATAATCACTATCACAAATAGAGGCAGGTGACCACTGTTATGTGACGTCATAACGCCAAATTATGCCGAACGAAACAAAAACACCCGCGTCAGGTGCCCGTGACCGTGGCGGCTGCGCTCGCGCCGAAATCGAGAGTGGCGGATCTGGAGCGTTTGCGCAACAAGACACGACCGCATTTGTGACTTTCGCGGCGTTTTGACGAGTTGCGATAGGTCACGGGTGTGGATCTAAGCGAGATGGCTCACAAGACATGGTAATTTTAAGGATTAGCATGAATTCCCGGATATTAGAAACTGCATAAAGACAAGTTTTTTTTTTCTCTTGCAAGGAGTAAAAGAGAAAGTTCTAACGTAAATGTTTTTCTTTTAAACGGTTACCCCTGTCTAGTGTTCTGGAGTTACGAAGCTTATGACTTGAAACGTAAATAGTTTCTCAAATTTGTATGTTACTGACGAAGCATAACGATGCCCGTAAGTGGCAGATAGCCTAACACGTTATTATGACTTCTTACACATATTCATGAAGTGAATGTTGTGTTTGTATACGGTCGAGAAATTCACACTTATAATAAGTTACTAAACGTTGCATCAGTTACATAACAACGATCTTATCCCCGTTTTTAAACAAATACAAAAACATATTTCCTAAGTTATTAGTTGTTAATATTGGCGAAAGGCAGTTGGTATCGACTGGATGTGGAAAGTTGAAGATCGGATTCGGTAGCGTTCACAGGCTGAAAAATATGGGTCGTCCAGTGTTCCAGTCCCAGTGAATGAAGGACCAGCAGTGGACGATTGATGATGATGAATTAAGAAATTGTTTTTTTTTTATTGATAGGACAATTTTTGCTCATCGATGTTTACTAAATGTCTTCCTCGGGCGGCTTACTTGGGCGCTTCCACTGACATTCAAATATAAATTTCTTTTGTCAGTCGCCTTTCATCCATTCTCTCGACATGCCCAAACCATCTCGCCATAATGTTCTGGATTCGTGTCTGCTCCTTATCACCATAAGGTCCATCAAAAAGGTCATTTGGACATAGCAAAAGAAGTATGTAAGCAAGAATTGTAAGCAAGAAGCGGCGCTATGTAGTCTCTGCCTACCCTTATAGGAAAAACAGGCGTGAGATTATATTTATATAATGAAGTAAGTTTTTTCTTTCGGTAAGAACCTAGTTGTTTTTTCACAACCGTTACTTTACGAGACATAATCGTGAATAAGGAGTTCTGGTTTTCCTAAATAATATTCTACAAGCTTCCCTTTAACACTATACTATCAGACTGTCACTCAACACATTTGATTGGCAATAAAAGCTGTTTCACAGATAAATGCCCTGTTGCGTTCGGAAAAGTGACAACACTGACATTTATACTTCGGCTTTGACAGTGACCTTGTAAAGGGGATATCCGTTACGCATATCATTCAGCAGTGTTATAAAAACGAAACCGGCTCTGATCCGGATTTTGACACTATGTTAGATCGAGTAACAGCTCGATTCAATTGGCAAAAAATGCAACGAATTGTTGAACGTTTCAGAACTGTAAGATTAATTTGGAATCCTTGATTATATTTTTGCAAAATGGAAAATAGTCTACACGTATTGCCTTGTAGCCTGTCGTAAAACCCAATCATAGCAGAGAAATATTCACAAACAGCATTCCATAGTCGTGTGTTAAATGCATCATTCGGAATCAGAGATCACAGTTGCCGAACCACTTTCTTTGCTGCCAAACGCGACCACAACCTAGTGCAACTCGAACGTCCACACGTCTATAAATAAACAGTTTTATTATCCAGTATTACCTGAACGAGGCATGCGAGTAAATACTAATCACATTATCATACCTTCACCTTAGCTGCGGCGCTACGCTTCCGCGTGCAGCGTCACCGCTCACTTTCACTGCGACGATGTGGGGGTACCTACTGCCTGACTCTGCCGCAATAGATACAACACTGTCGCTTTATCCACAAATATGTACTCTATCTTACACGGGGTAAGGTGCAGTTTTCAAGGTCAGACATCGCATTTTTTCGAATGATCACATCGGTGATGGACGAAACTGGACTCAATTTGTTGTATGTGTAACGTCCCGTCTTGATTGTTTGCGGTTGGAGACGGCCTCGCCAAGGCCGCACGTACATCGCACAAGTGTCTGTTTACTTTCTCTAGCGGTCAATGGTCACAGCTCCGAAGATGGCGGAATATTTGGAGTCCATTCAAGGTCGGGCATACTTCCATTTGCCGTGTGACATGACATGAGAGATACCGATTGGAGCTTAAAGGGTATGTGGGCGTTGCAATGCCCGTTACAAACAGCAATAGCAATTCCTATTAAATCTTACGTCTTATAAGTTGCAATCGCCAACCATTATGTAAGTTATTTCTCTAGAACAACTCATAGCGGCCACGTATTTTGAAGTGTTGAGCTTGCGAAGAGTGGCCATTAAACAGGTCTTTTAACGACTCCGTTCTCAACATACGAAAAATATGCCTATAAAAATAATATTATACCCTTCCCGAATATGTCACAAATCGGCTACAGCGACCTTTTTTAAGTATTATTGCAAAACTTGACATAAACCAGGCGACCTATTTAAATAGCGAATTAAAAGCGTCATTGAACTTTGTGTTTTGGCCTTAGATGAGTCGAGTCAAGGATGTTTTGCGATTACATTATTGGCAAGGTTGGCCAATATTTATCAAGTCTACAAGTACAGACTTATTTAAAGTCTGACTGACATTAGGCAAGAGACCAAGATACATACGAATTTGCAAAGCAAATCTAGATAATATGATGTTCTACACTTCAAAAGAAGGCATGATTGTTTGAGTATCTTATCGGCGATTCTTCTCAAAGATTGTCAGCTAGGACACCGGCGTTATGTGTTGAAGTTCGGTTCCCATAGAATACTAAGGTATTCGATTTTAGCGAAAAAATTGTCTTTATGTATTTTCAGCTAAACGTCACGAAGCTTCTCACAAAGAGCGATGATTTCAAAAGTCGTTAAACATTTTGTAATTCAGTGTTTTGAATACAATTCAGGTGCACACTTAAAATTCACACAAAGCGAGATGACGAGAAATAAATACTATAAGATTTTCTCTTTCACTCCAGATGAATGCACTTATAATTAGGTATGATTCTGTTACATCAGTTAAGGCATAATAAAATTATCATGCTTATAACTAGTCTATATTAGTATTCATTGCTCATTCGTTTCTTTCTAAGTCCCACTTTTTCAAAGACAGCGATTTCAGTTTGTTCCCATTTCCTCCATTCTCTTGTGTCCTGTTTAAGCTTTGCAGAAGTGCACACCGCACTTGGTTGCTGCTACCAGCTACTGTCTTAATTAGGTTCGACGCTTTATGTCTACATAATATTATATACCATCACGTCTACATTCCCCGAACCGTTAGGCGGAGGTTTACTTATATAACACGCACAGTTCGCCTGTATGTTAAGGTCCCATGTAACAGGGGGCGAGCCTGTTGCCATTAACCGGGCACAAATCCAATCTCCTAGCTGTTTATAAATGAGATATTCTTTGAAAATCTCACGACTTCTAGCGTAGCATTCACGCTTAGGACCACTAGACTAATGACGCAGTTCAGGCATTATGTCCGTTGCGCAAACTGTCACTTAAGGGTCCCATTCGCATGTTGACTTATTTTCAGTTCTTCGCATTGCCTTTTTTTCGAAAATGTATTGTTTCAAACGTTTTTGAATGCAAATTTTTGGTACTCTCGTCGAGCCCTTTCTTTTTTGCGTTGGGCAACCTCTGACTCTTCAATGAGTGCAGAGTTGATTGACGTATGCTAAAGTGCTAACTGTCATAAGAAGTCAGTTATCAGCTGATTTCATAACTTTGCCGAATACTAGAATTTTCTGACTCACATATCATACAAATATAATTGTATTCTCTCCGTGTGAGAATAGGCTACACCAATCGAGCCTACGAATCTTCGACATAATGGTTTCATATTATGTAGATCTTATGAGTTTCTATGTAAATCCTCATCAAAACTTTCCTCTATCATGTAATTTAGTATGATGACGGTTGAGATTAACCGGCTGTGTTAATATTTATATAATAATAAACAACTCCAATCTAAATACGATTTTCCAATTTTCTTAGCGATGAGACTAAGTTAGAGACTAAGTTTGCGCTGGCACATCGAGAAATAACAAAGATTCAAACACATATGATTGACTCATGAAGGCGGTGGATGTAAGGAAGAAGGTGGACTATATACCCTTGGACAAATAATTACATTAACCAACAACATTTGGTCTTCAGATTTTTAGGAAGAATGAATAATCTCCAAAATTCAGAAGATGCCAATAGAAGTTGAAATAGCAAACAGTTATTGAATTCAATACACGTCACGCGAAAAGATGACGCAAAATGACGTGTCCGTGACGTATTATGTACAGTCGGCCAAAAAAGCGGTATCGGTACCTATTGACAACATCTTCTTGTTAATGAAAACCGTACATAGGTGTTCATTTCGTAATGACAAATCGTTTTCGCACGCGAAAATAGACCTTGTGTATTACGTGCTAATGCCATTCACCTTACGATGATCGTTAACTAGACATGAGTAAGACGGCATTAATATTAGAAGTATTTTGAGCTTCATTTTTTATGAATCTTGAAACTATGTACAATGAAGATTTATCATTTTTATTAAACTTGTAATATAATTCAGTAGGTCGTAAAGTCTTGGAAGGTATGGTATCTTTTATTGTTCAATAGATATTTTGACCACATTGCACCAGCTATGGGTAGACAAAGTTAGTAGTTATCACGCAAAGTAGAGTAATTAACGTTAATAACAGGAACAAATGCAAAGTTGATTTTTAAATATGAAATGCTACCGTAGGCGGTCTTTTAGCTAAAAGCGATCTCTTCCAGACCTTTGGATGTACCCACAAGAAATGACAAAGCGATTCCATAAATACGTTTTCTAAAATTATTTTCTCCGGGCGTTGCCGCAGCACATAGCTAGTTTTTTTCGATTCTATCATCATTTATTAACATGGAGATGAGTTCTGTACATGTGTGCAGAGAAACGTGGTTCGACTCAAGTGCTGCACGGAATATTTTGTGCACTTTCACTCGCAGTTGCGTCTATTAAGGCTAAATTACCATGGGGCAGATGTTTAGGTTGTACGTTCTGATCTCACTTTAGCTATTAAACTAGGATATTGCTAGGATGATGATCAAATGTTTTTGATCTCATACATCTCAGTATGACAACGAAATGAAACCACTTTTAAAGTTATTTTAGTGAAGGAAAGGCGACCAGGATTCGAACCTGCGTCTTCTGGTTAGATGCAACAGAAGCCAGCCACTAAGCCAGTGCGACTCCTACCAGCCAGATTGATATTTGTCCATCACATTTTGAATTACGTATGAAACTACTTTTAATATTAATATTATTAACCTTGGCTCTTTAAGTTGTCCAAATAGGAACAAAAAATATCATTAACAATTAAAGCTAGCCTCTTAACACATGATCAAGCCATAAACAAAACGCAACGGCGCGTAATTAATACCAAGTTATTCACAGAAATTCGGTGCATCCCTGATTACGATCGACCTCACTGTCTTCAGGGCTGCAACCTTCTAGTTACAACACAGAGCTTTTTCCTTCCGTTCGAGTTACAGTAGTTACTGCCACATTGTTATGCCTGTTGCCCGCTCTATTGTAATAGAACGTAATACTAAAGGAAAAACGATCGGAATAATGAACTGTTGCATTTGCATAGTTTAAGTTTGATGTATTTGCTGACGTGCTGAGGAAAATGGCGCATCTTACATTTTTCTATAAAAATAAATAGTTATGGTTGCATCTGCCTCTTTTTAATGAGTATGCGCAACTGCTACGCTTCAGGTCCTAGGTCGAGTAAAGATTAGCTAGCTAGGTCGGGATTTTCTATGAAATTCTTAGAATGTTTGTTAACATACCATCACGCCTGTATTCCCCGAAGGGGTAGGCAGAGGTATACTTAATGTACACCCACAGTTCGCCGGTATGTTTGGGTCCCATGTAATAGGGGGCGAGCCTATTGCCATTCACCGGGCACAAATCCAGACTCCGAGCTGCTACTGAGAACTTCATAGAAAAACTCAATAACACTTTGCTCGACCTGGCGATCGAACCCAAGACCTCTAGCGTAGCAGTCGCGATTGGGACCACTAGACCAACGAGACAGTCAAGTCAAGTTTTCCTTTCTTTGTTAAGTCAATGTAAGGTGGTCAATATTTTTAAATTTATTCGCTGGCTTCAGAGTCTAGAACAGCATGCAACTGACTCGTGACTAGTAAACATGTACCCATACGTCATTAGAAGATGATTTTAAAACTATATTTAGAAGGTATTGCGTTGTATATGAAATATATACTACGGACGATGACCGTGAGGTAGATGGCCAGATGGTCCGACATAGTATGATCACAGATTGGTAATGGATATAATAATATGACAAGATTGAGAAGGGACTGAGAAAATAGCCTATGGATCAACTGGATTATATAAACATATACAATTGCGAAACACTGATCAGTAACTTTGAAGAACTTTTAGTCATACGTTCGAGTTTTTTCTCGGGATTGAGAAAAATGGGGGGAAATAACTAGGCGTAAAGTTAGTCTAGCAATGTGCGGTGTACCTGGTTGTGATGACCAGAGTAAACTTACAGACTATTTAAACACGACGGGCCATATATTGTCCAATTTGTACGATTAAGACAATGATGAAATACGAGTACTTATTCAAATAGCCGAGACATGATGAGAAAACGATCGTCTATATTTAGAAATATATGTTCTACTGCAACAATGTAAGACAGACTGTTAGGGTCGACTTCTAGTTCAACGAGATGCATGTTTTTATTTACTGCGTGTTCTTTGTTCATATCGGTTTAACAGCTTCTAAGCACCATTAATTATCCATTACACACAATTATCAAGACAGCAACACAGACATTCCTTATAAACGATAGGCGGCCACATCTGCCAGTGGATTCCGTACAATCGCCAGCAATATCACTTTGTTGAAAATAGATGGGTTGCGTAACAGGCTGGGCAGTGCCCAGAGCCCTTCGCCTTGGCGACACCGAGCCAAATGTCTTCGGCCCTGACGAACTATTACGTGTCATCAATTTAACCAGTCTCTTCCTGGGAAGCCCTATAGTTTTGAGGTGTTTTTGTAAACAGGAATTGCATTGTGTGTAGGAGTTGCTATTTTAAGTTTTATGAGATATTTCGAGAAGGTGATTCGATGGAATTTACAATACTAACCATGACAAAAAAAGATTGTATACGAGTATAATATGCTCAACATATTTTTAAATAATTCGGGCAACTAAACTAAACTTGAGATATCTATGTTATCGATCTGCTAGGTTATGCTGTGTCTATGGATGGGTGAACATTTTCAGCACATTGAGACCCCTTCGGTCATCGGAGATCACATCAAGCCAGTCCAAGTGGTCATACGCATTCCTATGACAGTTGTTAATGGTAGGCAGATTATTGGTATTTCTCAAAAAAATCTTCATATCGCTTCATGTAAAATACTGGTATTCAGACATCTGGTTCGATTGCAAGCCAGCCTTCACATAAATCAGATCTGTTTTGATCGAAAAGCTGCGTTGTCGTGTTGAAAGGTTAATCTATCTTCAGCTCATCCGGTGTACATTGTATTCTTCAGTTCTTATCACTAGCAACATGTAATCAAGTATAATGAACATAGCCCGCAAGTGTCGTGGGAGGATAGCGTCCTCCCTTCACCTGCAATTGCCTCTC
This sequence comes from Subacronicta megacephala, assembly GCA_958496365.1. Taxonomy (NCBI): domain Eukaryota; kingdom Metazoa; phylum Arthropoda; class Insecta; order Lepidoptera; family Noctuidae; genus Subacronicta; species Subacronicta megacephala. The sequence goes on along the minus strand of OY292516.1, from coordinate 16,574,952 downwards.
ATGATCTAACCACGATTGTTAAATTGCATATTCTTCCTTATGTCCAGTAGAGAATTCCCGGAAGGTTCTGGAAGAATCTGGATCATTTTTGAAGACCTAGGTCATGTTCATTGTCACTCCCAAGGTATTCCTTCCATTATGCCTGATGGCTCAACTAGATTGGAAAATTGCATGCAATGCTCTTCCTGGAGCTCATCCGGTTCATATTGATCCTATCCAAGGTACTTGAAATATTCAGGGCACATAATACTTCTGCGTTATAGTATATTGTAACGAAAGTTTTTATAATGAATAATTATTGTAAAAATAGTGTAATATATTCACCATTAAATCACAAGGCTTCAATTTCGCTTTCACCTCAATCAGTTTCGGTTCTTATATGTTACCGGCAAATTGTAATTCGTTCGTTTGACTTGAGGTCTTTTATAGAAATTGTTTGCCAGTTGCCATATTACCTATATAAAGATGGAAATTAATGACGTGATAGTCCATTAGTTGGTACATCTGTGTGCAAATACTGGCAGGTGCTTCACCCGAGGGTATTGTGCACGCTACTAGTGCACCTGTTCACGTCTCGCTGTGTAAGAAAACACATTTATTTTTACATCTAGTCGTTAGAAGCTAGTAAATAAGCAAGTGTTAATTTCCATAATTATTCTTTAGTGGATTTACGTCCTTATATTTTGTTTTTTTTTTTCTTTATTTCAATATGTCAATTGGTTCTTCTGGATATTCCAAAATTCTTCTCCCTTTTCACAAATACCACACAACAATCATGTTATCTAAACTATATTACAAGGAAAATTTTCCGTTCTGTTTTGGCTTGTAAATATTTGTAACGTAGGTTTTGGCTCATCACTCATCACTTCAACGATAGTCTATGTAAGGTATTAAACTAAGCACTGAACATAAGGTCGCAAAAGTACTGAGTGACGTAAGCACTCTTGATCTCAGAGCAGTGCCCTCTGACGGCAAGGAGCTGACCTTGGTTCCAAAGCAACTTTCAACCCGGAAGCCGCGGCGTCATTCTAGCTGTCACGTTGATACTGCTGAATTTTATTTACACTGCCCTTATTTGGCTGAAGCTGGATATATGGGGCGTACAGACGGTGTAATGGATATTTTAATGGATTTCTATATATTAAAGATTATGCCCTTGTGTGTCTGGTGTTGGAGTTTATTTTTTGACCTTCGTGACCTGGACGGATTTTTCCATTTATAACTTTATTGTCTAGATTTATAGTAGAGACATTTAATTTTCTTGTCAAGGCTTTTGCATTTCTTTTCAGTTTTCATAAAGCTTCTAATAAACTCATGCCGTCTATTTTAGTCTGCCGGCTGCCACTTAGTATGTTTCCACTCAATAAAAATATTTATATTGCGTGCGGTGCCGTTTTGTCGTATCTAGTTGCACTCTGTCTGCAATATATTTTCACCTGGCTAGAATCCAATTACCTGCTGCTGCAAGAACGAGCCTAAACTGGGAGTTTCTTGAAAATCTAGCATGTTTTCATCTATAAAGTCTTATGAACTTGTTACTCTGGCATTGCATTCGGCAGACCAAGGTCATTTAATCATACAATTCGTTCCAAAACATTAATCTATATTACTTTGAGTATAAAAATTCGTGATTCCACACACGCATTCTTCTGTCACCTTGTCATTAACAGCATAAAAATACCAAAAACCACAGACAGATGAGGAAAAATCAAAAAGTTTCCATGCGATATAAGCGGCGCGGACCTTGGCGGCGGTACTTACGAATTAAATCGGCCCCCGACGAGGTCAGCGCGCCTTCCGCAACAACACAGCGTATTTGTTTGGTTCTGATTGAATTATAGCTCTTAAATGTGTCTATCTCTCGGCTTGTTGCGGTGATTTAGCAGTTATGTGGTGATAACGTGATGGTGGTTAGTGGTAGAACCCCTGAAGGTCCTTATTGGGTAGGTATAGGTACTAATGTGTGGCAGTAAATGGTGTCAATGTTACGGTATCTTTTCTGACCTCACCTGTTATTAAGACCATCGTGCACTTTGTAATCTAAATATATCACCATGATGTTATCGTCACTTATGACATTCCCAAATAGTAACAATGAAACTAGACTTCAGTTTGAATTCTTCGTAAAGTTGGTAAAATATACCCACTTTACCCGGAAAGGGGAATGTTCTAGAATTTGCGGCTCGTAGACAATTCGGTTAAGGCTGGCGAACTTCCAAGAGATAATCTAATAATGACATACGCCCTTCCCGGATCTGCGTATAGATGACGCTGATGCCGTCAGAGCAGCCCTAAACCCTAGTTTCAATGTTTACTTGTTTTATGCGCACCTAAGACGTAACTGTGAGTAGTTACAGAAGAACTTCCGAACGTAAAATGCGGTAAAATTAAACACATCTACTACTTGTATATTATATCGTAAAAAGTACTCTAAGATGTCGTAATTCTAAGAAATTGAATTTTTTGCACAAATTAGGAACAATCATTAGTTTTAATTATGCTTTAAATGGAGACTTCAATGTCAACCTCGTTTTGGAATCAGTACGGCTTACTTATCTGTGTATATAATACTAATTAATAAACAACTTACCATAGAGCCTGATAGTATATTGCTATGCTGGAAGGCAGGTTTCCTTGTGAACACATGAGGGAGGGAGTCGCCACGCGCTGTCATACAATGTACTGTCTGAAAACAAAGAGAGCCATACATTACTCATCGTCATTTACAAGGCTCTTCTTGATTATTATTTTAAAAGATTTGCAGCGGTATTTTCCGTTACATTCGAATTTTCAAATGTGTTCTAATTTTGTGTAAATGTGGTTTTTCGTAGAATTCAAATATTTAAAAAAAATATTCTCTATCCCAGGGGAATGAAAATAAAACTTGACTTCTCGCAATCCCACAGGACGAAATGGAACAAGGAAAGGGTAAAGATTAATAACAGACATTTATTATGGGAGTAAAAACAGATGGATCGACTTTATTTTCGTTAGTGGCTTAAACAGGAATATATGATTTTATTATAACCAACATGTTTCATCATTAGTTCCACGAATTATTGTTGAACTTGCCGTCCACGAGAAGTAACTTTATTAACATCCTAAAATTCTTATAGAAATATGTTTTTGTTCTTAGATAATAACCAGAAATGATAGAGGCGTGAGAGGTGTCTTACATGCGACCCTAGTAGCGTTCGACAAGCAGTGGAACATGGCTCTCAGTGATGTGCTAGAAGTTTGGAAGCGAAAAGGCGTTAAAAAGAGAAAAGTACCTCCGGGACTGGGTGAGCTATATACAATACTAAGGCGATAATAATAAAAAAATCTTTATTACACAAACAGTTGTACATATAAACACTTAATTGGACACTGCATCGTTACAACAACAAGAAAAGTGGTTACGATGAACTCTGGTACCCAGTGTAAGATTGTGTTTAGGGTACCAGCGTTCTCACATTATTTAATATACATTATAGTAGATAGTAAATATGTAATATGTAATAAATAATACTAATTTTGTCTGTAGATTTTAATAAGCATAGCAATGTACATCTGCTTAGCCTTTTACTGCATTTACCGACCATTTTGAGCGTGCTTTAAATATAACCAGATGCAACTAAAAATCAATATGAATGACCTGTTTAGCATCAGCCCCTAATACTTATACAGAAAATGCAGAGCTTTCATAACGACCTAGTTTACTGATTCGTATCGTATTTAATTTTCTTCGCAAGATTTATGAGAAAGTCATTAATGAAGATATTTTTCAAAAAAGGTACCCCAGTCCCCAAAGGAACGGCAGCATCCATATCGTCAGTACCAGTGGTGACGGAAACTCCTCTTGGAAAAGGTGTATGGGAATGCGCAAGACATATACCTCAATTGATGGTGCGCGGCGAACATATTGTTCTAGTCAATGTGGTTGAGCGATGAGCTCTCGCGGCTTATGGTAGCCTGGTACTTCGAATTGCGACGCCATTTTTTTGTGACCATCGAAAGTTTTTATACTCACTGTCAGTTACGTCGCTTATGTTTAAGTTTTTATTACATGTTGCTATTATTTAATACTTCATGAATTTTTACGATTGTAGACTAGCTTAGTTTTATGATTATTATGATAGTAAGAGGGTATTTATCTCTGATATGATGTTCATAACATGCTAAAATATATCGTGATTGGGTTTATTTACCTAACACCCCATTAGGTAATAAATTAGTTATTATAATAAAATTATAAATGTTGAGTATTTAAACGAACCGTAAACAAATAAGTTATTTTTATCTCCAAAAAGTTTGTATACTTTTTAATAACAATAAAATGTTCACACTGGCATTCCCATGCGTTTCCAATGTCCCAGTATTGTCAGTGTATAAAATAAAATCCACACAATGCTTGTTTTGAGGAACGTTATTCGATTTTTAAATGATATTCCATGAGAACGACCGGCTATTGAAATGACGAAGATTACGCCTAATTAGTGACTATTTTAAATGTCTTTTTACAAAATAAATTCTGTCGTTGCGTTTTTCAAAATTTTGCTAATTATTATTTTTATAAAGATACAAAGTCATTATAATATTTTCATAAAGACCACAGTCACCACAAATTGTACTTGGCAGAAGTAACTTTGAAAGAATAACGGTACTTCACTGTTACGGTCCTATGTTAAGACTCCGTAAAGCTACTAGGGTAACATGACAATGAAAGGAGTCACCCAAGCATGACACATATACGTACAGGAAACACACGCATTATCAAACATATTTGCATACACTATTGTTTTTAATATTTTGTAAACCCTGCTATAGTAAACTTCGAGTAAGTATTTATTTTTCATGTAGTACATGATACGTTCATATAAAACGCACTGCTTGCATCGATTTATGAAAGTAGTTTTTACGAATCTTGTGGTATTGTGAATAATGTTAGAGTAATTTAATATTGATCAAGAATATATTATTTAAGTAAATAATAGGAGCCAAACTCATACGAGATCAACGTAGTAAAACATAGCGAGTTAATTATATGTAACATTTGAAGATAGTCGCAAAGAAATGATCATGTGTGGAGTTCACATACTAACATTAACATACTAGCTACCAGGATCCCACAGGTGCAAAGAAGTGTATCTATCTGTTCGTCTTGAACGGTAATTTGCGGGTAGAGCATCCCAGGTTGGTTGACACGGAAGCGCGCACGCATTGTGCGCAACAATAGTTTCCCCATTTTCCCGCGGCCGGGGAACGGCCGGCGTGACCGCACCAAGTCCGTCGACCCCGGGACATGGGACGCGGGACGCTTTTCGCGTGCGCAAGCGCAGTGCTACTGAAAACTGTAGCTTTTTAACGATTTGAGCTTATTTGTTTTGCAAATAGCAACCCATACAGATCTGAAATTTATTTGCCTTTATAAAAATTTACGTTACTTTTGTTTTCACCCATTCAAGTCTTACCTTCTGCACTAATGTTATTACTTTTTCGTATAGTTACGTAATATTTTTGGATTTCGAATGAACATTTCTGTATAATCTGTATTACTGACGTCAACTAAACCACTTATTGTTCATAGTCTTCAAAACTATTTTAATTCATAATACGATTTATTGTTAAGAAGTTAGTGTCGTATCACGACCAGGCACTAAATTATACAATAAGGGGTATTTAAAAAAATATAATTTATAATTATAATTATTATCTAAGGTCTAATTATGTTTTCCTCTAATAATAACAATTAATAGATAACTTCAATGCATCAGCTGGACTGTGCAGGTTGATTAAATGCTTCGTGAATGGCGTTAAGTACTCCTTTTACAATTAGTTATGTATAAATAATTAAGATCCAAGCGCCTGTTAGAATTTGTCCCACGGTGGGCGACAAATTTTGCACACAAAAATAAGTACCGGGAAATATAAATGTTATGTTTAAAGAAAATATTCTTCAATAAATCAAAGTTGTACCTACAGGTTCTTATTGCACTATTTTATTTAGTGGAATATCCTCATGGTTCGTCTGCCACCATACATATAATAACTTATCCATTACTTACCATTCACAGGTGGCAGGATATATCAGTCTGGTACTCATTGAAAACCGTACTTGTCTTCCCCTGCCCTATGTTTAGGCTACGGAATCAGCTATATTCGCCATGACTGTGACTGTCCTTTTAGACTAAAAGCAATACGAGACTTTATATAACACATTCCTATATAAAATCCATAATTTCTAAACAAATGGTGCCGTTATGAAAAGAAAATCGTGTGTACACACTGCATCACATCTATTTCGGTTCAAATCGATCAGGAGACAATGGCCTACCGGGGCGACGCACCCTGGCGGCCCGCCAACGGCCACGAGGGTAGAAAACAATCATCGCTGTAACACTCGACAGCACGTTGGAAACAGGTGGCATAGAGCATAGACTTGTCTATACCTATACAGATGACGACATCTTGTTTTGACAGTTTCCTAATACCGAAGAATAGACAACTTTGCCTCCCTTATGGATTTTATTGACGTGGCCTTCGCCAAAAGCTGTTTTTCTCCGAATTCCGAATATGAGAAAGTATTGTGCTCTTTATTAATGTTACTATGTAGGCAATACATCAATAACAATTTTTGGTGATGTTGCGAGATGAGTGAGACGGGATAACACAAATGGTGGGTAGATGAAGATTTTCCGCTGTGAGATATTGGTATTTAAAAAGAGTTTCATTTGCCATTAAGTTTCCTTTACAAATAGATTGTAAAAGATTCATTAGGTGTTACAAATGAAACTTCTGCTAAGAAGGTAAATGTGTACATACTTTGAGTAACAAACTAACAACTGTCCTGGTAGTATTTGTTCCTGCAGTGTTTGTTCCTAGGTAAAGTATAAAATAAACCTACCTAAACCTGTACCTTTATCACACTGAAAGTGAAATTCCTTCCTTTCAAATTCCAATAATTTGTTCAGTGAACTAGAAATTTTATCGATCTGTTCTGCTTCTATTATTAATGATTGTCATTGTCAACCTTCGTGTCGACCTTAGACGGCAAATCATAAAGTAGTACGCGGAAGTGGCGGCAGTTGAACAATTTGACAACAAATTAATATAGTTTGTTTATAATATTGTTTATAAATAAGCGAGGACGGTTGCATAATGGTGATAATGTGTTAGATAATGCGAGTATTATGCTTGTAACCTTGTTGCTTGAAGAATAGACTGCTCTTTATCTGATTTATCTTCGACTGAGCACAATGCATTACACAAACAGCTGTTTTATATAGCTCGTCCTATGTATGACATAATGTTTAAAATATCTCCATTTTCAACCTTCTTAAATTCTATGAAAAGCTTTCAAAGTCACATACATTTTGTCAAAATAAGTTTTGTTTCCCAACGCGAGAGTCAAGACTTCGATAATTATTCAAAATAGAAAATAATATTTCTATTATTAAAAAATAATATCTTCTAAGTATAAAAAAAACCTTTTCGGAACCGTGCAATTAGAGTCAATAAATAACGTTTCATAAAAGCTTATTTGAAATAAAAACATTTGATTTGATTTGCTTTAATAAAAGACACTAAAATCATCCTCTTTTCTATTTTCCTCCTTGGCATGGATGTTTATTTGTCGGCCAGCCCATTTAGTTTTCTGTTTTTGTATAATAAACAAGACGTATAGTGACATGACAGGTGGGAGTCCTTTTGTTTCTCACATAAGAGATACACGTGTGTTGTAAACAACATGTTCGCTCAAGCATGTGGATAATGGAACTGGGGTGGGGGACATAAATAGCTCTACCGACAAAAATAATATATTAGGTAGGGACTTTATAACTTGATAAGCTATCGCCTGTGATAACAATATTTGAGACGCTAATCTAATCTACTAATTCCAGAACAGCGAAAACCAAAAACTAAATAAAATAGTTAACAATCATTATCAACCCATTAAATAATAATGGACAACTAAAATATTAATTTATTGTATTGATTAAGTCTGCAAACGAACAGACGAGCATCATAATCGTAAGTTGCCCATGTTGCCGATTCGTTACCGAATCCTAAGAACACCTACCAACTGTAGCATAATCGCAGCAACCAAGAAGAAACTGGCTCTCACGCATAAATGACTCTCATAAAATCTATGAGGATCATTGAGAATCTGCCGCAGGTTACCCCAATAGGTCCTACGTGAATGATATCCTTGATGCCTATCTGAATGGCGTTGAGGACCTGTTTTCTAACCTGTTACGGTATGTGGTAAAAGCTTAACCGCCAACACTGTCAAAAGGTCACAAAAGCCTGCTGATAACATTAGCAGTTAAAGGTCGATATGCCTCGACTAGAGACCATTATAAGATCATTATCCGCGGGAGGTGAGAGATCGAGATGCATTCTACAAATGAGTATGATGATGTTTATGCTATAGTAATGGTGAGCCTATATGTATTTATGGATAAATCTAGAAATTTATCTTGATATTAGCTGTTGCCGCGTCTTAAGGATTCACATAAAGATGAAACATGCACCTGATTATAACTTATACTTAGACCAATACAATTGTGAAAGGAAAAGTCAGCTTATACTGAAAATGTATAACTTGTAGCCGTGACTACAGACGAGTGAGTTGAGGAACGATTGTGTTATATTAATATTATGTACATACCTACTGAGCCTAAATGACATGATTAACTATTCGAATAAAATGTATGATCTTACGTTTACGTTTTATGTCATTATCCTTCGAAGAAATTGAGAAATATGTACTGAGAGCTCAATTTGAATTCAAATTCAGTACCTAAATAGCCTAGTGATATGGCTTTTAGTCTACTAAGTCATAGATCTCGAGTTCGAATCCAAGGAACCTCTGACTTTTCGCAATCATGTGCATTGTGATTAGTAATAATATGTATGAGCAACACTTGCTAAATGCTGAAAAAAACTAGCTTGGTAGACTACAGCGTAACCTCTTATTCTGAGATAGAGTTGATAACTAGGGAACAGATCATCTTCAAAAGTCTAATTTATCTATGTAGCATTAAAGAAACCTTATAATGCCATTGATTAGTTCCGAAATCACACCAATATTTACAGTCCATTGGTAGAAGCTTTGAAGGGAAAGTCAATCTCAATATACTCCAAATAACTTTAAATTCTATCGGTCCCGTATCTCCGAAAAATGTCTTGACCATTGAAGGTATCTCGAATATAATATAGTGCAAACTTTCTCCGGAGTAGTTCCGGCGTTAGGCGAGGGTGTTTATAAATAGCAGCGGTTGCGCAACGCGGCCGATGCACTGCGCGCGCGCATCGACGGGCGCCGACACACTGCCCACCGGGATTAGCGTTAACTGCAGTTAGCGTCGCGTAGATACGTGACTGTTAGGATTTAAGAACGTATACATTTTTGGAATGCAACTTATGACTGCAACAAACTTTTTCATTTTGTGGAGCATCTAATCTTAGACCGTTTTTATAGGAGTATCAAATTTCTTCTCGATTATCAAATACATATACGCTTTATTTTTATTTAGACTGTACACAACACGAGTACATTTTTACACGATCAAAAACAGGTATAGTATAATAATGTCATATATAGATACGTTAAATGTATCGGCATTACTGGTAAGGCGAACAGGTCTCGACAAGGCGACACTTCCGCCTTATGTACTAGCTACTCTTATGTATTTATTATGTATGTGTGCGTCCAATGTCATCCACTATTCTTTTTTCCAACCTTGGTGACTCGGCTCCTACTTGAGTGTCCAAGAAATTGGAATGTATGGATAATCCAGTGTTAGTTTTGTCACGTGTGAAGTCACCATGTATTGAAGAATGTATGGAATTTAATTTATGTTGTAATGTCTGCGTAGTTAATATAACAAAAGAGTTTTCTGTTTTCTCCCTTTACTAATACGGAAAAATGCAAAGTAGTTAAGTTGATTATCAATTAGTTTATCATATCGTATGTCTTGTCATATCTATAGTAGGGAAGTATACTTGTAGCAAAAAAAAAAAATACCTAACAAATGTCCAGTTAAATCATATTTCCTGTTTGCACGTTGCAAATCCTCAATATAACCCCATCAATATTTCCGGAATACAAAACCAGAAATTAAACCTAAAAACAATTACAATTCATCAACCATTAAACTCCAGTTTAAACCGATCGTTAACTGTGCGCGCGCGCAACCGCCCGTGTTCACTTTACTCTTTTTGTATTCGTTCTTGCAGCTAACTTGGGATTGGCTTGACCCATTTACCGCAAATAGACGCAGCCGGGATTCAAACGCGCGCCCAAACGACACGTGGCGAGCGGCTTATGGTATTCGCGTTTTAAAATACTGGACGCTTTCCTGATGAGTCAGCCGGGCATCCGCTGTTGAGATTTATATAGACATATTTAAGCTGTAGTTTTGACGCAAAATCAGATCTACGGTTAAGTTAATAATGGTGAAAAAGTATTTGATACAAATTGGGACTTGAGCTGATACCGACCAATTAGGAATATGAATATTTTTATATCGACTAAGTCTTCAATCTAAATTATTACGGAACGCATAGACTTGTCAAATTCAAGAGGCTAATGAAAAAAACCATTACAAACATGAAAGCCAGATAGATAAATGGTAGAAACTCCAGGCATCTTCAATTGACGGTTATTTATAACATCAATTATATATAAATCTATACATATAAAATCCTTTGTCCTGAATGACTGACTGACTGACTGACGGAACAACGCACAGCCTAAACCGCTGATCGTAGAGACCTGAAACTTGGAGGGTGTATTCTTTGTATGACGTAGGCATCCGATAAGAAAGGATTTTCCGAAATTATACCCCTAAGGGGGTGAAAAAGGGGGGCAAAGTTTGTATGGCACGACGTGATTTCTTGGTCCAATCTGCTTCAAATTTTGCATAAACGTTCTTTAACAGAATTGATGGAAGACGTGTTTCGTATTTTATTGAAATTCATCCCCTAACGGACTTAAAAAAGGGGGGAAAGTTATTTTCGGGATGATTTGCTTCGATTTTGATATCAATACTCCTTAGTGCTTTTGATTTAATTTACTTTTTATTTTGACACATGTCATGTTGTGTTTGAAAACTCAATGTGATTTTATTCAAGAAACGTTGGTCGATAAACATATAAAATGCTTTCTATGGCACACAAAAGTTGAATTGAGATTGAGAGGCACACCATAGAAACCTTCTTAAAAATGTTAGAGTGATGGGTGGAGTTACTGTGCTGCTGGCACGGGAATTCCGTCAGATTCTGTTGTACCTAGAGGAACCCGAGCAGACGAAGTCAGAGCTTCCTTGACATCGTCATACCTATGACCCAACATAATGATTATCTTTAAAAAGAAATACGAGAGATGCGTCTGCTGGAGAGTTTTCTGAGCTATTACTTAAAATAGTAAATGGAGATTGTAAATATGTTTATCATATTTCCTGAATACAGTAGTGACAGGTGACTATGACAGATCTTAGAGTATATCCTGATTTTTCTAATATACAAACGAAGTCTATAGATTGGCACTTAAGTTATGTAACGGGACTAGACTGAGAGTATCAGCATTGCACAAAAATATTAAAAAGGTCACTGTGATTACTGGATGTGCTCGGGGGGATTCAGTTTTCATACCTCGTATGTGTGAATTGATGCCTATGTTTTTAAGAAGATGCTTTGTAATGCTATAAATAAAATTTCAGTCATTAAGGGTAGCAGGCATAGATTTAAGGGAAGAACGGCTTCTCACACGGGAAATTCTACCTTGCCTGTTACTGTAATATAAGCAGTCTGGTCATTTTGATACCAGACAGGAAAAACAATGTGGTATAAATACAAAGAAGTGCAATTTTAATTCTTGAGAGCAAAGTGGTCTTCCGTATTTGTACCTCCTCATTGAAATCGACCCTATGAGGCGTCCAGAATAACCAACGCTCTTGCTAAAAGGACATGAATAAATTAATAAAAAAATTACATGTTATTTTTATATTTAAATAAAATAATATAGTGAAGCAAATTATTTGGTCTTAATTTTAGATAATTTACAATATCCCGCCGGAAATAGAAAAAAAATAACAGTCAAAATCGTGATGTCCACGCGAGCGAAGCTGCGGGCGGAAAGTTAGTATATCTATCTATATATATAAAAGGCAATGTCCCGACTGACATATCATCGCCCAGCCGAAACCACTAATGATAGAAGTTTGAAATTTTGTGAGGATATTGCTTTTATATTCTAGGCGTCATTTAAGAAAGGATTTTTCGAAATTCATCCCCTAAAGGGGTGAAATGGGGGTTTACAGTTTGTATGAAACTCTGCCATTTCTAATTTGAATTTAATGAAATTTGGTATTAAGCCTCTAAATACAAAATAATAAAACACGTCGTTAAAGATTTTTTAAATTTCATCCCTTAAATGGGTAAAAACGGGTGTTAAAGTTTGTATGGATATTTTTTTATTTATTATCAAAATTACTTGAAATTGAAAATTTATGCATTTCAATATAATTAATGATTTACGTATTTTTGGATTTTTTTAATTTCATCCCTTAAATGGGTAAAAAGGGGTGTTAAAGTTTGTATAGTTTTTTTTGTTTTTTATCATAATAACTTGAAATTGAATATTTATGCTTTTCAATATAATTAAAGAATCACGTATTTTTGTTTTTTTTTTATTTCATCCCTCAAACGGGTAATAAGGGTTGTTAAAGTTTTCACTGAAAATACGTTGTTTATTATCAAAATTACTTGAAATTAAGCATTTAAGCTCTACAATACAATTAAAGTAACACGTATACTAAGGATATTCTTAATTTCACCCCTTAGCCGCATTAAAGAATTACTGCCCCTATAGAAAAAAAGAAATCAATTTTCATTATTACCTAAAGCTATGTATTCCGTTCTAAAAATAAATAAATACGAGAATTACATAATTTGAAAATCATACCAAAGTCGCACATATTATCATTTAGCCAACCATTTTGTGTCACGCACTTACTTTTGGCTAAAGCACTAAGTAATCAGGGCGTTGTACAGCTGTAGCTTCATCTGGAATAGCACCTACTATTTTGGAAGGTAAAATATACGGCTCACGCCGTGTTTAAAAGTTCTTCTTTAGTATCATCCGTGTCGAAACTACGTTTGTGCAATAATATCTTAGCACAGTGACATGGCTCAAGTTCTCCAAAACACTTATTGTATGGGATGAGATTTTTAAAGCATACAAAGGTGGAATTGAAGCACATAATAGATTCTTACAGCAATAGAGTGATTGGTGGATTTCCTGTGTCGCTGGCAAGGGAATGGCGTCAGATTCTGTTTTACCTAGAGGAACCAACGAAATCAGAGCAACCTCAACATCGTCGTACCTATAGACCAACATAATGATTATATCTATAAAATGAAATATGAGAGAGATACGCCTGTTGGAAAGATTTCAGAGCTATAACTTAAAATAGGAAATGGAGATTATCTCGAATCCGAACGGAAAATATATCTCGGAAAATATCATCTCTGCTGGATACAGTAGCGACAGGTGGCTATGATAGGTCTAAAAGTGTATACTGATTTTTCTGACAAACATGTCTATAGATTGGCTGTGCAAACGTGCAATACTGACTCCGAAAAACAACAGTGCAGCTGCTATTAATTACATACTTCTTAAAACGTTGGAGGGCTCAGAAATTGAATGCAGGTCTATCGATTCAGTGCTACAAGCGGATGAAACAGTTTACAATCATGTCATGTGTTCCTTAACAGTGTTAACCCTCCTAGTGACACCAGTAATGCTGCTGCGTCTCCACTTAAACTACGTAACGGGACTAAACTGCGAGTAACAACATTGCACAAAACTATTAAAGAGGCCACTATGATTACTGGATGCATTCGGGAGAATCACATTTCACACCTCGATTACGATTACATTTCCAACTTAAGATCTGCTTTGCAATGACCATAAAAAAAATAGGGTGAGTTATTAAGGGTGGCAGGCATAGATTTAAGAGAAGATTGCTTCTTACATGCGCAATTCTACTTTGCCTGTTACCGAATCAGTACTTATAGCAGTCTGGTGATTTTGACACCAGACAAAAAAAAAACAAAGTGGAAAGCGATCCCACGAGACCTCTTGAATAATAGACCATCGCTCTAGCTATTAGAACACGAATGATCACGAATGAATTTAATAACAAATAATCATGTTATTTTGGAAAAACCTAAACAGCCAAAATCATGTTGTCCACGCGGGCGAAGCTGCGGGCGGAAAGCTAGTCGTAAATATAATCCTGTGAAGCCGCGCGTATCGTTTGATGTTTTCGGGGAGCTCCAATCTTTCCTTATTGGGGTCACAGAAAATAAGTTATTCAAGTTATGGGGCTTCCTACATCATTATAGGATTGCGTGAGTTGAGTTGCACGTGGCGATTCTTTTCAATGGAATTTGGGAAGACGTTTAATTGAATTTAACATCTCTTTTTTTAATAGGAAGTTTAAGCTCATTCCGAAAGCATAAAAGAAAAACAAGCACGGTAGATAATGTAGGTAGGTATTTATTTGCCTAAGGCCTTTGATTATATAAGCCTAAGGCAACAACATGCACTAACATTTTAAAATAACGATTTAATTTACGATCTATATCGATCTATCTCGATAACGATTTAATAATAAATTTTAACGAAATATCGAAAATTTAAATCAATCGATTATTAGGTATTGTATACAATCGATAAATAACCGATATGAGACCATACAATTAGTGAGCGGAGAAAAAAATGGATCACGCAAGTGGCGTGCGCGCATACAAGTGCAATTCAGGGCCAACATTCATTTATATTGGTCGGCTTTATACTTACGAGCTGCGGAGCAAGTCATCTAAACTAAAGATCGAAATGTTGATACTTCGTTTTATAATTACGTGAAGTAAGTTATGAAATTTAATATTTAAATAACCCCCGACAATTGCATTATATCTCGATCGATTTTCATCAAACAGCTTAGAACACTCCCGACTAATTAATCTATCAAACCAAAAAAATCAAAATCAAAATCGGTTCATCCGTGACTGTGACATAAAACCAAAAATCACTTCCTTACACTGTATTTTGTAATCCTAAGGTTTTATTATATGCTTAATAAATAAATAAATAAATAAATCCGTTTGGGAGCTACGATGCCACAGACAGACAGACACACACACACAGACACGTCAAACTTTTAACACACCGTGGTTTTTGCGTCGGATGTCATAATTATAACTTAGTAAGGCTCATCAACATGATGGATGGATTCGAACCCTTCAGCTACGAGTCAGCTACCACCCTTTACACTTTTAATCCGTCTATTAATCTACTAATTAATAAAATGTACAGTTTGTTCGAAATAAGTACGCCGATCGGAAGTTAGCCGTTCCGAACTACCGCGGTGATAAAATCGTTTAATTAAGTGTTTTAATACATAAATATCGAAATCAGTAAACAAAATAATTAGAAATGTGAAACATAAACGACTCTAATTATCTTTACACTGACTCTTTCTATTAAAATTTACCACGTCTAAACCACTTGCAGATAACTTCCGATAGGCTTACTTATTTCGAACAAACTGTATGTTTTTAATTTAACATACCTATATATTACGTATAAATATAATTACGTAAAACTAGTGTTTGCTGTTTAATCTGTTGAAGCTGTCATTATGAAAGAGCTCATAATTACAACTTTTACCTGCGCTCGCGCCGGTTACGGAAATAAAGCCGTTGTGATTATGCCAGTTTGAATTACGTTCACCAGTTGACAATTATGTGAAAATTTCATAAAACAAAAGTTAATTGTAGTGCGGTGTGCATAAATGTAACTATTTTTTTAATTTTGAAATGAGAGACCTTTAGCCCTACAGTCAGTCTGGAAAAAATCAGCGCTAGATCATGCTAGGTGTTGTATGACCAGCACAGGCTAAGTTCGTGCCCTTTTTGGAGCATCAATGGGTACATTATTTATAGTAGAAACATCATTTGCGTATAAATGTTCCGTATTTGTGTATAATTTCTTTTACTGACTGAATAAAAATTATTATTATTAGTTCCAGTTTATATCGTCAAGCTCAAAATAAATTATTATCTTGAGAGATTTTCAAGTCTCATTATAAAGCTTCGTTATTAAGTAAAATACACGGATTTTCCTGTTTATTCAACATAACACGTTATGCACGATATCAATCTAGATCCCTCCAAATCAGCGTAGATCTGGTAGGAATTTAGCTCGGTTGCATTGTGCACTGAGGCTAAGTTCGGTGCGCGTGCGCCGCGTGACAGAAAGGCTTGCTTTCACTCGCGCTTCCTACCCGCGATTGATATACAACACGACATCGCTATTATGTACCATTTGTTGTGTTTTTGTGCAAAAAATAGTTTTTTGTACTTAATGCTTGACGAGTGATTGTTGTTTAATTGATGTAAAAATAATGTCATTGCAATTAGTTTTGTTAATTTATTGCAACTAAAATGTATGTTTTCAGGAATCTACAAAGCTTGAGCCTACCTTAACAATACATTTTCTAAAACAATTAAACTGGTAATTCTGAAAAGCTCCGAAGCTTAAGGACTTTAATTAAAATGGACCTATAATGGCTGAACAAAGGCTCATTATAAGTGCGACTAGAATCGGTCTGGGGAACGCGCACAGACGGATAGACTAGTCACATTCCTAGATGAATTACAACTGGTTAACATCTAAACTGTTGCGGGCTCACTGCAATCCCAGCAAAGGCCATTTCACCGCACCGAACGCGTTATCTACCATCGACGGTACAAAAGTCCGTATAATAAAGACGCAAACGCGCCCGTAACAACAGACGGGCGTTAGAGACTTGCATGCGCCGGCGCAGTGAAAGTACTTTCGCGCGCTCGTTGCCCCGGTCGTCGAACTTGGTGCGGGAGAGAGATAGGTCTATACGCGGGAGCGGGACAGATATAGTTTTCTGAGGAAAGCCGTGAAAAGCGGCCGGGTGCGGGGTACGCGAAAGTGCGCGCCATCAGGAAATCACCGCGATCGTAAATGCTGAAGTTAAATGATTTTTATGCGTCCACCTTTACGATGTCAATAAAAGGTTTATTGTTCGTGCACTATTATTTGCTGCGGTGGCGGTGAACTCGATTTTTTAAGGAATTTTCCACGTTTTTCCTCATATTTCCCGGCGTAACGATCTATATACGTTACGGGTATAAAATGTATTGTGTCAAAGACCTGTTATACACGAAAGCGTAAAAAAAGCGTTTTTTTTCTCTTGAACAAACAAAGCTAAAGAAAGCACAAGATTCAACTATTTTAAAACTCGTTTCTTTTGGTGGTATGTATTATATAACCATTTCTTCTCCATGTTGGGCATTTAGCCAGAATATTACAATATATTTACCCTTGAATTATCAGCTCTATACTGTACATATACTAGCTGTGACTCATGGTTTCACTCACATCTCAAAAGACTTTTTGAGGCAAAAAGTCTACTTGGCTTGAGACTTCCTTCTCCGAAGTTCTGTCTCTAGTTAATCGAAATTGGATCAGCGGTTAAGGCGTGAAAACGTAACAAACAAACAGACAGACTCACTTTCGCATTTATAATATTAGTTTGAATATTATCTCACCATCAACCATCCGCTCACAAACTCTTACTATTCACGCTTCGAAGCGAAACTTTAAAATTTAGTAATTTTAATTACATGTAGCGAATACAATTATCTTTCCTACTCCGTTATCACAACTAGTTCCTTTACAACCTGATTTCTTCCACTAAACATGGACAGATCTTATCAAATCTCTACAAGTATGGCCTAAGTTACAAGTGCTTATTTACGTTTAAAAGCTTTATACACAAACTTATAATCAAATGTATACAGTAAGTCAAGTATTTAAACCCTTTTTTTGTTTATTGAGAGTAACCTTCAAAGGTCTTCGGGAGTTTGACCCTAGAATGTGGGAGTTTTCGCACCAAAACCACCCCACCTAGGAAAGTAAATTATAATTCAGATGATATAGTACTTATTATACATGTTCGATACAGGATAAGCTACACCCGACACAGTTGAATGTAATGTCAAATGATTCGAATTAGACTATTCGAAATAAAAAAAAAACTACTAAGTAGTTGTATAGTTTCAAACAGCCTACTTTACTTCTAAAATCAGAAACTCTATTAATTACGACGTTCTTTGAGATTTTCAATAATTTGGTTTAGTTGCAGTCTGATAATAAATTATTTTATTTTTCCAAATTTTATCTCTAAGAAGGTTCACTAAGGTTGTTAAGTTTCACGCGATCGAACGGCAATAGCTAGTAATGTAAGCAAAGAAAACTAATAAATATTAATGTAATTTATTATCTTGAATTGTAAAGTTAGAATTGATTAACGATGTATCGAGATTGATAATCGATAATGGAACTTTAAATAATTCACAACTATTAACATTCCAATTGCTAATTATAATTTCATAATGTTAAATAATCGGAGCGAAATCTGATCGGTCGAATAAAGGTTTATGAATGTTAGGTATATTAAAGCTTCCGCAAATATAGTCATTAATTTAAATCATGCTTAATTTTGAAACCTATGCTACTTGGATGTTGAGGTATATAATATTTGCTCGCGTTAACCTACGTTTACAAACAGGACCCTTTTGCTTCAAGTTCTTATTTTGGTTTAGGGGTTAACAGGAAAAAAAGTATAAGTAAGTAGTAAAAAGTGTAAGTATACATCAATGTCGTATCCTAACTATAGTAATGCATAATTAGAATAAAAAGTAGAAGCCGCCGATATTTTTGATATTTTTACTCAGGAATTATTGGCAATAGGCTCGGCCATATTAAGTAGGACCTAAACATACGGGCGAAATGTGGGTGTACATTAGTATATCTTTGCCTAACGCTTCGGGGAATGGCAAGCGTGATGGTATGTTTTACTCAGGAAAGGTAACAGCACTTGCCTTCCCTTGGCCTATATTCGGGGTCAAGATTGACCTACCTCTAATACTCGATAAAAAGTGAAACACTACTCACAAATATGGCCACAGCGGGAATGAAAAAGGGTTTCTTTCCCCTTTTTTATATAGGTACTTATAGTACGGGAAATGTTCATGAATCATAAGTTGGAGTCCTGTTGGTCGTAGAGAATGTCGCGAAACCTATGACTGTAGGGCAAAAACGAATCCGACATAATTATAAACTAGCAGTGCTCTGCGGTTTCACTCTTTGATTCCCTTCTAATATTTGTGTCTATAACCTTGCTTAAGAATTGGGCTATCAAATGCAAAAATAATGTTTCAAATCCAACGAGTAATTCTATAGATAAGCGTGTCCAAACAAACTCTTCAGCTTTATTATATTACTATTATTCATCGAAGTATTAGTATATAGATTTCTAATTAAACCGACATTCGAGAATGTTCTGCTAAATGTCCTGTCGCTTGTAACTTGCGTCGTTACAAAGTCACTCGAGTTAATTGTTGCCGAGAGTGAAAGTTTAATGTGTACACGAATCAGTATTGTTTTCGTTTCGATCAGGGTACATTCGTGACGCTCACTATCCATTTACTTTTCAGCTTTGAAAGGGTTTTAGGTTTCAGTCTGTTGTTCATTGTATATCTAAGAAAAACTGCCGCATTGCTCTGATAGTAGCTACTAGAGCCGTTAAACTCTAGGTTTCATTACAGGTCGCGTAGTGTTATGACCTTATTTTGTTAAGAAATCAGTAGACAGAGAGTTTTAATTGCTGCATAATGATAATATGGAGCCGTCTATAACATGGAACCTAAAAAATAATTTCTGCGTACTGTGAAAATATATTAGAAGACCTTGAACTAACTCTTCGGTATACAGGCGCGAAGATATGTTAAGTTTAGTTTGTATGAGTTTCAAGACAGTACCTACCTACTATTACGATTTTTTGTAAATAATTTTTAGCTAGTTTTATTACGAGACATTTCTAAGGTCACAAAAGGTTCACTGACTTTTAAAAATAGGTTTAAGGCGTTTAGAAAAATGCTGACAAAATACGAGGAATATTCTGCGACGTAAGACGCCCTGGGATCAATATTAAGACACTTAAACTTTAACTTCCTTATAGGATATTTCGAGAAAGTTCTGACTTTGTAAACGAACCTATTTCTTTATACCGCTGTTATAAGGTCTTTTTTACTGTTTTGAAGAACATATGCCTAACCTACGTCTTTTTATCAATGCTGCACTTCATTACCCGAACATCAGTAGGTGCTTGGAATCCAACCCAACCCACGCACCCTTTTTTCAAGTTATTCGTCCATCCGGCTTGAGAGTTCTCTATTCGACCTTCATCCTAAGAGGGACGGAAAATATACCTATATTTATATACATCTAAGTGTTTTCTAAATCTAACTACAATCAGTTATTTTAAGAATAATTAGCACACAATAGAGAAACAATTTTAACGACCTACCGTTCTTTAATAAATAAAGATAATTTATTCATTTACTCGCTCAAAAATAGACCCATGCTTATCGTACCTACATAAACGAAGTTAACATCAATATTTTGTAACAATCCAAGTTTCTAGGAGTACATAGGTGGATAGTAAGCCCCCCTCCCCTGACACGCAGTGGTACGCGTACTCCCGGCCTTGAACCCCGCACCCCCGCGGTATCGATCCATAGTACTACTCCTACAACCTTACGCTACCTTGCGTTACGTAACACGGACGCTACGCCATTCAAGTTTCAAGCCTTGCTTCTGTCCACCTCTTTAGAACATCTATCAAGTTATTTTAGTCATAACACATAACATAACATCACGTCTGTATTCCCCAAAGGATTAGGCAGAGTACTGATGTACACCCAAAGGTCTTATGAGGGCGACGATCCTACTGCCATTGCCAACTGGGCACTACACCAAGCTCGGAGCTGCTTCTGAAGAATTTCATTGAAAAAAATTAAATTACTCTGCTGGGCCTGGGAATCGAAACCTACATCTCACAATCAGCAGTCGCGTTTGCAATCACTAAACCAATCAAGTTTTATTTTGGGTATGAACTACCTTTGGTTTACCACGATGTTACACACCTAACGGCCGGTTTTGATAATAAATCTTTCAATAAATGCTTACTAGAGGTAGGTAGAACTTTCACATTACGAATAGGGACTTTTTTTTTAATCCTATCTGTAGTAAGAAATTCTACTGACAGATTCATTATAAAAGCAGGGTGTTAATTTTTAAGAGTTAAAACAAGCTTCGTTTTATTTGTCAGAGAACATTTACATACGAAAGGAAAGAAAAGTATAAAATAATTACTTCCTCGTATGTGTATTGAAACTTTTCATTTGTTTAAATAAAATCAAAAGAATAACAGTATTTATTATACAATAATTAATATATAAAATAATTAATAAAATGCCACATGATTTTGAACCGAAACTACTGTAATTTTGAGTTCATACCGCAATAACTTCGAATCTCTGTAAACTTCAAACATAAACCTCTTTTGTTGAAAAATAAAAACTTTTTGCTCTATTCTTATTTTCAAAGTTCTTGCGGTGTTAATATAGATTATGTTTGAACATACATAAGTGTGGGGTACCCTCAACTTTTCCCCATAAGACAAATTGACGCATTGCAGAGACTAGTTTCGCATTGCGTCCAAACGTCTATTTACTATAATATATTTAACTTTGTATTGCCTGTTTAAAATATATATTTTCTTTTAATTTGGTACGCAAGTATAAAGCTTGTTTTCATTCCATCTAGTCTAGGAAGCCTAAATAGTACCATGATTATAACTAACGAACCTTAGTCCTATGAATTTAGAACAGAAATCCCCTCGGCACCAAATATAAACCTGTAAATTTACTCCACGACTGTAGTCACAATTTTAACTCTATTTACTGAATGTTAGGGTATATGTTTATTTGACAAGAAGTAGTTAGCGTTTATTATGGCAGCGTTAGGCTAGGTTAGTGCTAAAAGGTTAGAGCTATGCCTGACAGTAATTACTCATTTTGATAGCCAAAATGCTTTCGTATTTTGTATGCGTCGCGGTTAGGTTAATAGGTTTCTTGTTTACAAACGATTTCATTGAAGTGAAGACATTTTTGCTAAATAATGTATTTATCATGCGTGTTTTTGTTTGTCAATTTATTTGTGTACACTGGGGTGCGTTACGGGCTTTGCTAAATTAATTCCTTATTGTATAACTATGTATGAACTACGGCGTATTTTCTTTAAAGCATTAGAATCATGTCAATTTTGTTGAAACAAGATCAAATCCTCAGATATAGAGCCTTTCCATGTCGTTTTCATTAAGATAACACGTGTAGATGGTGTCGATCTATTAATTCAATTAGTTTAAATTAACTCGATGATAACGCATTGAAATTAACCGTATCTTGTCCGTAGTAACTGATTACATTCTAGGAAAAAAACTACAAAAAATATATAACACATTGGAAAAAATATATCGTTGTCTCATGGCTTGTTGATACAATATCAGATTTTTAGATAATCTGTATGTCAATCTATGTTACTATACTATCGCAGTATGGGCAATATAATTAGCAATATACTTTTTTTTAATAAAGCTTACTAGCAATGTGGATTGCACATTACTAGTATTCTTGTTAACCCATCGTGCTAAGCTAAATGCTTGTGTAGGTGGATTCATGTCGGTAGTGCAATGGGTGAGTTTCGAACTGGCAACCACATGATCGCAAGTCCGACGCTCTAGCCATTAGGCTCCTGCCACTTTCTAACTTACGTTACCTTCGTCACTTAAATTACTACATACAATTAATGAGAATTCAATCTACACTATATAAGTAAATTTCCAAAAAGTTTTCATAGTTCGTGTTAGCACTAATAATTATGCTAATGTTATTAGTTTGGCTTTATTCTTAAATTTATTTCAATAAGACTATTATCAAAAGTACTTATATTATTAAAAATAGTTGGTGGATAAAATCATGCCTATGATATTTTACCTTTCATAAGCCTATTCGGTCCGTTATGCCTACTTCTTAAGCAAAAAGAAAAATATATTTCTTAAGAGGAATTAAATATTTTGATGGCGTGACGTTGGCAGGGGAAGAGACACGTGTATCTGCCCCCAGGGTGGCAATGGGAAGGCTCGCTTTTTATATATCATTAGAAAATGTACCTAATAAAAAATATTGCTACTTGTCACTGTTATGGGCGGAAACATTAGTGGGATGATCCTTAAAATATTTTCCATATAACTAAAATGATTATTTGTATTTGTGTTGAGAATTAGGTGTCTGGGCATATTTGTGCAAGTTGCACAGTAAATTTTGCTTCCGCAATTATGGATTTGTTGAAAAAGATAAGAGGATTTGTTGAAGCGAGATAAATATCGCTATATATATATACAAATGTACACGCATGGCATAGGTCGCCTAGTACCATTTATTTACCTGATAGAAAACCTAACTCTGAACTGCTACTAATCGACTTTAGAAAAAGAAGATAAATGAATCTGACATACTTAAATATATATTACAGCCTGGCTTCGGAAAAGGAAAGTTTAATGAGTAACAGTCAATATATATATGCAGTGTGTAACCGCTGAGTAAATGACAAAACGAAATAATATTTCATCAAAAATCTTTTTGTTTACACATTCCAGCTACTACTCGTATATGCGAAATAATATTGAGAATACGTCATATGGTAACAACTTGAAATGGTTGTTACTCTCAAATGGATTGAATTTGAACGGGTGAATGGATAGAATATAAGTATTATTGTTACTTTTCATTCATTTTAACTGGTCGTTTTCGTAGTCATCCTGTAAAGTTCAAATCACTAGTGACTTTGAAATAAAACTACTTTTTACGGATTTTATCGCGTTATATTGATATTTTTAATTCCCGACGTTTCGTTCACTACAGTGATTTAAACAAATTTTGAAGATGATGTTATGTTTAATGCTGTATACTTACTACTTTGGAGACTACATGTATGATCCTAGATTTAAACTTATGCATGTATGCAGTGATGGGATTATAAGAGTCTAGGCCGGTCGCATTTTGTTGCTACATACCATCACGCCTATATTCCCCGAAGGGTTAGGCAGAGGTGTACTAATGTACACCCACATTTCGCCAGTATGTTTAGGTCCCATGTAATAGGGGACGAGCCTATTGCCATTAACCGGGCACAAATCCAGACTCCGAGCTGCTACTGGGAATTTCATAGATAAACCCAATAACACTTTGCTCGACCTGGGATCGAACCCAGTACCTCTAGCATAGCAGTCGCGCTTAGGACCACTAGATTAATGAGGCAGTCAATTTTGTTGCTTTTCTAAGTATAAACAGATAAACCTAGAAGAGTAGTATTTTGTAAGTACCCAGTAAACCCGGGTGTCAATACTTCCAAGAGAGTCTGTAAATTAACTAAAGATATAACTACCTCAAAATTCATAGAAAATTTCCGCACACGTGATGTTTTCCCAGATTTTCTTCGTATAATGGACGTAAGAGGAAGTAACTACAGCAAACTTAATATTTAAATAAAAAACTTTTCTTTTTCAAAATTCCAAGCCTTTTTTTCAACAGAACTTTGCTGTTGAAAAACGAGATCAAGTTTGCATTAGTCAGGTTTTACTGGGGGAATATCTTGGAAAATGCAGAAAAACGTGACTTTACACACAATTTAATAGGATTCAGTTTACAAGAGTATGTTAAAAGAATAATATTTGCGAAAATGTTTTTACAGCTACGCACACTCTCTGACCTCAGCCCCCCCCACCCCCACCCCTCGCACCTTGCCCCGTCTCTGTGGGGTTCATTCTTCATTGATACACGTGGCGCGTCCCCTCCCCCTGCGTAGGCGTCCCCCCTACTTAATCATCTCGATAGTGTTAAACACGGCTTTGTTAGTAGCCTCTAATTGTAGATAGTGGGGGTGTCAATATTATCGTTATAAGGAAAACAAAAACAAAAAGTATATAACACTACAGAGCGAGACAGATATTTTCCTCTGTTGTTCATGTCTTCGTACATGGACAATTGTTATTTATTAGACTGGCATTATATACAAATATTGTTCACTAGAGAACTGCCTGCTGCTTTGCCCTCCCGGTATCCCGGGGATAATAAATAGCCTTTATAAAAATGTGTACTTCAAAATCATATAAATAATTTAAAAAAATTTTTTTTTTACTTTTTAACCGACAAAAGGTGAGGCTCCTCCATTATTATAGGTTCAAAATGTAGCGAAAACCGAAACCGATTCAATAGTTCCAGAGCTTACCGATTACAAACAAAAATGTTTGTACTTATAAGTTTTATTCAAAATTCCAGAAAAAAAAGTTGTTTCTAAGTTTTCAGGCATTACAATGAGTGTCTCTATCAAAATTGCCTTTTTAATAATTCCTAGGTAATATTTAGAGAGATATACAGTCACCAAACAATAGATAATTACTTAGTAATCTCCATTAAATTATTAAACTTTTCTAAGAAAAACTTAGCTAAAACAAATGGTCCATTCATATATTTAAATTCAAGGTTAATGATCATAAAGCTAATTATATAACTAAAATTAACCTAATCAGCAAAAACTGCACATATATATTATAATAATTTTATATTAGTTATATTCTAACCTCTTAATTTTTTAATGTGAAGTCAGCTTAAACCCCTCAGGTAAGTAGGACGCCATGGGAAGGTAAGATGCAGTAGGCAACAGTGGGGTGCCCACCCCGGGCCGGGCTTGGCACGTGTAGCGTTGCCAAGCGATGGCGTTCCACTTCCAGATAACTGGAGAAAATTTACTCGGGACATCGTCATTAAAACACATAACGAGGATATATAAGGATGATGTCTTAAATTCTTAGGAGATCTAGATTTGCTTGGGTATTTTTTCATCTATAAATATGTTAAGAGAAACCTATCTTGTCTATAGGTCTAGTCAGGTTTCGAGCGAAGCAGCTGAGCCCAGATTTAATGGTTCCATTCTTCAGTCTCAACAATGCTTTACCGATACTAGAAAGCATTATAATTCCTGTTGTAATACCTAGATGGCAGGTACCTGGTCTCCCTTTTGGAACCTATTACTGTAAACCTTCTGTATCTTCTCTATATTGCCATTCGCCCCCTCCCTTCTTTCCCGGAATATCTATTAAATCTAACGTTTGTTCCTTTTTGTTGAAGCTGTGAAACATTTTGTTAAATTCCCTCGGAGATCATTAGTTTTCGTCAACATTTTGAAGGCTAGGTTAATTAAGTGGTGTTGATTTTAATATTTTATATATTCATGTTTAATTAATTATGCTTTAAGTTGACTTGGTGACATAAATGACAAAAAACGACGTTACCGGATAATTAAACTCGTCAAGTAACAAATTACAATCATCAACCCATTACATTGTCCCACTGCTGGGCACGGGTCTCCTCTCATTACGAGAGGGATTAGGCTATAGTCCGCCACGCTAGTCTACTGCGGGTTGGCAGACTTCACACTCCGTCAAGAAAATCTCTCAGGCATGCAGGTTTCCTCACGATGTTTTCCTTCACCGTTTAAGCGCGTGATAATTAATTATTAATACGCACATAACTTCGAAAAGTCAGAGGTGCGTGCCTTGGATTCGAACTCGTGACCTTTGACTGGGCAGTCCAATGGTCATATCACTAGGCTATCACTGTACTTCAACAAATTACAATACACTGCAAAAATCTCGGGTGCCAGGGACCTTACGCAATATAAAATTAAAATGACCATAATTGACCTAAATACAAATAAATTTACTCATACAATACGCAATAATTAAACTAAAAGTAAATATCTAAAGCCAAATAATGCAGGATACCAATTTTTCTTTTCACATTTTTACATTGTTTTTTTTTCAAGGTTTTAAATACATACATATTTATTAATAATATAACATTGAATTAACAAAAAATCGGAAAATTAATAGTTAATATAATTAAGTTTAAGTAAGTTTTTTCAATGTTCTTTAAATAACTATGTTCTCGTAGTAGGCTTACACCGCGTAGCAGAGCTCTACGAAAGCGTAGCACACCGCTACGTGTTTGCTACGACGACACCAGAGCGTAGTAACAGATCAAGTTAATTGGGCATATTTTTTTGTAAACTGAGTTAAATCTTATTATTTTTATTAGAGTTGTCATATTTTTGCACAATTATGACAGCACTATTGTATTGTTATAAATTGCAGTCTCAAAATCGTTATGCTCGTTGCATCAATTTCAAAGTACTAAATCTAATTATTTAATTAGACATCTTAGTAATAAACTGTCTCAGCGTTTCAAGTGTTGAATCCGTGATATTCTTTAGGTGTTCTTAAATGGTATTTCCATACATTTTCCATTGATTGCAGGTAGGCCACCAGTAATTCTAGTTAACGTCACTTCTGTCCCTTCTACAACATTAGAATAGTAAATCGCTTGACCTCGCACTCGGGACATATCGATCGCAAATCGGATCGATGCAACTGCAGCACTATGGTCGCTAGTTGCACTTGAAACTGATTGAAAACCCACCGATCACCATGGCAACAAACACTGGAACTGTTATGTAATACGTCAGAACACATTTCACCGAGTAACGCATAAGTTATAACATAGAAAGTTGTAACATTTGTATACTTACTAAGTTTCTAACGAATCACTTTCGTTTTCAATTTATTAGTGTTTATTATAACATTATGCATTTATTCAGTTTCATATATTCATGTTCATTATGTGCTATTTTATAATATACATTTAAATCACTGACAACGCATTTTGATTTGGTAATTAATATGTTGTAATATTTGAAACCGATTTATATAATGCTTGTTAGTGTTGTTTTTGACGAATTCAATAAATTTTACTTTAATATTCGGTTTGATAGGCACTTTCTATTACATTTATGATTTTGGAATTAGAGACTAAACATCAAATCAATTGGGTTTGCTTTATTGATGTAGTGGTAGTGTGGTGTAGTTTCGATATCCAGGGTAGTTGAAGGTAAAAATTTACCGTAGAAACGGGCTTGCATCCTACTACATAGGACATAACAGGGCACTATGGGAACAGACGTATCTCCTCCTAACCATATATATATTTTTTCTTGCAAACCAACTAAATACATATGGTGCAGTGATAGCCTTGTGATATGACCATCGGACTGCCAAGTCAAAGGTCTCGAGTTCGAATCCAAGGCACGCACCTCTGTATTTTTGAAGTTATGTGCGTATTAATTATCACGCACTTAAACGGAGAAGGAAAACATCGTGAGGAAACCTGCATGCCTGAGAGATTTTCTTGACGGCATGTGAAATCTGCCAACCCGCAGTAGGCTAGCGTGGCGGACTATAGCCTAATCCCTCTCGTTCTGAGAAGAGACCCGTGCGCAGCAGTGGGACAATGTAATGGGTTGATGATGATGATACCTATGCATATTATTATGCGGTATGCCGTAATATCATATGAAGTATGCTATCAAATTTCTCATCAGCATCGACATTTAGATGTCATTAGGAAGACTACATAGTAGAAATGATCTTGGTCCCAGTATCAAGACATGTTTCTCGTGTTGTTTATTTAATTGAATACCTACTATGTGTGCGAGGAAAATGTCGGGAATATGACGTAACGGTTAACGTCTAACGCGCAGACCTCTGCTTATGTAACCAAAGACCTTACTAGGGTCGCCGTCTACGTCCTGTAGCATCACCTTGACATATGTCAAAATAGGTTGGGCGTAGGTTAAAGGTTTTTGGTATACAGTTTCAATAGATCACATAATCGATCGATATTAACTAATAGGAAATTTTAAGAATTATAGTTATCTTAAAATGATGAGAGTCCTTTACGTCCTAATAAAAAATCAAACATAAACTTCGAAACTCAAATTTTAAAATCGCACCCTGCACTCTATGTGTCAAATGTCAAAAACTGACAAACGTCAAAGAGCGCGCGCGTTTTATTTTTAAACTGGCAACGCGCGACCTCAGTGGTTGAATGTAGTGCCAATGTCACAATAACTAGGTCTATGTCAGCGAGCGGCCTCACCGCTGCCGCGGGGATATGTCTGCACGTTTTGTGGCCTTATTTGGCGCTTTCGGCGGGGTCACTGGGCTTTTCGGTGATCGCGTTCAGTTGTATGTATTTCTACACTTGTTACGTGAAAGAAGATCATTTGAATTCAAATTTAGAACATATTTCTTTAGTAGAAACATTCGCGGGCAATGTTTTTTTTATTTCTGATTGACAACCGAATTATTAGGTTATTTAAGGCGAAGTACTGGTTATTATTTATAGATAGATACGAATGATTAATTTAACAACAATTGAAGCGCCAATGTTATAACCACATTGACCACAACTAATAAAGTAAATACATTCATGACTCATAATAGTTTGTTCGAAATAACTAAGCTTATTTGAAGTTTTTTCACACTTGCGGACAAAGTGTGAAAAAACAAAATAGGAAGAGTCGGTGTAAAGACATTTCGGTTCTTATATGTTTCGCAATTGTGATTATTTTCTTTACTGATTTGGATATTTATGTATAAAAACACTTTTACCAGTGCAGTAGTTCGGAACGAACGAACAAACTTTACCCCTTTATTAAATTGTTATAAATATCTTTGAATAGCTAGTTTGTTAACAAGTGCACTTAAATGATAAAACATGTCCGTTCCACTTGCACTGTCATTATTTCATTTTGTGTATTAGTTAACTTGGTTTAATTATGAGGTATATATTTATAAAGGTCGGTTTTAAACGTCAACATCATGGTCAATTTGATTTGACTGTAGTATTTATTCAAAATATTTTACTAACAAATTTGTTAAGAAATTGGTTGGCTAATCGCTAACTGCAGTATAATCTCAGTTAAGTGTAGATCAGTGTTAACAGATTAATAAGTAAGCCAAGTCCAACACGTTGTTTGTTAATCCAGTTACAATAACTTCATTAGTATTCAATTATTTTGTCTCATTGATTATGAGTATATTATTTTAAGGTTCATTTTTTTCTTTAATTTAAATTCAAAAGTATTTATGTGGTCTTTAGTAGGTGTTACTTTCCTTGCGACAATTTTACAATGCAAACACCTTAAAACATCTTTCAAAAATTATTGAGCCGATTATTTATCCATTTGTCATAAGACTATTAGAAATTGTTCGCTTACATTACCTCTTGAAACTGATATTTAGGGTATCCCATACTTTGATGCCGAGTTGCTCAATTATTGTCCAAAATCACCGTGTTGTCAGTGACTGCGCCAACGCAGTGTTATTACGACAAGCTGCCAAATAATTATGTTGCAATCGTACGTAACCATCCATTACTGTCTGAGAGTACTACTCTTGAATCAATCTTTATTGTTTTTAGTACAGTACATGTAAAAAAAGAAGCAAGAAGCTATTTAAAACGGTAAAGGAAAATATGTGAGGAAACCTACAGTTTGATAGATTTTCTCGACGGTGTGTGAAGACTGTCAACCCGCAGTACCTACGCTCTCACTCAAAATACCCTTTACTGATTTTCATAAATAAACGAAGGAACTTGTAAATAAGCAGAAGAAATTACATTTTAAAACATTTTCTAAAATTATAATTCATGTTCTAAAATTATCTTGTAATATTTTTTAAATTGTGACTTATTTAGTTTATATTTATCAAACATTGCAATTTAGCACAATCAATTATATTTTGCAAAACACACACAGATAAAACCAGTGCAATATAGTTTGTTAAATTGCGAAAATCTGTTGCAGTGATTCGCACTACTGCAATTGCTTATGAAATGAAGTTATTGAGCCAATGTTAAGGTCACTACTTTGCACTAGCTAGACCGCTTTGGCATAGATTTTTTGCACACTCAGAATTAAATAAAAACGCCATGATATAAAAACAATTGTAAGTTATTTACATAACATAAGTCGGGCTGATACAACAGTATCTCCTGACCGATATCACACACTCCAAGGCCATCGGTCACTTACAATAGATGCCTTATCAGATATCTTTATAACCTCGAATCGTTCCCTAAAACCTAATATTTAATGTCATTAACTCGATTTATAGATAAACAATCGATAATACTTGCATCGAGCCACTCGTGACGCCCGGCCCTGAGGGTAACCTTGCTTCTCTCTCGCACGAACGTATAAGCAACTGCATCTCTCTATCTCTGTCTAGCTGGATGTTTGCAGTGATAACTACCGGATTCCGGGCGCGTGCGTCGCGATCAAAATGAATGTGTTTGATATTTCCTTCAGTGATGAAAGGGTTGTTTGTGTTGGCGTGGGAATCTAGAAGACTGTGATTTGATTTAATTTGGAGCAGCTTAGGAAAATGTGCATAAACAATGATTTTGTCTATTTATATCTTGGCTTTAATCAACAAGAAATCTTATGTGACAGAATTTCTGCCTTATAAGATTGCTATTGGTATACTATGGTCTATTATAACTAGAATAGTTACTTCCATAATTTTTACCAAATACTTCTTTTAACACTTGGAGTTAAACATCCACAGTTAAGGATCCACACTTTTTCGATCCGACAATCCATCATACTGAAAGTTTTGTATAAAATGTAGCCTATCTCAGCTGGACCACAATAATAAATCAATTGACAACGTATTACTCAAAATCGAATACTTAAGTAGTTTCGGCACTACAGTGGACCATTCGTTTATACACACAGACATAGACTGCTAAAAACATAACTCATCCTTTTCGGTTTGTCGTAATTGGATAAATTGTTCCGCGAATTTCGAAAGTACAGTAACCTTTTCCAATTTTGTATTATAATTAAGATTAATAGGCAGAAGCCATGTTAAAGAGGCAATTTCCCTGTATTATAGGCCCACGTGGAAGAACCCCTCATAACCTAAACCACCCCGTTTAGAGGGAAAGAAAATCGATTTCGTTACAGACTTAAAGAAGCAGCCTTAGAATGCTTTGGGGAAAAATCTAATTAAATTGAGTTTTTCCTCCTTAATACTATTGCGATAACTTGTTTATGCTCTCTAATTAAATACTAATACTCTGCTTATTTTTTATTATTTTTTAACATTTAATATTGCGAAATTTTCACAAAGATATGAATGTTCTAATTAAAGAAAAATTCGATCTCAAGCAGGGTTTGAACCTGCGTCTCTCTGGTTAAGTACACCAGAGAGACGCAGGTTCGAACCCTGCTTGAGATCGATTTTTTCTTTCACTAGAAATTTTCTTTAATTAGAAAATTCATATCTTTGTGAAAATTTCGCAATATTTAATGATAAAAAATAAGCGTAATACGGTAAGGCAACGTCGTTCGACATTGAACTACCTGTAAAGGCAGTCGTGTTGGTTGAAAAACATAGTAATGTCTTCAATAGATGGTGCTGACGTCGCCTGAAGACGTAGAATGTGGAAGAGAAATTCGACATCTCAAGCAGTGGTCTCGGTAGCTTAGTTAGCAAAGCGTCTGGTGTACTTAACCAGAGAGACGTAGGTTCAAACCCTGCTTGAGATCGAATGTAACTTTCACTAGAAATTTTCTTTAATTAGAAATTTCATATCTTTGTACTAATACTCTGTAAATTTATATTTACATAGTCGCCCAGTGGTCGACAGTTTGTCCAAACTATATTTCTGCACTAGAAAACGTTCTACATGAACTTTACTTATGCCAAATCTCACTCCGTGCGTTCAATTTGCTTTAAAAGGAATACGAAGTTTTTTCTTCACGTAAGAATATATAGATTAATCATATAAGACTTCACTTATAATCATGTTACTACAATACTAAATCGTAAATTATTGATTCATTCTGATATTTTTATTTCTGAAATACTGAAGATTTAATGTCAATCGTAACTAGCATCTAAATATCATAGTCCTGCATGCACAGATGTGATTTCATTTAAAACAAATACAACCTGTTTTTTGTCTTGTTTATTTTTTAATGTTAAAGTAACAACCAAGCCCACGGTTACAACAGAGGATTGCGGACCCTAACTGCCAGTGACGTACCGTGAAATTACCTTTTCTCCGAAACTGAGTGGTCTGAAACGCACAATCACTTTTGATGGCCACAAAATTATCTTGTATGGCAATTCGTTCATCAAAAACATGCAACATAGGTAAGTACATACGTTCAACAAACGCTAGTTAGGTCTCGCGAATGATGTTTTTAGACAAATTTCTTCTTCAAATGATAATATCAATAGTAATTCATAACGACAATGCTTAGCGCCAGAAGTTCATGTAGTGGGAGATGCTAACTTTTTTTTGCAAACAGGCATAATGACCCGCCTAATGGTAAGCGGATAGCGTAACCTATGGACGCTTGCAACACCAGGAATATCGCTCACGAGTTGCCAACTCTGTAAAGGAAAAAGGAGGGGAAGGAAGAGGATTAGATTAGATAGAGGTATTCGGCCTCCGGCGCTCCAAAAAATATTATACATTCCCGGACAAACTCTTTTAACAGTAATTGCTGTAAGATATTGCCGCACATTGTAAGAATGGATACCACGATGCCTGAACTAATTGAAATCTAAATCTATAAGCGGCGATATCAATCTTTACGTTTGCTTTGGTTTTTCTTATCAGAGATATTAGACAAATAAGTATTTTAAATATACTGAAACAAAATCTCATTTCATTTTAGTCTCTCTGGCTTAAATCCTGGCTCCATAAACGGTGCCCAATGGTGTGACTACAATACCCATTATGTGTTGTGTTGTTATGTAAATTCGCACGTTGAACAAAATATCGCAATAATACACAGAAGCGACAAATCGCTGATTTAAGTGCTCTAGTGACCTGTTTCCCTCAATACCTTACGTACTACACGCTGATCGGGTGATTAAGTTTCGCTAATATTAGTTCTAAAATCTACTTATACTTTTGTAGGCTAGTTAAGAACAAAGATTTATTTTTTAAGGTTAATTTACGGTCTCAGGTATTGCAGTTGAATTATTTTATTACTTTGTATAATCATTCATAAAGCGAAAAGATTTACAAAATTTCGGGGCTCCATTTTTATCCTAAAGAACCGAATCTATTGGGACATTCATTTTGACCTAATAAACTGAAGTGAAAACGTGAAGCCTTTTGCTTTTTATGTATTGTGTTTGTTAGAAAAAAAACTCTACGTTGTCTGTTATTATGATTTTACAAAACAAGACTACAACAACTATTATTAAGTAAGTATAATTTAATTGAAGATCGAAGGGATATCTCTTGAATAATAGCCGTCCAATCTTGGTCTTCGTCGTGAATTTTTATAGTAAATAAAAAAAAAATTCAGCACCTGGCAACACTCATTAAGTCATTTATACGTTTTTTGTTTATCATTTAAAATAAAGTAGGTAATCCGAAAAAGAAGTCTAGGCAAATATCAGGATAGACTGTAACCAAAACTGACACCACCGACTGTAACCAACACATTGACATTCAAGGGAATTAGGACAACCAATTACATTATCTGCCGGCATGGCCGAATTGGTCCAAGGTTGGCATTTTATTCAGATAAATTTGTATGAGTGTGTCTGTTTTACTACACATGTCTCTAGTAGGTGACAAACATATCTAAACAGATTTATTTCCCTGTGTATAGGAACTATTCATCAACCCATTACATTGTCCCACTGCTGGGCACGGGTCTCCTCTCATTACGAGAGGGATTAGGCTATAGTCCGCCACGCTAGCCTACTGCGGGTTGGCAGACTTCACACGCCCTCAAGAAAATCTCTCGGGCATGCAGGTTTCCTCACGATGTTTTCCTTCACCGTTTAAGCGCGTGATAATTAATTATTAATACGCATAGGAACTATATATTACAGAAATGTTTATTATTTTAGATCAAATCAAATAACTACGTCTCTACGCCAAGTGTCGTGGGTTTGATCCAGAGACAAAAGTGTTTGCGTAGTTGGTGTAATTTGTATTCTGGATTCTGTTTACAAAGTAACAATGTCATTGGTAGTGGCTTGTGTAGTATTGGCTTGATGACATTAGAAAAAATATTATTGGCTCGTGGAAAAGTACACGACTCGAAAATGTGGCATAAGCAGAGGCCTACTTATACTCAGCAGTAAGTAGATTCGGGCTATGGATGATGATTTTATATAGTATTTAATTCTAAGGGTCTGTTTCACCGCTATCTGATAAGTTCCCGATAAATTATCTGACACATACATACGTACAAATTCTGTTCCAATTTAGAATTTATCTGGGAGATAGTGCTTATCCGGAGGTGGTGAAACAGGCCCCAAATCATTATAACTTTAGAGTGAAACACTATATTAGCATTACAATTAATCAAACAAAACATTAGCGAGTATCTAGGGCAAATTGCTCAACCCGTCGGTTATTGTTTAAAATCAAAACGGTGATATGCGCAGACGAAGCGTCTGTCGCAACTCGCCCTAAATTATAACACTTTGTGCAAGTGCAGCGTTACTCCGGCTCATAATTCATAGTAATACGATTATTAATTTATGTCACCTTTAGACAGGTACATTGAATACGAAGAATTTGAGAGAATACAGCACACTTAAGTAAGTACTTCTTTAACAACTTTAATAATAAAAACTCTATAAATTATCGGATATTTGAATGATATTACTCTTCAAATAGGGACTTCTAATGGATTTTAACTCAATTATTCTCAAGAAAATATCGTTCTTACTCACAAATGGTTTACCACCGATAAAAATTCAACAGCTTTATAATAATTACAAATAATATTAGCATATTCCAATGACCTTATACCAGTCCACTTATGCCTAATTAGACTACAGTGAATCCGACTAAATAATCTTAACTATATAACAAATTTACAAGGTCTCCATTTAACTTTAACACGTGAATACTTTAATGTAGCTAAATGAGAAACAGAACAATGTAAATAATGGTAATAAAAAAATACCACACATTTCATTACTGTAGTGCGACGATCTCAATGGGTGCCAATAAATTAAAAATAACCTCACACTACAATTTGCGTAATCCGTGAAACTATATCAACTTTAGTACAGTAGTTTTGGAGACATGTACAAAAATAACTCATAATCCCGTTTTGTTTACGCAGACAAAAATACTGGAGGCGCCACGGCGAGCGTGGGCGCATCACGTGGCACTCCAAGGTAATCAATCTAATACAATGATCGTGGAAAAATTACACTGAAAAGATACGTCCCTGTCATATTTGCCGTTTTTAAAAGTAGCTATGACAACAACAATTTATTAAAAAAAAAAAATTAAAAAAGTTTCAATTCGATGGCAGGTGTTTCGCATAACAATTTATTCACGTAGGTTCCGATATTTTTATCCGATGGCCTACTTATTCGCAAATTAGATTGACCTAAATTCGACATCTTCTTAACCTATCCTGCTATTTTTGCGGTTGGCCCATTCAATAAGTTGCTAAGAGAACCTTGATTTTGACACTAAGTTCCGAAGGCCATGAAGACAATTTGCATCTTGGTGTGATGTTGCGAAAAATTGACCTCAGACCAAGGCATGGTGATGACGTATGAGCCCCGCCACGCCACAGCATAAAAACCTTCAGTTGAAACGTTTAAACTTAACCCAGTGATCATGACACACTTTTAGTGATTACGTACGGCTACGGCTGCGGCCGTGTGTGCGCGCGAGCACATTTCGACCACGAATTTACGCCCGCCTTTTTTCTTTTCCTAAATAGGTCGTTTTAGTAGGTCGATATTTATAGTCGATGACCTTAATCGGACGACTGCCATGGCGCAAGTATCAAGCATCAAGGATCCCAATGACTAGTGATACAGAGAACCGAAAATAGTACATAATAGCTTATGTAAAGGACTCAGTTCAATTTATTTACTTTCATGAATTGGCACAAGGTTATAGATTTTCATTGTTTAAAAATTAAAATTACAATTTTATTATTTCAAATTATATACACGCACAATACTAATTCCAGTTCACAGTAAATCTATTAAACTTAATAATTATATAGAAAAATACAACAAAGATATTTTTAAATAACTCAATAAAAATAATAATGTTTAAATTGATTCGGCGAAGGCGGAAAGAGCGGACGCCAGATAGAGACAAGGCCAGCCGTCAAGGTTCACGAAAACGTGTAATTAACGAATTTAGACTCTATTCCTTCCAATATTGAGTTTTTTATTGTGTGGTTTACATGTGGAGTGCAAGACAATAAGTTGGGTGTTTTTAATGCAACATTTTTCAGTAATAGGTAGAGATCAAGGCTGTAGACGTATGCGGAGCTAAGGTCGGCGCACACGCAGCCGGCTGATGACAGAGTGGGGGACTGAACTGAGTGGGCCGCCCAAGCCCAACCACTGCATTCTGGGGAAGAATGGTTTTCAATTGCGAGAGAGATGCTGCTCTGGATATTACCCTTAATCGTCTCGCTATCACGTTTTGGTACGGCCCCTTTTTTCTGATCTCTGTTTACTATTTTTCTGTCAAATACTTAAATTACAACTGATCTCGTGAAGGCCATTAAACTATCGAAATTTAATTATATCATAGAATGCATTCATACAGCATTAGTCGTATCTATTAATAGGTACTATTTTATACATGTTAACTTGTAAGGTATATGAGCCTATGGCCATATACCTACCTACCTATGGGCCATAGTTCCCTGAAAACAAATAAAAAATACTTGTTTTTTAATAATTAAGAAGAACACTATTGAAATTAAACAACTTACTTTTAAGGTACAGTCGCCAGCAGGTCAAGGTATACAAAACTGTCAAATTTCTCCAAATGATTTTAAACATTAAATTGTTGAAGATAAAGTTCAAAATCAACTGGGAAAATTTGACATTTTGTGGTAACTTGATGTGCTGGCCATCGTACCTATTGTTTCTACAATTCTACAGACCCCGCCGCCAATAAACCGGCTATGCACTTTAGCATTATCTATTCCATTCGAAGTAAACAGAACCAAAAATTATGAACAAAATGAATTTATTTAAACGCGCTTATTTAATTCCCGACATCCATGGTCACCAGACTATTGAAAATTCAAAATAAGACCGTTACGTTACTCATATTTTAAATCTGATTTCAAGAACAGATAGACAGACGATCTTATTTTATATTCATAATATAAGTGCGACTGTTGCAGTAATTGTCATACGACTATTTTCAAAACGAGTGACATGTGGGGAACGTGCCAATTATTCCTATTCGTTTTTTTTTAAGAGCTCGCTTGTCTTCTCTTTTTAAAATAATAAAAAGAATCCTATTGTATTTTGTTTTCAAATGTCCATGGCAATTGTGGCAAGCTTGCCACTCAGGCCGTATTACCACGTATTAATGCCATCATTTTTACGTTGTGAAAGAGGGACACCACTAATTAACCTCTAGAGCGGCATCCCACTCTAACAACCTAAAAATGATGGCATTAATACGTGGTAATACGGCCCCAGACCGCACAGTGTCTGCAATCATTTTAGGTTGTGAGAGAAAGAGATAGAGCTATATAGTAATATAGCGTTATCCTTCCCTTACAAACTAAAACTGATCGCAGTAAAATGCGGTTAGACATGTGGCCTTTTTTCTATCCTAACCTCCTAGTTACACAAGGCAGTCAGAAGCTTTTGCATAAAAGAAAAAATATCGTAACTATGTTTGATGACTAGAAAAAAGGGTGTAACAAGGTGTAGCACCTCTAAAATTAAAATTTATGCGTAGGTATATCTGGAAACTATAACAAATAATACAATATCTCTAGCTCATTAAAACCAACTAGAAGGAAACTTTAGCTTATAAAACCTACCTATCGTCTAAGTATATGTATAATTGTCAAGGATTTTATTTCGGTCCCAGAAAATTATTTACTAATAATTACGAGAGGTCTTGAAATAGAACGATACATCTGTCCCGCTCTTGCCCACACTATATTTGTTGCTTCAATATAAATAATGATATGTTTGATGATATACTAATGATTGCTTGTCAGAGTCAATGCCGAATTGGGGTTGTCATGTAGATCAATATCTACCTACACTACATTCAAACAAATGGTAGAAGGCACCTTAACAAGAAGGCAAAAGGTGAAGTTCATTTTAATATAAATATAAATTCTTTGTGTATTTTTTCTATGAAGTACTCAATCCAAAATATGAATCTATTTTCCTGTGTCTAAAAGTAAAATATACCTAAGTAAAAAATTGCAGATACTTTTTCTAAGAAATTGTTGTAAAAACATTTTCTTCACATTTATTTTGTTACAAATAATTCAATACCTATACTTAGTTATAGCATTTTAAAATGATAACTAATGATAATTTGAAACTCCAGTCATTATGGCTGGTTATTTAAAAAAATCGCCTAATTATACAATTTAACTGCTACAATAATTTATTTTACATGTTACTGGCGAATTACTGCCATTGCATTACCGAATCAATTGTTGTTCTATTTTTAGGCTGTTATCCCTAAGGGAAAATAACCTGTCTATTTTCCCGCGCGACCCTTTATTTTTTTTATCCGCCGCACACGATGCATTGGTAATGTCTTAAAAAGCCAGAACTCCTCTATCTGCTTATGTAGGTCATGGATGTCTCCGAAATTCATCGCACATTCATTTAATTAATTAATGGTTTTAGCAGTGACGAATGATGAAACAACGAATAGAACGAGGAAAAGAGACAGATAGAAACAGTCATGACTCGAGATTGTACTTTGGCTGTTTTTTTTTTAAGATAGTACTCTCAGGCAGTTGTCGAAAACCTTCCTGCCTGGTATTTTAATTTCATTGAATGAAAAGAAAAGTTGAATAGGTAACAGATATTATTAGTATTATGTGCAGGCAGAATAATAAGCAGTCTTCTTTGCCTGTCTTGGAAATGCGAGAATAGAAAAACTAATTTGAACTAGATACTTAAGTACCTATGACATATTATTTTGATACGAGCCAAACGACTTTATTACCAAGTATGTAGTAACATACCCACAAAATTTACATATCTACTCTTTACATGTGTAAGCGATAACATCTTAGGACGAAACCCATCAAACTTGAAAATAATGACGTCACATGCGTAAATTAATTTAATCAACGATGATAACAGACAAAAACCTCCATTAGGAAGTGAATTATCAGAGCTATCTGCAGAACAGCTGCGAGGCACGGGCTAGAGCCCACTATCAAACTAGGGCAAGGTCAGCGAGACAGGCGCGGATGTCCGCGGACCAACGAAACGTGACCTCAGCGATAGCACTACCAGCCCCCTCTCGGTTACTATCGGCGTAGACCGACGGGGAGGTGTACGGATCTATTTACCATGGTTGCGCATCACGACATTTTTGCGTCGATGATAGCCGAAAATTACCGAATTTTGACGATCGCTTGAGAGAATTTCGCGCGTATCGACTGTGACGTTTGTTTTTTTTAATTGTGTCCCCGAATGCGTCACTATGACTGATACTTTCTCTGATTTTTCTAACCGAGCTATAACTTAAAAAAATACATGTTAATCGTATTTTTTCTTTTTCTACTAATCATATTTGCATTAACATTTGCCTGGTGCACCGCTGTCATACGTATTTTTAGTAAGCACATAAATATTGGACTGCGGAATATAACCAAAACAATTTCTGAGTGATTTATTTGTTTATATCCTGATTTATTCAAAACATTCTTATATATTTCCAAATTCATTTGAAAATATATTATTTCTGTGAAATCAGTACGGCAATGAAAAAGATACAATAAGATGCACCCTCAATAAAATTCAAAATTCGCAGTTTTAGATAAAATAATAGTTAATTTTAATAAATAAATGTGTTCGACTCTCTAATAAGTGTTGTTAGTTGCTATCGTCAAATTAATAAGGGTCAAAAATTGGGAGCAAAAAAATCTTACAAAAAATTTGTCGCAGAAGAAATAATAATTATCATACCTGCAGACCGTGGAATAACGCTTCTTATTTTTCACTGTTCGCTTTACACTTTGTTATTTTATGACCATGGCAATGAAATATAACCAAAACGACTACATACTACAAAATTTACCATTATTTTTTCCGTCAACAGATCATAAAACAAACCCTTTACGAAGGAGTATTGATAGAAGACTTTTTTTAACATTGTTACTTGCATGTCGTAACCAAAAACTATTTATTACGAGGTGCCCATAAAACATTGCCCAAATAAATCGGTGCCTAGTGACAACCCTTTATATTGGGTTGCAAGTAAAACGTTAGAAAACAAAAAATACAACCATAAAACAATTTTTTTTTGGATTAACGGTACTTTTTAATGTGATGGTATAACAGTACGATAAGAAAAAATAACAGAAATATGAATAACGTAAAAAATATGTATTTTTGTTTTAAACATTTAATTTTTTGAGTTCATCGTCCGTTGATGGATTAGGTTCTTATCAATTAAAATGGTAAGTATTTCTTTGATAAAAACTATTCACATTAAAAAGTACTGCCAGACGTCCAGATAAATTAGCTGAATTATAATTTTTACACCAGTGTTTAAAACAGAAGCTTCGTTTAGCGGATGGAACTTGTAACTTTTTTTTGGCACTGACGTAAGAATGACTTTTTAGGTTTCTGAAAATAGGTAATAATTAAGTTTATCAAACATCGATGTCTCTAACTGTTCCAACTTCACTCATTACTTAACACTTGGTTCTGCACAATAATAAAAAAATTGAGTATTTCTCTATCGTTAGCCTCCGTTGTCTCCACGAATCATGACCTCCAGTTAGCACGTGATCATATCGTAACATACCATCACACCTGTATTCTCCGAAGGATTATGTAGAGGTGTACCAATGTACACCCACGTTTCGCTGGTATTTTTATGCTAGACTCCGAGCTTCTACAGAGAATTTCATAGAAAATCATCATGTGATAATCATAAGTACCTATATCAGGATATAATCGGTAATTTACGAGCGGAATACTATGTCGGTACAAGACGGTCGTTGATAATGTGTCGGCTTTTATCTAATAGATGTATGTGTACTATATAAACCTAGATAGTTGTAGATAGTACAATCTATTAGATACCAGTTAGATTGTAGTTTGGCTTCAGCGACCCTCAGCCTGAAATTATAAGGTTATGTTGTGGTCAAAGCAAAAATATAATTAAGTGAGTGTATTTTTAACAGACTTTTAAGAGGGTGGTTGTCTTTTTGACTGAATTTTTTGTGTGTTTGTCACTGCGCTGAACAATAATAACAAAAAAACAGACTCAGGACAAACCAGCAACCAAATTTATATAGGACCTTACTAGCAAATAAATAGTACAACAAAAGTCTTAAATTCAATTTAAATGTTAATGAAATAGTAAATTATAAACTGGTTCTATCATTTCTCAACCAACTTCCGAGCAAACTGCTAACTCTAAATCAATTTCTTGAAGACCTACTGCGTATATCACCAAGAAAACCAGGGCAAATATTGGAAATAACTTTAGGTTTTTGATTAAAACACCTCGACCCTGCGCCCTAAATACCGTCTCTTATTGGCGAAGAAAAAAAAACTATATAAATAACGCCAAAGCCCGGTTGTATGCCGAATGGTTGAAATTGACACATTGGCGCCAAGGTCGCCTCCTCTTTCCCAACTTCTAGGCCTGATGAAACAAACTATTGTATTAAAGGGATCTTAGTTCGTATTTTAATGATACTACGGTAATAAAGACGAAAGTTTGTAATTGTTTTGGTTTTCGTCGAGTTTAGAGCGTTCGGTATCGTAACTGAGCCGCTCGCTCGCTATAAACAAAAGCTCTACTTCTGAAAGGAATTGTGTAAAGACAGTATTACATAGTTTATGTCAGCTATGATTTGTTAGTCTAGACAAAAACAGTACTTCTACTAAAACTAAGTGGAATAATCCTTGGCTTCTAAAAATCAACAACTAAACAAAACAATTCTCGTAACTTACAAAAAATCTAGACGTCTTTTATTTCAGCTCTGATCCAATACTACAATCAAAACACATTATTTAGATTTATCTAGTCAAAACTTCAAAACCGACGAATTTATCAGACAATGATTCAAAGGCTAGTTTTTATCCGTGGCCATTTTTACGCGCGTCGCGGCTGCGTGCGCGGGCGCATCAACGCAATGTGTGTCAAGGAAACGAATGTATTGGAGAAAAATTCGCGAACCTTGGCGCTCTTAGATTAGAATTAGGACTGTCCGAGTTTATTTATTTTATTGCGCGCGTTAAAAAAGAAATTACGGGGCTGTGGGCGATGGCTGAATAGAATAAATATACCAAAGGAAGGTCAATTTGTAAGAGATTGAGAATTTTAATATAATATGAATGTGCAACACGTTTTAGTTGAAATCGCAAGTGTTTACAATAAATAGTGGATTCGATGTGGTGTTATCATTAAACATGTAGAGAACGAACTAACCGAGCGTAAGTGAAAGGTATTAGAATATGCATGCATGCGTGGAATAACAAAATGTTCTAACTTCAACGACGCATTTTTTTAAATAGACGATTCACAGTTGTATCATATATGTTATTGTATAATGTAAATACTTCTTAGTAAAGATGCATTATAGTAGTTTTTTATTACATTTAGAATGTTTGTATTTTTCCAGAGACTTTTTAAAAAACGTTGAAAAATAGAGATACGTTCCATCAAAAATCATAGTTCCAGCTTTATAATTAATCGGCTCCAACACTAAATTGGATTGCTTTTTCCTAAAATACTTATTACAATGAAATACTAATATATTATTATGCCTTTACACCTACTTACCCAGCAGGTGTCCCACTTTCATGGACATCCTAAAGCTAACTCGACAATGCAAACTCTAAAAAAATACTATCGTATAAATAGCTTATTAATTCAAAAATTTTACCAAGTATTTGATGCAACTAAAAAAACCAACAAACTGTCTTCAATACATAAGAATCTATGAAGATCTGTTGTGTGCCCAGCAAGCATAACAACTTTCACACTATCAACCATAGTATGAATTTATCATAGGGGCATCAAGACCCATAGCAACTAAGGTACAAAATATCAACTTCGATCTCTGAACCGTTATTTGTTGAAACATTTCACTGGTACCGAAAGGTCACAGTTCGATGTGATAGCGCGGTTATAAAAATGTACCTAGTTCATTACCCTCCAGTTCAACTAAATATAAACAAGTCATTGTAGCATTAGCTGACTATGCGATAAAAATAACTAAACGTAACATCACGTTTGTATTCCCTGTTTAAAAGTTAGGCAGAGGTATACTAATGAACACCACTCACGTAATGGAGGTCGAGCCTATTGCTATTAACTGAACAGAAATGCCAACACCGCGCTGCTAATGAGATCATAGAAAAACTCACTAAGACTGCTCGACCTGACAATCGAACTTAGGACTTCTAGTGTAGCAGTCGCACTTACTGCTTGGGATGCCTGCTTGCATATGGGAAAGGCTGTTGCTATGGGAGACGAGATATAGAAATCTTAGGCTTATGAAAGAGAATAATAGAATACAGATTACTAATTGTTTTTAATTGCTAAATTGTATCATTAGCTAATATCGTTCGAGAACCATTTACATTTTAACAGTTAGAGTAGAACTATTATAAAACTTTTGTGTAATACTACTTAGGACATGATACTAGGTACCTATTTGTTGCCAAGCATATACTCGTAGCTGTCCAGTTAATAGATAAGAATAGTAAAATGATAAGACTACTAATGAAAAACAATTTTCTATTCTGTCTAAATTACTAAGTGATATATTGCTATGCAGTCTAAATCCAAGCTAGGAATCTATCATTATATTGAGATGTAAAGTAAACTATTTGCCAATTCCACCATTAAATTACATAAATGTTCTAATGATATTGTTGCAAATTCTGTTTAA
Source organism: Subacronicta megacephala (assembly GCA_958496365.1). Lineage (NCBI taxonomy): Eukaryota > Metazoa > Arthropoda > Insecta > Lepidoptera > Noctuidae > Subacronicta > Subacronicta megacephala. Next base: position 16,530,092 of record OY292516.1, on the reverse strand, counting down.
ATGATTCCAAATATCAGTACGTTTCGCACACAACATGTTTCCGGTAGGTACGTCGATGTATGTATGAAGCACCGAATATTTATAGCCCATGGGATTCGCTAAATAAAACTTTTATGCCATCGTCAGACCATTGAACCCGACCGATGCCATTAAAATTAAACCATTCTTCAACGCTTGGGAAAACATAAACAGTATTTTTGGAAATGTCCATCATAAAAAAAGAGTTTTATCATTGTTTCAACGCTGTTATTGGAATTAAAACTAAAAGTGCCGTGTGGTTTGTAGACTAATAACCTTTTCAATAATTACACGTGCTTTAAAATTACTCCAGTGCCTCTTGATAGAGCCTATCCATTAAGAAATTTATATTGTATTTATAGCAATAAGTGTTTTGAAATGATAAAAATATTGATCTCCACCATCGAATATGTTACCATAAGCTTATTAAGAAATGATGAATAATGAATTTGAATCTATATATAAGTTATACGATATAACAAACAGTCATTACATACAAGTCTAAAGGAAAACAAATAAAAGTTGAGGATCCTGAAAAAGCCTGAATTGATTTCAGCTAACCGGTCGAATCTATCAAACCATATGAATGCATTATATACTTTTACAATATGTATATAAAATATAATATTAAAAAGTAACTTCGTCTACGTAATCGCGGTGACGTCCATTTGAAATCATACTTTCACTCTCTGCGCGTCGCGTGCGCACGTCTATGCGGAAGCAAGCCGGCGCAAGCGCATTGATTTATCGCAATCTTGTGAATGCTACTGAAAATGTTCGAATTGCATTTGTTATTTATTGCTAATGCACCATTCCCTTGTCCTTTCGATCGAGGCTTGATATTATTTTAAATTAACTCAGCAAGTTAGAAAGCTTTAGAATGTTCGAGACAGGTGCAGATAAGTTAGAAAATAACGAACACAACACACTGTGTTACAGTAAATGAAAGGCTTCTCTCTTGACAATTATCTTGACCAAAGCAGAAATCTACCCTAAAAATCTTGATTTTTCTCTCTGTCATAGGTAGTGTTATTGCACTTTCTACTGATATGATGTCTTCTTCATCTAGAACTAATAAAATACATATTGTGTCCACCGCCTTAAAAGAAACCCGAAATAAGCATCCAAAATATAACTGTACACGAACATTCGTGTAGCAAGACCCCCCGTTTCGCAATAGATGAGCTAACTAAATTAAAAAATAAAAGTTATTGTTAACAAGAGAAAGCAATTTCACCATTATAAATGTACATGTGATTCCATCGTTTGCAACCATTACTCGAAAGTATAAATTATATTTTGCACACGAATTTAAATCTTAATTCGTTTTACGTAAGAGCCGATATCGTGTGAGATTGGGTTTTTTTTAGTTGCAATTGTACCGAATCTTAATGATGACTTGGTAAGGATGACACGCGAAGTCGAATGACTGATTTCGAAGTTTTTAGCTGTTGTAAAACATTACTGTTGTGTAGCAAGAAACTCATAATTAATTTATCTGAAGATAACTATTGACTGCAAAACAAGTGATAATGAGTTGTTATTTCTAGTAAACACTATTATGTAATCAAGCAAGCAAGAATATGAGATGGAAACAGTTACAGATGCTTTTGTATGAAAAAGTTACGCAATCTCTACAAAATTCATAAACGTAGATATAACACTAAGCACATTTGAGAGATTTCAAATCCAACAGTAGAGAGATATTGGAAAACAGGCCCTAAAAGAGAATACATCAACACCTCCAATTTTAAATCTAACGCGGCAACAAAATCCCAGATGAAAAACCACATCGTTCATCTTGAAAATGGCTGGTCCTACTTAACCATGTTAAAGTTCAGGCAACTTGCAGAAGATTCCTGGAATACCTCAATTAAAAGAGCAGGGCAGGAAGCGTGCAGAAATGAACGCGCAAATGTTGTAGTTAAACATATTTTATGACCTAAAACCGCAGAGCGCAGGCTAGATAGGATAGAGTTGTGCGCACATTGCCAAGGCTTGGAACTCATTTTTGTGTACTTATAGATTTTTTTTGTCTAATACACACTAGCTGGAATGAAGATTAACGTTAAGAATTCAAAACCTCTCCTCAAAAATCTCTAAAAGTGAAGAGAATTAAGAAAACATATATTGTGCCACTTCTGTTTTTTTGTAGAACCCCTTTGTTTTTCGAACCTCATAATAATTGTGTAGCTTTACAGGAATATATTACACGCATTAATTGATATAATGAGTGTAACTCTACCAAACAAGATATCAGTCTTAATTTAAAACATCATTTTCCTCGTGTTTCTTAAATTGGAAGAGAAAATTCTAAACAGCTGCAAGATATGTCGCATTCAATTTGCCTTAGCTGCATGCTCTTGAAACAAACCCACGTGAATAGATGAGCAGTACTCAGATAAACGCAAGGCCGCTACTGATAAGTTATCGATACTGGGACGCCATGTTCCGTGATTTTATAATAGAAGTAATTGTTTATTGTTATTATGTGTATCAGTTGTATGCGTAGTGTAGTGAATGATCGCATTCGGGTGCAAAACGCGTGTAGAGAAACGTGTGTATCTCGGTGCTTATTACTTCATAGATTTGGGAGCTAAATCATTGTATGTCGGAGATAGGCATTTCTCAAGATATGCAATATTTCAGCTGCGCGATTTTCTGCATCGCTTTGTTATATAGTATCAATAAAATCTGTGTAAGTGGTTATATCATGTTCTCATTCAGGAAGTGTTTAATGTCAGTTAAGCTGTTGAAGGTCAATAAAATTATCACATACAACTTGCATAAATCGTGAGGAGCAAGTACTCCATTTGTATTGGCTGGGTATGTTGTCAAGCTTTCCAAAGTTTTAGAAGCTTCTGTCGATTCGAAACGGAAACTTGTCGAGATAGTTAATCTGATACATTTAAAAATTGATCTGAACATTGCTTGAAATTTTGGAGGTTATAACATTACTCATCGCTTCGAAAATTTACTGCGTATTAAGATGTTGTTTGTGGTGAAATATTTCAACAACTACAGTGTCATTTTACAAGTGTACTACTGTCATGAAAAATGCAACTTGAAAAAGCAATCAATAGGTATGTGTAACCCCTGAAAATTCAAATTACCAAAACCTGTTTCTATAATGACGTCATTTCATATCTATACAATTGGAACAGAAAACACTCATTCAGGTATCAACAGACTCGACAGACTAAAAATGACATGGTAACAACCAAATTAGCAGGCGAGACCTTACTTTTACTATGTTTACAAAAGACATTCACTTTCAGTCACATTGTACATAAATAGACATGCTGAAAAAATGCAGAGAGCCGATGTTTTTCGACAAAACCGTTTTTATAACTGCGCAATATTTAGATAATAGTGTACAAGGCCGCTGAGTTCTACAACGTACAGGTTTGCACGTAGTTGGTGATTGTCCTCAAGTTTTAGGAACTTTATGAGCAATAGACCCGTGGTCAAAAGTCAAGATTGCTTTTCAAAAAGTGTTGCTAACTTGTTATGAAGCAATGGCAGATAGGGATAGCAGCAAGTTTAATTATTGCTGCGTGAATCCGTGACTATTTTCATGAATGTAACGAAATTGAATGAAATTATCTTGTTTTTTTTAACATTCAAGATCTGTTTTGGTAAGATAACTGACAAATAACACAATACGTCTCCATATTTTATCAGATTGAGGCTGAAACTGCGCTGCGTAATAATGGTATTTTATCATATGTGTTAATTTTGTGGTTAATATCTATGTAACATCAATTCCCGAAAAGTCGATCTGTCCAGATCGAGTTCAGCATTTCTTCCTCGAATTATTTTTAATTAAATATTTTTTAATGAATTAAAGTTCATATCACAAGATTTCCAAGGCATTTGTTTATTAAAAAATGACGCCAATCATTATTCATGTTTGGAATAGGATCAAGATTCTGATACTCCAAATTGTTGTCAAGGCTATTGTGGTCCCATGTACGGTAATTTTTATAGCTATTTACATAAGATATGGAATAAAAGTGCCAGTAGATGTCCGCTAAATAAACAAAATGTGAAATCACTCTTCTTACCTGGAAATTCCTTAGAGGTCTTTGAGACATTTTAATGAAATACCTTTAAACGCTGTTCTGAGCTCTGAATTGTTTTTATTACAACTATTACACAACATATATAGCTCTGTTGTAGTAATATCTAATATGGAATTTATTTACCAAAGCGGCGAAAGTTTAGATAGAAGATCGCTTGGATGATTTCACGCAACAATCTGACAGATCTAAAATGTATTTTTATGAAGCTACTTAAGCAATTAAAACTAAATAAGACAACAATACTATTATAGTTTACAAACGTAATGAAGGCATGTCAATTACAGACCTTGATACAACCATATCACTTTAAAGTTGTTTGGATCAAATGTGGTTAAATTATGTCATGATATACGTGTCGATTCAATTCAGGGCCACGATTCTTTGTGATCGGAGTTGTGCATTTTCCACTACATTACCTAAATATAAAGTATTGCCATTCTAAAATATATTACTGGACATTTAAATTAAGATGCAAAACTATCGACGGCAAAAAATCGGAGCAATGAAAGTAAACGTGCCCGCTGTGCCGGATAAGAAAATGTTTACTTTCAATTTACAAAATATGTTCAATTTAGATTCAAATTCTTTGGAAAACAATCTTTTGTTATTTTTATACAAAGCCGGTTTTATCTCCGAACAATAATTGTGTTTATGTTTTTAAGATTATTTTGTAAATTACACCTGTTCTTGTGTAAAGGGTTTATTTTAAATACACCTTTTTGTAGTAATTTTTTTATTTAAAGAAGGCTGTTTGGCCTTTTAATTTCGTGGTAAGTATTTAAGAATTGCAGTGTTTGTTTAAATATTTTAGTTTAAATAACCAAATATTTAAGCCGTAATTTGCGCTTTCCAACCGAAAAATACGAAAAGTAACAACATGATACTCACCAAATCCAAATCGCAATCCAAAGGTTCACTGATCTGTCCACATGCACACAATAATAAAAATCAAAATAATACAATAAAATCAGTTTGATCCAAAGTAAATGTAACTTAATTCCTTAAAAACACTGGTAACACTCCTGTCACTGTCAGATAATTTTCAAATTGAGAACACACACAATTTCAAAATACAGTTCCACGCCGAAGGTTGCGTTCGTAACGTGTTCGAGAGATAAATAGCGATCGTCACACGTACGTCCGCTCAGTACCGCGGCCCACGAGTCACTGAACTGCCGCACAACCGCGCCCCCGTCAACCGGTGGATGCTCGCGTATATTTTTATGACTGCTCCAACTAGTGTTATCATTGTCAAACCCTGAAATGGTTGTGGATTTAAGAAATTGGGTCAAGCGGTTAGCGCTGCGGAACGAAAGCGCTGAGAGCTCATTCAATTGATTCAGGAGCTTCTCTTTATCATTCCAAACTCGGCTGTCAGGACCACGGGAAGACCAAATATATAAACGGTCTATTATATTTCTTCGATACCTACCTATTATTTCCCTACCCCCGTATGTGCTACGCTTACATCTAAATACGAACAGTGAATAACGAACATACACGTTTTCGTTTCAGGCTGAAGGATGGCAAAAGGAAAGTGTTTTCAATTTGGCTTTTAAAAATACATTTCTCTACCTTTCCGTATATGTCATACATCAACTAAATACCTACTTTGACTCAAAAGCATAACTGAAGTCTTTATAAAGAGTCAAATTCAACATTTGCATCGTTCCATTCATAGCCTTCACTTTATTTGTGAACGCACTTTCGAATCGCGGTGTGTATCGTAAATTGCCATATTTACGCAGATTTATGAAACGTAATAACACCAATTAATGTCAACAACTGGTCAACCAATCGCAAAAACTGACGAGAAAATGGGTATTCCATTGATCATCAGTTTTACATTAATTTCTTTGCAACTGCTAGAATGTACCAATTCATAAAAAAAATAGGTTTACATGCCTTATGGTTTTTAAATTTTTTTGTGTACTTTGTAGTGGTTTTAAAAAACTTGGCAGCTTACATTAAAATTAAATTTCAAATTTAAAAAGAACTGATATTGAACCACCGAACTAATTCAAATAAACATCAACTTATCTCAAGTCAATTAATATGAACATCAGCCGATTCGTAGCGAGGACACCCGAGTGATGCCGAGGAACACCGACAATCAGCGATCTGACACGAATGCTCCCGAAGTGTGCCGAACGTTCGCGGCCGCCAGCGAGGCCGCAGCGCGGGAAGCGCGTCACTTCAAGGTGAATTCTTTTCCCGCCAAACTGCGTCACACTGACTTTGTATTGTACTGATACTATTAATTAAAAAAAAACAATATGCTGCGTTAAAACCATTTTGTTGAGAGATGTTCTTGAAATAATAAGATACTAAAATAATAAAGCAAAACTAGTTACAAGATCACTCAGTCAATGCCTTAGTCAGAAAGCATCATGAAGATTTAACCTACTTATTTATGAGCTAATAATTTTTAAACTCGTCCATTCGTACTCGTTCTAGGTTCGAAGTTTTGAAATTGCAATTTCCAAATTAACAGCATTAGCGAGAGACTTTGTTTTAAAAAAGAGTAAAGAAAACATTAATTACTTTTTTGAAACAAGGAATCAATATGTACCTAGTATTTGACCCTAGTAGATCGGAGACTAGCACTTCCGAACGATCGTCACGATTCACGACCTTTGCACTCGCCTACCCTTTACAACTAAGTGGACCTGTGTCGAGGGCAGGTTACAACTGCGAGCAAGGTCTACCAATGCCATTTTATTCACCCTCAATTACAACGAGGTTATATAAAGTTTGGTATTGATCTTGCATTAAAAAGAAACTTTTATACACACACTTTTCATAAAAAGAAATGCAGCTAGAACTTCCTACTTCTATAATATTTTTTAAAGTCTAGAAGTATTTCTGACTTTTCGACCAACTTTAACTTTTATAAAAGTTTTTACGCAGTGAGTCCCTGACTGTAAAAATACTGTCATAATGTTGTACATAGGTATGTAGCAGCTGTATTGACAACATTTTGGTTCAGTTTGGGAAAACAAACAGTCATATTGTAGATCACAAAGGTATACTAGTAGGATACATTGTGGCTGGAAAAATATCAATTTAATACAAAAAAAAAGGGAATAAACATAACATCACTCAAGCAATCCACAGTATGTAATGACAAACTTCAAAAAACCCGCATCAGCCCAGTGTACTATAGCCTTACCTCTTTCATTCTGAGAGGAGTCCCGTGCCCAACAATGGGACGGTAAATGTGTTGATAAGATATAACTCATGTCGCAGTGAGTCCTTGACTGTAAAATAGTTACTACTGAAAACAAGGATTCCTATAACACTTGGTCCAGCCCAAGGATTGCACCTAACCAGCTTGATGGATTAAATGATTTAAAACCAGTGTTTAAATGATACAACGAAAATATTAAAATTATTGATTGTGATAAAACATTACATGAAGATTTAAGACGCACTGAGCTAGCCTAAGATAAGCCTGCCAAACAGAAAGCAATAGTGGACATTTCTCTGTATAACGTTCGCTTTGATGAGGAAAGAAATCTCTAACCATTCGCAGCTTTGCTTTTTAAAACCAGACCAGTAAGGCAAAGGCAAAATCTTTTGGTCATCTTCTAACCAAAAGAATATTGACAGTAAAATAACCAAGCTTAAAATAATAAATCAAACCTGTCCAATATTTACAATGCCATAGGCATTGTAAATATTGGACGTGACCAAGAAAAGATAAGAATCTAATTCTCGTGTTTATCAGCTGTTCCATCGTTGACCATCATCAGTACACTCACCATAAAGGTCACTATGATGTCAAACTGTTTGATATGCCTGTAACACTCCTTGATTAAACTGTAAAGTTCAAATTAATCAAGATAGTTTTTAGACTGCCTCGTTGGTCTAGTGGTCCCAGTCGCGACTGCTACGCTAGAGGTCTTGGGTTCGATCCCCAGGTCGAGCAAAGTGTTATTGGGCTTTTCTATGAAATTCTCAGTAGCATCTCGGAGTCTGGATTTGTGCCCGGTGAATGGCAATAGGCTCGCCCCCTATTACATGGGACCTAAACATACCGGCGAACTGTGGGTGTACATTAAGTACACGTCTGCCTAACCCTTCGGGGAATACAGGCGTGATGGTATGTAGTTTTTAAACTACATAGTTTTTTGCTGATCAGAAAAACAACGTTGTCAAAACTTGTCAAATGGTGAGCCTGTTACTTATTTATAATAGCAATATTATAAAAAGCATCTTCTTCAGCCTATATGAGTAGACTGCTGGACGTAGGCTCCCCCAATTTTGCGACATTTCACCCTGTCCCCGGCTTTTCGGATCCAACTTCCACCAGCAACCTTTCGCAAATCATCACTCTATCTTGCCGAAGGGCATACCACACCATGTTTATCGAGTCGCGGTCTCCGAGACCGCAGCACCAAAAACCACTAATAATTTCTTGCTTCAAAATAAGTAAAAGTACGATTATAGTTATTTATCAAAGGCTACTTCCAAAAAACGGCCTAGGCATTTTTACGTATATCCAATTCAAATCATTCTTTAAGGCTATTTTTACATTTGTACGTGTTTGCCCAGCGTCAAGTTATGTGCGTGCAGTTGCAAATTTAATTACGAAAGTTTATCGCACCGGGAGCCTTGGCAAAGGTCGCAGCATACACTTGAGGCTCGTGTGAGGTCACCAGAACGTGGTCGGTCAATTTGTGGTCACTGGGTATCAAATATTAACAAATTTGGCAGCTACTGGCAGTTGCGGTGGCGCATTTGTAACGTGTTGTGAGTGTGTATGCGCAATTTTAAATAGGAAAAAAATATTTTGTCCCTGTCTATGTAGGTTTTTCTGGATTGGCGCAGTGTTAGCAGAAGAAATGGTTTTTCTGTCATTATGTGGTCTTGCATTGCATCTCACGTAAGAAAATAATATATATATGGGTCTGTCCATAATTACCGAATAAGGAATTCTACCATGGAGAGTTTCGTAAAAATACCTTGTCAACAGCAAGTCACAGAGAAATTTAGCGCATTGATGGGCTCTGACGTCATCTCTTGCTCCGATCACGTTTGCTTCCATTATTACGAAAGAAATTATTTGTGGAACATATTAGATAAGACATTGTAAGAAAATCTCCTATTGTATTTTTTTGAAACAGCAATTCAGGCAGTAAAAAGAATACTCAAAAAAGATTTAATTCTTCTCTAGTATCGCCGTGCTTTCTAGATAAAAGTATATAAATCACCAAAAAGGAACGTCACTTGTACTTAAAATAACGTAACATTATTCATAAAACCTTGAAAAAAAAGAAATGAAAAAAAAAATTCTTTACCTCAAACCCCTCAAAGCGTTTAAATATACACGTACAAAATGACACAATATGTAAATAAATCAAACAGAAAACCTTTGTTTAAAATTTTAATATGAAATAATGCGTATTTTTATGAAATTATCTGCAAATTTCACGTTGTCATACCTATATGCGGAATTGCAATATTCAATCGCAAATATGCCTATATGACTCGCAACTAAAGTAGGCCTATTTAACTTGATGTTTGCTAAAAAATAGCTTACGGTTGACTAAGCCTACCTAGAAACTGAATGATCAGCAAATGTCCTACAACCAAACATTAATAGCGCGTATACAACTACGTATATTTATATAAGAACATTTTTTATTGTGTTTGATGTCCTCGAATTACTGAACAGCTTAAATCTTAACATGAAATGTGAATCTTTTAAAATCAACAACACAAAATTGCGCTCCAAGCCGACAAACATGATTTTTAGTCTGCTTTTTTTTATTTTACAAGATTTTCTTGTTGAATTTGCATTAAAGACTCTTTCAGAAAAGTTTTTGTAAGCTTCAAGATTGGAAAGTTACTGTACTGGTCGAGATATCAAGCTGGATTTATCTTACAAAGATATTAATTCCGTAGAGCTGGTTCGTTTCTCACAAATTTCCCTTTCTTGACTCTGTTTCGCGAAACTATGGTAAGTTTTCTCATAGATATTATTAGTTTAGAAGCCAAGAAAGAAAATGAAAGGTATCTTAAACCAAAAAGATGAATCATATTTTTATTATGCCATAAAAATAAAATGTTTGGTTCGATATAGCTGTGCTTATTCCAATAAAGCGGCGGTAGCCTAATGGCTAGGGCGTCGGCCTTGTGATCATGTGGTTGCCGATTCGACATCCACCCATTGCACTAACAACGTAAATCCACTCGTAACACACGCATTTAGATGAGCACGAGGGGTGAACAAGAATACTAGTAATGTGCGAACCAAATTGTCAGTTAGCTAATTTAGAAAGAAGAAAAACAAAAAAAAGGAAGTTGAAGAAGAACACGGTAATGTCAAAAAGGAGCGTTTACCAATTACCTCTTCTAAAAAGAAGAGCTTCCTTCTAGGTACTGGAAAAGGAGGGATTATTACTAGGTACTGTTACGTGCACAGGTGGTAGTGCACTTGTTTTAAAGATAAAGAGACTTCCACCTGTGCAGTGTGCACGTATCAACAATTAGTCATCGCGTCGCAGTCTTGCTGACCTCCGTTGGACAATATACTGATCACGAATTCACGATTTCGTTTAGTTAAGATTAATAACCATTCATGTGGCTATTGGGAGGCCAAAGTATAGCAGGATGAAGGTAGGTAATGATAGCACTGCGTTCATTAAATTAGTAATATAGGACTGACACTGAACCTACACCTAAATTTCTGTGCAAAAAGGAGAGCTCAAAAAAATAATTCATCATATCAGCCAAATGAAGTCCACTGCTGAACGAAGGCCTCCCCCATGCCGCCTGCATCCAACGACTCCCAGCGACCTATACCAGGTCGTCAGTCCAACTTGTTGGAGGTCGCCCCACACTGCGTTTTCCGGTGCGTGATCTCCACACGAGAACCTTGTTGCCCGAGCGGCCATCAGTTCTACGAGCATGAATAATAAAAATAATTGTCAAACATGTATTCTAATAACTTTTACTTTTGTCCACAAACCCCTTGCTGTGCACGTGGTTAGAAATAGTCTGGGTTTTAGGAAGAACCTGGAAGCCTAGTAACTTAAAATTTGCCACAGCAGTAATTCCCTATCTAACTTTAATGAGCACTAAGAAAAAGTAGAAAATTCGGGAAATATTATTACTTTTTTCTATGGAATTTTTGTACGAACTTATGACCGAGTTTGAAAGGATAACGTTTGTATAGTTTGAAATAAGAAACTCTTTCTGTATGTTTTTAAAAAACCAAACTCTAAAACAAAGTTGAGCCAATGAAGTAACGACCACAACACTTAAATTGTTATACTCCAACATACTGTATGTTTCGTAACTGATGACTTGACACGTTTAGTGATACACGAAGGCTGTGACATTCTATTATTAAATTTTAAGGTAAGTACTTAGTTCATTTAAATAATCAATTTTTCAATAAGGGACGACGTAGTTATTTTATTCTTTGTGTTGAATAGATCATAGATATAAAAGGAGAAGTTATGTTATGTCAAATAAAAACCCTAACAGTATGTATTTGCTGACTCCTGGGTTGCTTTCGACGTTCAGAATAAAGGTTTTTCTTCCCGATACCAAACCGAACCCATACCAAAAGGTACGCCTGTCTAACCTAATTCCCTGCTTAACCAAGGCATGATGGTATTATAATCATGAGGCCCAAGTTTTCAGGGTTAAAACAAATGCTATATTATTAGATTATTCTTGTTCATGCGCGGATGGGCCCCTGCCACAATGAATGAGACCGAGGGGGGCTCGATCCATTGTGATTGAAAATAGTCTCAAGTTTGTCTGAGTGCGAAGTACTCGGAAGTATACACTTGGACAATCTTCGTCTCAGTGTGTGTATAGCCCAAGGCATTATATAGTTAAAAGAGGGACAATTCTATAAATAGATCTTTAATAAAAATTAGTCCAAAAAAGTTGGATGTAGTGGTACATCCGAATAAGCGTACAGCATCAGCTCTGTTTCTGTATTTTATTTAATCACATCATTGTAGTAAATTATATAATTTCCATTTTCCAAAATATATAGTTGACCAAATGTAAATCCACAGTTCGCGTTTACATCCCATGTAATACTACACGCCTATTGCCATTAACCGTGCACAAATCTAGACTCTGAACTGCTACTGAGATTTTTTAGATAAACCAATAACACTGCTTGACCTGACAATTGAACAAGGATCTCTAGCGTAGCAGTCACGCCAAAGACCACTAGACTCATGAGAAAATAACCTTTTTTCTGGAGTTTAAATATGTGCATAACTGTATTTACAAAGTAATATGGAGTGAGAGATAAGTTGCAAAACGCGTGTATCTCGTGTAAACGCATACCGTAACCGCAGCGCCGCCGCAGCTCGCGGGACCGGCGGCGGTGCGCGGGCGCAGATCTGCCGCATTTCTCCTTCTCACGGCGCACATGCCTTACGTAATGGCTCCTATCGGCTATAGGGATTGGGTTGTTTGTTACATTATTTGAAATCGATCTAGTTATGTCCCGACTAAATCAGTTGGATCTGGTTCTAGCGATTCTTGCATATAGAAGGCATAATATTGCAATGAATTACTTGCAAACTTGCTATCACGGCTTTAGTTAGTAGTCGTAAGTGCGCACATCATAGGTCCTTGGTTTGATACCCAGATCTGGCAAAATGTTCTGACAAAACCTAAGTAGCAGCTCTGAATTTGGATTTGAGCCCGATTAATAACAATAGGCTCGCCCGTAATAGATAGGACCTACACCCAGGGAGTACATCAGTACACCTCTGCCTTACCTTATTCTATAACAGTACAGCTGCCCCATTAGTTTAGTGGTCATGAGTGCGACGTAACTCTAGAGGTCGATTCCCGGGTCGAACAAAGTGTTATTGGGTGAATAAAACTCGGTAGTGGTCCAGATTTTGGTATTGTGCCTGCAACAGTGGACTAGTATAGGCTGATGATGATGAATGCCAGTAGTATCGCCAACTTTTACATGGGACCCCATGTATGGGATTAGTCTAGTGGTCCTAAGCGTGACTGCTAAGCTAGAGGTCCTGGGTTGGATCCCCAAGCCGAGCAAAGTGTAATTGGGTTTTTCCAAGAAATTCTCAGTAGCAGCTCGGAGTCTGAATTTGTACTCGGCTAATGGTAATAGGCTCGCCCCCTATTACCTGGGACCTAAACATACCGGCGAAGTTTGGATTTACATTAGTATACCTCTCCCTAACCCTTCGGAAAATACAGGCGCGATGGTATGTATGTGTAGAATCAGCAATTCAAATAAAAAATGACTATAAAGTCAGCACCTAGTCATATTTTTATTATTATAAATACCTAGTGTCTGTTAACTTTCACCGAGCACCCCCCTGCCTCCTACCCCCCCTCTCCTGCACCCCCCACAGATCTGTCCTACGTTACGTAATGGCTGCATTGCTTGCAGCTGTTGACTGTGGTCGCCAGCCGACTTTGAAACAAAAGCCTTTCGGGCTTAGACAGTTTCATGATGATTCGTAGAAGAGAGTGGTCGTTGTTGGTGTTTGTATTGCTTTTAATGGTGGCTTGTTTGGTACGTTTCTAATTAAAGGAACCTAAGATTATGAAGGAATTTATACTTTTGAAATTTATTCATTTAAATCCTTTAATGTTTCACTAATATGCAGATTGTGGCGTATCCTTCGTACCCATATCATTGTAATTCTCAAGGAGAGATCCTTGGAAAAGTATAAGGCAGCCATTTTTTTGTACACCGCGGGAATCCTATCTCTCGCATTAAAATCTAATCTGCATGGACTTTTCATAAACCGAACACAAAAACACTAACAATCACGCACACAATGCCGAAGTGTCGCGTGGGTGCGCATGTGTGCATTAGGTGCGCAAGAGCAAACTTACATAACAGCCAGCGAGAGTGCATTCACTCTGTGAACGGAGCGGCGGGGGTGTGACGGTGCGAGGGGGGCGCGAGAGAAATGCATCGGTGCACTGCGCACGCGCAACGTGATATAATACGTGACGGATTATGTCCGAGATTTGCGAGATCTAATGATACAAGCTGATTATTATTTCGATGTTTGTTTTTAACGCTGTGATAAATCACGCGATTTCTACAAGTAGATGATGCTGTTGAACCTAAGTGTTGTAAGAATAGGCTATGTAGACTTTATGGCCATAATTGATGTTTAGTAAATGTAACAAGTTTACTTCTTCAAATGAACGAAGTTTGTAGACACCTGTAATTTCACAGGTCTTAATGAATAAGCGTGTAACGTGTTGATTTCCCAAATAAATCTTTGAGGTTGGAGGTTTCCAATAAGCATCATATTATAACAGAAAGAATCAGCTTCAACATTCCCGAACATTATTACAGACTTTCTCTCGCACCAACTCAGGCGTTACTAAAACCATGTTAATAAACTTATATATGAAAATGACCATCTTGGATCTTCAGCACAAACAAAGATAATTTTCGAATGGTTTTTCAAATGCTGTTCAAAATTCTTCTATCCTAATATATTTACGCAAAATAATGCCATTTTAACCTAAATCTCTCACTCAAACCACATAATGCTGAATGTTAGGTACCGTATCTCGTAATTGGACCACATAATCTGATCTGAATCACTTTCAGTTGTAAGGCTAGTTAAGATTTTAATTAATATTAACTTAAATTGAAGTCATGTCACAAACCTGTAGGTATAACTATGATACAGGTATTCGCAACTATGTACAAATCCTGACAATTTAGTTTGTGAGCCATTCATATTTATACGATTTGAAAACCATTTGCCCTTTTCCCAATTTATGGCGCATGTCGTTTTTCATATCGATTTGAAAACCGACTTAAAAAAAAGGAGGAGGAGACGTAAGAACTTTCCGTCATGTTTTATGAACCGATGAGGAAAATGCATGCATGTAATTAACTTTTACAATAGCGTTCCTTTTTTCTCTTACAATGGAAATTAAGGTACACTACTTATTTTTTCATAATACGTATTCAGGACAACTTGTTAACACTTAAATTTATCATTAGTGGTAGTTTAATAATAAACCTTATTTCGATAAGGTCTTCAAGAAATTGAAAATCTAGATACTTAAATATTTACTCCTCTTGGTAATCAAACAAGTATTTAAGGTGCCAATCGTTGAGGCAAACTAACCGGTGCAAGCGTTCCAATTGACTTTTGAATGTCTTATAGGAACCATTATAATACTCTTCTAGTCTAGTCTTTCTCCTTGCCAAATTATATCAAAACCGTAACGAACTTCACTTCACAGCACGTAAACAATAAATGTTGTTTCAAAGAA
The DNA here is from genome assembly GCA_958496365.1 of Subacronicta megacephala. Classification (NCBI taxonomy): domain Eukaryota; kingdom Metazoa; phylum Arthropoda; class Insecta; order Lepidoptera; family Noctuidae; genus Subacronicta; species Subacronicta megacephala. The sequence goes on along the minus strand of OY292516.1, from coordinate 16,514,715 downwards.
AGCAGTTTGACAACTTAACGTAAGATGTTATTCAAGGATATCGACTGCATCTTGCGTCGCACGCGCTGATCAAAATTCAGAGTAGTGTCAGCGGGACTAAGGTAATGCATAATGTTGTATATTTTAGTCAAATTAACGTTCACTGTAAGGAAATAACCTATTTAAAGTTCTGATTTGAAAATCATAAGTTTCTATCTTTCTACATTCTATGTAGGTGTCTCTCTGACTTATTCTTGCGCAAAGGTAATTACATCATCATCAACCTATTTATTTTCCCACTGCTGGGTACGGGTCTCCTTTCAGAAAGAGTGGGATTAGGCTAGGCTACCAGCTACCAGGCAACTCGCTCCCGTGGTCCAAACAAAAGTGATGGGACGAAACACCTCATGTGGTTTTAATCGATACGTCACCCACTATCGGTGCGACTCGCCCATCGCCTTGCCAAGGATGGCTATTTCAGGATTACCACATGCTAAAAAAAGCCCACCACGGTAGCCTACCTTTTTTAGAACAAAAAAAAATAAGTAAATACGACGTAGTAATTAACGTACCTAGTCTACCCATCTTATTTTACATATTCTGCGGACAATCATCCGGGAAGCCTCTTTTCAATGAACGGAACACCGATTTTCTTATATACAGCTATAGTAAATGCGATAGTAGTCGACACTGGTCTGTTAAAAAAATATGTACTTACTTACGTAAATAACACTAATCACTCTGTGAACTGATTCTTAGCTCAAAAAGTATCCTGTAAAAAAAGAAATTCTACGTTAATGATCACTCTGTGACAACTCACAATTTGCGCGGTAAAAAAAGACAACATATTTCTTTGTTTCCATATAAGGGACAGCCACGAAAACAAAGAGCTTGTTAAAAACAAAACCAAAAGTATTGGGTGAATATGCGTCATGTGCGCTGTTCGTAGCATGTGCAGATCAACACCGGGGATTCACAAAATACCTTGCGTTTTTTGGGCCAATAAAAGCAGGGTGTCAGCTGAATTTCACACTCTGGCGCTGAATACGCTTCAGATAGCCCTGCACAGAGCTGAATTTCAACGACAACCCATCTGTAGCTTTTCTTAAGCTACGAAAAATAGCTGACATACCTACATTTTCTTTAAAAATATAAAGAATAGTACACGCCCACCACATCGGGAGCAGGAACAAAGCTACTAGGAGGTTTTTTCTCTGGAGAAAGAAACCTAAAGTCCTGACAATACGGGCTGTGTTCAAGAGAACTGCTTGAATGACACACATTATTATGACAAACTAGTGTTCGGCCGGTGGTCGAAATTCGACCGCAATATTTTTATGCACTCCTACTATATGAAATTTAATTATGCCAAATCTCAGACTCCTCCGTCCGCACAAGGTGCAAAAGGGGTACAATTTTTTTTCTTGTTCATGCAAATGCTGATGCATTCTAATTTTACTTATAAGTAAAAATGCAAAAGAGAATTATGTCCGTTTAAGTTTTCTCTTCACGATTAAATAGCTAATATTAATCTTCATTCACATAAAACGGGTAACTCTAAAACGGATCATAGCAAGATTTAGGACGAACTCGGAGTATTAGCAAGCAACAAATAAATAAGAAAATGCATTTCTACCATTACTATCTTGCGGTTTGAGACCGAAAGAAAGGCATAGTATGCACTATAGCTACTTGTCATTCCGCACGGCGCCGCATGACTCAACTATAGATAGAAAATGGATCATTGTGCTGCACGGCAAATGCACCACTGTGGATTTAATTTATATTCAAATTACAATAAAAATACATCATTAAATGATTTATGAATTACTGGCCTGTTTCCAATACAGCATGATATTTTTATATAATATAAATACTTTTTAATGTCTTAAATTTTTGAACGCGTACTTAGTGCATAAAAAAGATTAAAAGAGAAATCATGTTCAATTATATTCTGTTAGTAAAATATCCCATAGACATTTTTGACGAAATGATTGTGCGCATCTGAAGTTGTTCGCAAATGGTTGCGCAGTAGTAAATTTCACCGTAAAAATTCGAGTGTAAAAACAGTTAGAGATGTTAATATTAAGCATTCGTGATTATTGGATGCTTACTCATTTTACGATATATTTTTGCACAAAATGTAATGATTCTGGAACGGCTAACTTCAGACACACACAGAAGGAATTTACCTTCTGACAAATAGTGTGAATAATTAAATTACCCTACCAACTAAAAGTACACGATATTTTTCTTCATATCGTTATTTCGTCATTTTTTCTCGGGGTAACCAAAGCGGGAGCTCTTTCGCTCACAATCCCATCGTCTTCTTGATTTCCATTCCCTAGTCTGGACAACAGAAGTAACCCAGTACGAACGCCTAAATATTTGGTTCAATGTGTGTGCAGTTTAGATGCAGTGCGGTGAGCAGCAGCCCTGCTTGCAGTTTTCCATAAGAAAGCCGCGCCGAGGCCGGCCACCGGCCGCGTCTGACGCTTCCGCGATATACGGCGTGCTTCATTTGTGGTTGTGTTTTTATATTTAATAATCTATGTGATCGTTAAAGTCTTTAGCGTTACCTAGCTAGCTTAGAGCTTTTTCATTAGTGACCGGGCTATAGGATCTTAACTTACGGGATAGGAAACATAAATTCATATCAACGCACCTCTGCCTAACCTAGCGAACACACATGCGCGATGCTAAGTTATGCTATTAAAATAGTAATTCCAGATAAAACTAATTATTAATTTAGAATTATTACAAACTTCTGAAGAAAACAGTCAGTCTATAAGCTACATATTTGGAAAGCTCCCTAAGCTTTGGTTATCGCATCAGCCTGTAGGTCGGAAAGCGCAGGCGCATGGTGCATGTGTGCGCGTGAGACGGTGCACAAGGTCTAAACACACCAACACACACTTACTTTCACTTGGCGAACTATTCATAAGGCGCGTGCACTATGGTGACATGTCTATGCAATTCATGATTTATAGATAGATTTATGGATTGTTTAATGAGCTATGTTCAGCTATTCGTTTTCGTAATAACGTCATGTAAAGATTTTGAAAATAAAAGTAGCAAAGACATTAGTTTGCAGTGACGCGTAAAAAAAGGAATCGATAAAGAAAAAAAAATGAAGGATAGGTGTTAAAATAAAAAATCTTTTTTTGATTTTTATTTCCTTTGTTAACGAATTAAGCGTAATTACACTATCATTTGATATTAAATGATTTAATCTACAAAATCAGGACCGGAAAATGGTTATGTTAAATACCTTTAATTACCTATCTGTGTATAATAAAAGTAACTTAATTACATTACATCCTTTAACAAACTTTAAATTTTAATTCATTACGTTTGAAGTAAAATAAAGTACGAATTTACATTAACGAGATTCCAATAATAATAAATGATTCCGTGGAGACGGAGAAAGTTTCCAAATTCTCTCAGTTTTCGATAGATTTTATCAAAGTGTCGTGCTTCCGAGAAAAACGACTGAAAGTTATAAACTAACTGAAGCGGAGATCTTATCAAGCTGATTTATATGAGTTTGTTGAATACATCCTGAAATTTACCGGCCGTGTTTGTTGCTAGGAAATAAATTAATATTTTTAATTTGTAATTTTAGATATTATTTACGTATTTAAAGGAACATTATCTAAACTTGATGAAATATTACCTTTCCGGTGTGGCAAGCATCATAAACCTTAACTATAATATCTTTAAAGAGTAACAATTCTAATAATTGCAGGGGTAGAAACACCTATTGTTAAGAAGTCCGTTTAATTTAGTCTTCCATTTATTAAGGGGCTCATAGCTAAATCGATGGATATGGTTAAACTGTGCTAGCCACCTTTTGTCTATGACTGTGTCACCATCCTTCATGCCTTTCGTTACAGATTATCATACGAAAAACTAATTACAAACGGTAATCATAATCAGAGACTCGAAAAGGTTCGATATACTAAAGTAAAATACTGATATTCATCCGCAAATTATTGTATTGGATGCCAAACCTTACATAATTGGGAAAAAGCTAGGATGACGATAAACAAAATTTACAAACTTCGGTTTGCCGACAATGCAACATGCAACGCGCATTTTTGAATGCGCGTCGCATGTTGCATTGTTGTCGAGAGTTGTAGATTTTATTAATGACTTCATCATAAAATCTATCGTGTAATTAGCAAGTTGAAGAGATGCAGGACATCGATTGATGAAGTATTAGGATTATAAGTGCCTTTTATTTAACATGCTATGAAAGCGTGACGACATAACTGCAACGACCTTGTACCACTTTTGGTGTCCATTGTCTATATGTATATAGGCATTACAAAAGGCAGACGACTTGAAATTTTGCCGGCGGTAGCACTATATTTTTTAAATAATAAACATTGCAATATTTGCACACATGGTTTTACATTCGTAAATTAGAACGCACTTTTTTGATGTAGCGAATAATCGATGTGTACCTACGGTGCAATTCTGTTACATTATTACACAATTTGAAAGTTGAAAAGTTTACTGTGTTCTCTTGCTTAGAGGTTTATTTCAGCGTATTATTATAACGATATTATGATTTAATATAACAATGACGTGTTGACGGAGCAAAAAAATATTCTTAAAAGAGATGATCCGTGTACGTGTTGCCACTTCTGAAGTGTTAACGCATGTGAATTTTAATTTTGAACCTGGAACGCAGTAACATTAAGAACCGCATGCAGTTTTCAAAAATAAAAAAGTTAAAAAAGTAAAATGCATAAAAAATCCTAGACAAGTCACCAGTATGCACTAGTCTTGATACACTATTAGGAACGTCCATTAGTGTGCGTACGCAAGATTGCACCGTGCGTGTGTGTGCGTCTAATGCATCGCTTAGATTATATCATATAGAGTGGCTTATCGCTGTTGCCATAGTATTATGTACATTTTGCTTTCATGTAAGTACTTATCGAGCCTTTATAAGTGTATGCAGCCGAGTTTGAAGCAGTTTGATGCATACTTTGTTTTGTTAATATTTTGATAATGATTACCTACTACTTGTATCCTCATGTACCTAATGAATTATGAATTGTCTTTTGGCCGTTTAGTTATTTAATTTATTTTTTTGACAAAATGTTTCCTCTGTGATATAATAAACAGAACAGAGAACAAATATCGACTCTATCGCTTTAGAAAAGGTGATTATATTTTCTTCGTTATACCTGTAAGAACTAGAACCTAGGACCTAACATTTATTTCTGAACAATGTGACTTTAGTACAATAAATCAAAGTTACGCCAGGGGGGTGTGCGCACTCCATATGTTGCGTGCGTGCGGGAGGGAGGCGGGGGTTGCGTTCAGCACAATGCGCCGCCGCAAAGACGTTCGTTGCTCCCGCGCAGGTCATCGACTCTTTCACCGGCGCTCGCGCACGCGACCCGCCACTTTCGCGTCGCGATAACATTGCTAGACGGACTTTGTCGATTTGAAACGAGACGGCTATACGTAATTTTCTGAGGATAGACAGGGATGGTGCTACGGCTAAATGACCGTAGCACAGCAGAAAAATGTGTTTAATTAACGAAAGCATTGCGTGCGACCGACGGCAATAGTAACAGCTTTTTATCGTAGTCTGGATTACCTAATCACATATCATATTAATTTATTAGGGAAAAAAATATAGACATGCAACGTGCAAATACCAGTTTCTAGATAGATATTTTTTGGCACTTAAAATGAGAATTTACAGATGAGTTAAATTTAATACTTTACGCATCTCCAAAAAAAGGATTTTATAAATTTAGTTTTATTTTTAATTAGCCTGAATGCTTAAAATACCGCAGCTCATGTATTTATAATCCGCCTTGTTAAGAAAAATCTGAAAAAGGAACATTAACGCATCTGATTCACAAAACCGGCCATCACATACATCATCTATAGCGATTAACTCACGAGAACCTTTGTATAAAAAAGTCAAAGACTTTTTGCTCGGACGGTAATTGTGTCTTTCACCCTAAGTAAACTTTTCATAAAGTTATTAAACCTTTCTTCTTTGAAGTTAATGCAGTCATACAATTCCTAGGCACATAATTATTTATTTCAGATTTCTTTGTATTATTAGGTATCTTATGAAGTAACAAAATTAACCGTTTTTCTGTCTTACTTTTTATTATGCGAGTTATTTATACATAACTTTTTTTTTTTAATGTATGCATCTTAGCAGACTTCCGTGCAAATAATGCATTAATCAGTTACTTAGATAAATTAAAAAGAAAGTAGGTAAGTTATACTTAGAACTAGCTTTCCGCCCGCAGCTTCGCCCGCGTGGAAAACACGATTTTGACTGTTTAGTTTTTTCAAATCTGGCGGGAAGTTGCAAATTATTCTTACATATCTTTCCATCCGCTTCTTTGCTCGGGTAGACCACAAAATTTGCACAACTTTATTATTTACCGAAATTTAAACGCAGCTTATATCCTTTCCCAAGGTCTAGTCTATTTTTATACCAAATTTCGTCAAAATTCAAACGGACTTTCATCCCCTATTTCATCCCCACACAGTTTGAAATTTCAAAAACCCCATATCAAATATTTAATTATTTATTTCTTATCAAGTGCCTAAACACAAAGTTTCAGCGTTTATCTTCAACAATGAAAAACTCCCATACAATTTTTCATCCCTTATTACAACCCTTTTTTTTTACAACAAATCGTAGCTATATCCTTTCCCAAGGTCTAATCTATTTTGGTACCAAATTTCGTCAAAATCGGTTCCGAGGTTAGGCTTCAAAGCGTGACTTTGTTTGGACTTCTAAACGAACTTGCATCCCCTATTTCATCCCCACACAGGACGAAATTTCAAAAACGCTAGAACAAATATTTATGTGTTTCTTATCAAGTGCCTTAATATACATTTTCACGGTTTTATCTTGAAAAATGATGAAGTCCCACACAAACTTTTACCCCCTATTTCAACCCCTTTAAAACTATTTTTTGCAATAAAAGCTAGCCTATGTCCTTTCTCAAGCTTTAGTCTATCCCAGTACCAAATTTCATCAAAATCGAATGAGTGGTTTAGGCGTGAAAGCGTAACAGACAGACAGACAGAGTTACTTTCGCATTTATAATATTAGTAGGGATATATCATGAGAGACTTTACACCCATACAATTATAGTACACAAATTATACCCAGACCCAATAATATCTATATGTAGATCACATAGTCTGGTCTCAGGAGGGAATGGCAACTGCGCAATCGCTACACCAAATGTGTCGTAATTGCGTACACTTGAAGCTAAGTAACAAAAGTATTTTCAAAAAGTACCCCAATGTGGACCAATTGCCAGTGTCTATGAATCCATCAGCCGACTGCTGGACATAGGCGCCTCCCAATGTCTTTACGGCCAATCCTCAGCACTTCGCATCCAGCCGGATCCAGCCTCCTTTTTCAGAACTGATTGACTGAGCTTAAGCAAAAAATTAAGTTGAATTGTAAGAAAAGCATTGTATACATAAAATATTGGATAGGCGATTTCTTCTGTTGGAGGAGATGCTTCAAAATTGGTTACCCCACCCCATGGTTAACTTGGTATACCATCAGATATCGAGGGGTCCAGGTCCTTCATGCAGCCTAAATATATCGACGACGACATTCCTCTAACCCTGCATACATAATTATAAAGTATACATAGTAGTTGCCAAAAAAATTTGCGTAGGATTACTCTCCTAAAAAGAGGGGTTGGTGGCCAATTTCACAGCGTGGAAAATCCTCATGTAGTGCCGGACACCAGGTGACGCACTTAAGTCCAGTATCAACAAAAAATTAGTACATTGCTTCCTTTGCTATAGTTTTTTTTTAAATGCTCATTTTCCATCGTGCCATTACCACTCAAGCGCATGTTCGACCGTTAAAATTCGATTTCATATATACACAAGTTCTGTCTACCCTACCACAACACAATAAATGCAAACATAGTTAAAATGTGTTGAATTCGAGCGGCCGTGCCTTTCACCAGCCACCACGGAAAGTGACAGTAAGCCGTGACGCGACGGTGACGACACGACCACGTGAAACGCGTACAAAACACCTCAGTCAGGTGTAAATGTTGCCTGATTGAGGAATTTGACATCACGTGTTCAGGCAGAAAGTGACAGATCTGCAGGTTGGAAGATGGTGGTATGGTGGTATGGTGGGAAGATGTCGGTAGTTCGGAGGCCTGATGATAGTCGCGTCGTATAAATTATTGATTTTCAGACGCATTTGAGTACAAGACCACAACATAATTGGGAAAAGGCTATGATATTGTGGTCAAAGACTTGTTGTTCAAAACACAGGACCACCAAAACAATAGGGTCTATTCTAATTTACATCCACGCTAATTATTTAATTCCGCACGGAATCACACTATATTCGCAAACTAAATTAGTGTGCCATGTATTTGTAGTAGATGAGTAGGTACGCTAACCAAGAATAGACGAGTAGATTTTCTATCTGTCTAATTATATAAAAAATAATAAAACCAAAGTAAGTATCATTTACTGATTAGTTACATAATCTCAGAAACTAGGACTTTATTGGCATACCAGAAATTACTTATGGATTTTTTTATAATATCTAGATATTTTTTTTAATTTAATTATAATAAACGCAGGCAGCACTGCAGGATAGAACTATTCAGTTGTTTTTAGTAGTATAAACAGTAAAATACTGCACTTTAACGAAGATCGCAGTAAAAGTAATACTGTTTAATACCATACAGAGTCACAGAACATTTTTTACTTGAAATTGCAAAGTAAGTATTGCCATTCAATTACTTTTTACCATCGATACTGTTTCCTTGAAACTTCAAAAACTTCAACAAAAACCTCTTTGTAACATTGAAGAAGGTTAAAAAAGTATATCTTAAAAAGTTCATAATACAGATTTAGGTTTTTTCACTGCACGAATCAGGTCACAATGCTTAGCTTTGGTTTTGAGTCTGAGGTGTGAACAAGGTGAAAATTTCACTCGTAAAGAACTTAATTGTTTCTCTCAATGCCATGTCTACTAAAAGTTAAAACAATGGCGAACACTGTGTCTATGTTAATTACTGTAAAAGATATTAGGTTTAACAATCGCATTGAACTGGGTATAAGTTATCCTATAACCTTGTAAGCTTCATAAACAATTGTCTTATCTACCCATCGAGGTCTGAAATAATCTGACCACAAACGAATTATATAAAAAGTTGAATCACACGCTATTGAACTCCTGAACGAAGTAGATAGGTACTCAGGCAAGAAGAAAATATTTGCAATAATAATCACATTCACTGATAAGTTTATTATGCAGTGGCAAAAAAATAACACCTTTAGAAATTTCTGGACACAATGCCATTCAATATTGTATCGCATAGGATTAAAAAATACGCGGCTAAATAAAATAAAAAACACTATTACGTGACCATCAAATAAAAAAAATAATTGGATAAGGAACGATACTGTTTATTCATAGTAACAATTAATTGTATTTCCAGAAATTACGCAATTTATATTTCTATAAAATGTAATTGTTGTGTCTCGGTATATTTCAATGAATTAGCCGAATTTTATAAATAGAATAGGTAGGTTGAGAAGGCGAAGGCATCGAGCAAGCAAGTTCGTTTCGTTTGGTGCGCGCTCTACGTGTCGACCTCACTTGGCGGCCACAACGTAATGCTTTTATGTATGTATTTATTTAATTTATTCTACAACGTGTGTGTGCGTACATACTCTCGTATGTATTTTAATGTATGACCGTTTTTAATAAGTACCACAGAGTCATAATGCTACTAAGAGCCGCCTGTTCGAGTTGTTAAATGATTTGAATAAGTAGGTACTTACCTACTTACCTACCTAAACATGGGTTGTTTTTTCCAAAATACAAGTTAGGCCAAATTTAACAAAGTTATGAACTTAATTTACCAACATACCTATCATGATTTAATTGACATAAATAAAAAAAAATAGGTACCTTCCTATTAATAATGTAAGGTCTACGATCTCTGTGTGCGTTGTAAATTGTTTACGTTAAAATACCTAATTATAGAAGTACAATAAGAAGGTCACGATTTGTTTCATTGTTTTATACAACCTATACATAGATAAATACCGAATAGATAACAAATAGCATTGGTTTGTACTGTGTGAAAAAGAACCTCTACAAGGCCGACGACACTCGGATGCACTATTGATGATGATGACCACTAATTCCTTCCCTTCCTTTTATTACAATGTATTATACAATTATGTAATTGAAGCACCTCATATTCCTAAATTAGTTAAGAAAATTAAAGTTTGAAGGGCACACGTCCACAATTCCTTATATATATTTTATTTTATAGTGCATTAAACATTACTCAGTCTATAATTTGTCTGGCCGCAAATAATATGCACCTTTTGTAATACTAAATTACAAAAAAAAAACAATTATTGTTGTTACTCGCTACTTTGCGAGTCTGCCATTAAATAACACAAACGATAAAGCTCTAACTAATTTAGCATCAGGAAGCCAAGGTCGGCACACTTCAATATTTATTTATTAAGTAACTATGTAGGTACGTTGGCTCCACGTAACACGAACATCGCGCGGTTTCCACGACCCAAAAAAAAGTTGCGAACTTCAAAGTTGACAGCGCGCGAAAAAGCAAACTAATGCATAAAATGGCGGCGATGAGCAGCCCATGTTGCGCAAATGCGCGAGTGTAAAGAGTTTTGCTCGGTGTATTATTTATTGATTGTTAAAAAACAATGGCGGGCGCTTGCTGGCAGTGAGTCAGTAGGTCAAGGGTGCGCTGGCCTAGTTACGCAGTGCCGCGCGCCGAAATTCGCGGGCTTACCAGTTGCTAACCTCACTCGGTAGGGAGGGAGGGGCTAGATACCTAATGCGCTTACTATTCGCTTATTTTTGTGTATTTCATAATCTTTCAATGATGTTGTACCTACCTATTGAATTTTATTAAATGTGATAATAATATTATTCGTTTCATTTGAATTAAAAGCTTAAGCTACCTATTCGATACAGTTTAAGTATATTAAAAAGTTATTGAAGTGTTAGCAAAACTACTACGAGTAGGTATTTACCTAGTAGACGGAAACAGTCTGATTTCGTTTATCAAATTTTTGTCTACCTAATATATAAATACTCATTTGTACAGTAAGTCTCAGAGTAAATTTTACGCTTGGCCTGTCCTGTTCACTTATCCAGATTTTATTTGAACAAACCAAATTAACTAATTTACACCAATATTTTTGTGTTTGTTTCATTGTTTTGTTAAATTAGTAACGACTGATTATGTGTGTGTCCATCTGGAATAAACCTATATTAGATATTATTATATTCCAATCAGATTACTTCCTACAACATTTTATCAGTTAACAATCTACGCGCTATCTAGACAAGACAGATTTAATTACTGTCATCAGTACAGTTGACTCTTACAACCTTCATAATTATAAATATTTGCGTAGTGTGTGGTACACATTAATTTTATGTAGTACTTATTCGGAGTGGATCACATCACTGGGTCGCGGTGCACTACCACGCCGCGTCTCCTTACGTAAACCCAAGTTTAAGGTCACCTAGATGTGGCCTCGCTCCTAGCTGCTCGTCAAGTGGTCTGAATGCCAGTCACCCACATCATTGGCTATGACAAAACATTATCCGCGGCTGTGCCACTACCGTAGTATATTGCCCACGTCCAAATTAGTAACAGTACCTACTATCACTGTGTGTGACTTAATGGTAAATTAATTTAATCACCATCCTTAACAGTCGAGGTCGTGAAAGTAAAATACTGAATGGAGTAACGAGTTTTGATGATGAATCACATGTATTTAATCATTGTTCATCACATCACTCTTAAAAATAGGCACAATACATTTCTTTCAGCGCCATCTACCGACGAGTAGAAGAATTATTTTTTCCTTGGTTACTAAACCATTGATTATACAAATGATGGTTTTTTACCCGTGCAGTAACGCTTGGGTTTTATACTAAATTAAACTGTAATTAATTTATAAAAATATGGACGACCCAGAAAAAAGGATTCCGGTGCTGTGTCTTGGACCAAAAGGTTCAGGGAAGACTACGTTACTGAAGAAACTACAAAATGCTGAAGGAATAGACACTACGTACAGTCCCGTACCGACAATTGGCACTAACATTTACGATATTTATTATTTGAATAAACACGGCAAGAAACAAATGCTTTCGATCAGAGAAGTGGGTGGAGAGATGGCGCCACTGTGGCATAACTACTTGGATGGTATCGAGAAGGTATGTTCCAATGTTTTCCTCCTAAAAGCAGATCTAATCTACATACTGTTGCGAATATCGAAAAATACTATCAGTGGACCTGTTTTCTTTTCCCTGTGAGATTGTCCTGGTACCGAGGTGATCTGTATAATATTAACTTAGCAAAATTTGGAATTTATATCCCGAAACCCTTTCATGCAGTGCGGTAACGAAGCTAGACCGTAACACAGGGCATAAACCCTGGAGGAACGCATCAACGCAGACATAATGGTTAGTTACAGTACTAATTCCGTGATACGCACGGCTACACACCAAGCTATACAAAACCAGTTTAGGCTAGCTTCTTATTTTATGGGAAGCATATACAATACGATATCAGCTTTAACTGGATTTGTAGAGTAGTGTAGACCTGTAGCCGTGTCGTGTACACACGGCTACAGGTCAACCGGCCACTTCTTTGTTCGCAAAGTTCCTATTTAACTTCTACAATAAAGACAAATGATTTGAATTTAATTACACACACAGAGGCTTCGAGTCTTTTTCTGACAAAATAGATAATAAAATATGATTGCAACTTAATTATAAAGATGAGAAACTGTAATCTTTTTTTTTTTTTCAAATTTGCTTACAGGTTATATACGTGGTGGACACATCCAATTTATGTCAGATATCGGCGGCGGCTGTGCTACTTTACACATTACTAGCAGAGCCAAGATTAAAAAACGCTAAGGTACTTACTTACCTATCCCCTCTCGTTTTTTTTATTATATGGTATCATCATGGTATCAATACAATAAATGTGCTAGGTAGCCTCAGATCTATACCTTGCATATACCTACCTTTGTCATATTTGTAATGCGAAAAAAGTTACTAATATACCTATAACTTTATCTATTAGCTATATTTAAAAGCTCATTACTTATTGCATAGATGGTTTGATATACCTACCTACTCGTAGAAATGGGAAATGGTAAAATACGCACATTTATGAGAATAAGTGTATGTATGAAAATTAAATATTGTTTATCTACAATCAAAAGGATTTATGCAGTGAGGTGGAAGGCTTCGATTTTTAAAATTGGAATCCATTGATTTTATTTTAAATTGTATTAAATAAATTAAAATTAGATATTTAGAGTATGTATCATGAAAATAATAGATAAAATGCTCACCCTGACACCGTCTAGTGATGAAGCGACGTAACGCGCCCTAGAATCCACCTAGAAACACTGTATGACAATTTTGATAAACACAAAACAAAAAAAGTGTTTTTGTGTTTTTTTTTAAGTTATGAGGGTATGTAACATTTTTTTTTTTACGTTGTGACCGTGTCCAGTTCATCCTAGTCCTGAGCAAGATGGATGCGGCGTACAGGCAGATGCGCAACGAGGCGCTGCTGATGCTGCAATATACGCGCCTGCGCCAGGAGTTGTCCAATGCACCCACACTGCTAGAGGCCTCGCCCCTCACTGGGGACGGCATCGACCAGCTAAAGGCTGCTCTCTGCGATATCAAGATCATCAGTACATTGTAGTTTATAAACACGAAAATAAAAGATAGCCCATGTGCTCTGTTTTTTATTAGATAAACGTTTCAAACAATCTGTTTATCGGATCTCCGATCATCAAGCGATTTAAACTTTTCTCCTTTGTATAATTATTTATAACTGAACAAGGAATCACAATGAACATAAAGTTGGACTTCCGTATCTATTGTGTAACTAATTTAGTAATTTTCAGTTGCAACTGTTGAAACCAATGTTGTAACACAGGGCTACACATAAAGCTATAGAATTCCATTATCGACTGAACTCCAATTGTAAACGCTTTCCGCACGATTCAAGACCAGCTTTAATTGGATTTAAGGGGCTTGATGCGGATGTGTAGCCGTGTGTACCTAAAACAAGCAACTAGGACGTGACGGATGGATTAGGATACGGATTTTGTGCATTGAAAATATTGAAATTTATCTTTGACAATCATAATAAACGATATTGATATTTTTTTCTCTTTTTTAAGCTTTGTTTGAAACGTCGTTATATGCCATAGACAACATAGATTAGTTCTGTTTATGTGTTTTGGTTCGAACGCGTGGTTTGACGTTTATTGTATTTATTTTACTTTTTTGAATGTCAAAAGCAAAAAAAACAATATCTAAATATTTGTGAAATTGTAAGAAAAATAGGAAAAATGGATACATCTAATATGTGTAGGAGTTGTATGAAAGATGTGGCGACATGGGAACGAGACCATGTCGATCCCAGAGTCGTAGAAATGTTCTGTTTTTGCACAAATATTACGGTGAGTTTAGTGACTATTTATTTAAATATTCACTTACAGGAAATTAACTGGCGACCCTCCGACCATTCACTGGTGTACGTATTGCACAATAAAAAATATATTTAAAAACACACCTCGCACAAGCTCCCTGAATTAAAAAAATATAAGCACTCCTGCACTATACTTTTGAACTACTTACTATTTGTGTACTTACCCATTTGTTTTGTTGGTGTTTTGATTAAAGAAAAATAATTAAGATAATGAGAGAAGAAAATAAGATAAACTGTGGTCTCAGTCTGGTCAGAGAGTAGCCTTAGGGGCAGAAGTCTTTCTTAGTTCATAAATAAGGATCATCAGTTTGTTTTGTTGAGCTTCCACATGTCAAGTTTAGTCTGAATCAATCAGACTTGAAAGATAACATCTCTACTTCCAGATAGGAGAAGATGACAAACTACCAAAGCAGTTCTGCTATGACTGTGCCATCAAAATAGAGTCATCATTCAGTTACATCACAGAAGCCCACAAAGTGGATGCCACATTAAAAAACATCATCTCTAGGACTAACACTAGCATAATTGTAGAGCCAGACACACATTCACATTCCAGGCACATAGACAATCTAAAACTAACATTACCAGATTATAAAATAAGTGTTACCGTTGACAATAATTATGATGAACAAGTATTGTTTGATAATATTGATTTGCCCTCTAATGATATTTGTCATACCAATAATGAAAAACCAGAAGAGGTAGAAAAACTTCAATATGTGATTGAAGAAGAAAAGAGAGAGGTGTCTGGCAATCATGAAAGTGTGACAGAAATAGCCAATGTGGTGGATACTAAGAAAAATGTGTGTCTGGTGTGCAAAAAAGCCTTTACATCCAAAACTTGGTTTGATAAACATATGAAGAAGGAACATACTGAACATAAATATGCTTGTACTCATTGTCCAAAGAGTAAGTATAAGAGTAAATAAGTGTAGGAAATTTCCGCTGGACCCATCTAAATGCTATTATTTTTAGTCATCATCATCATCATCAGCCCATATTGATCCACTGCTGGATGCAGGCCTCTTGCCACAGAGCCTGATTTTCAGCTCTTTTCATCCAGTTACTTTTAGTAAACTGCCTCGTTGGTCTTGTGGTCCCAAGCGCGACTGGGTTCGATTCCCAGGTGGAGCAAAGTGTTATTGAGTTTTTCTATGAAATTCTCATTAGCAGCTTGGAGTCTGCATTTGTGCCCGGTTAATGGCAATAGGCTCGCCCCCTATTACATGGGACTTAAACATACCGGCGAAATGTGGGTGTACATTAGTACACCTCTGCCTAACCCTTCGGAGAATACAGGCGTGATGGTATGTTATGTTACTTTAAGTAAAATGAGAAAAATAAACAAATTGTTGTTTCTGGTTTTGGAAACTTCAGAATAGATATTTAAAACCAAACTTTATGAATATTTTTTTATTATGTAGTTGATATGGCTACAATAATTAATTTGTTTTAATCATAGATTTAATTTTGTTCCAGCATTCTCCAAAGCATCTCTGCTATCGGAGCACGCCGCCTCCCACTCGGATGAGCGCAAATTCGCGTGCGCGGCGTGTGGCAAGCGTTTCAAGAGGCGCAAACAACTCGCGTGCCATGCGCGGGCGCATGCTGATGCTAGACCTTATGCATGCGATAAATGTAGTATGAGGTAGGAAATATTGGATTAAATATTTGTATAAAATTTACCATATTGCTTGAATTTGTATATTTGTTATACAAATTGAAGCAAGGAATAGTGTATATTCTATTGTAAAGTAGGTTTCCTGGTTTAAAAAACAAGTAAAACGATGGCATTATTCTATGGCATTAACTAAATAACCTTGATTATGTTTATGGCTGTATCAATTTGGAAGATGTCGGAACGTCGCGGTTGCGTGCATGAAGTTGTGAAACAAAGTGGAATTAACACGGCAGTAGGTACAAACAAATTCATTTTGCAAAATACATGGCAATAAAAATCACGACCTTGAACTCAAGGTGCGAAAACCCCGTAACTTTACCCTGAACAAGACATGCATGAAGGTAACCTTAAGTTTAACTTTCCAATGAGCTAAGTACCAATATAATCAGAGATAGAAAGACCCTCAGAGACCTCGTAGTCACTTGCTACGACCTAGAAAAACAAATCATATGTAATGAAAATTGTTTTAAGTTACTTTTATTTTTACGGCAAGAGTGACCTTGATACATCCGAGTTAGAAAGGACCTTGACCTCGAAACAACTTACTAGTTTTGGTGACCTTGACCCAGTTACCCACATTTTTGGGTTAACCTTGACCGACATGACATAACGAGGCCAGCGTTATATCACAAATTCATGGTCAGGAGCATTTAAAAATGAATACTTTTTATTTGCAAATACCTACTCACCTACTCACGCCTGTATTAGTCAACTAGTTATATCCATCCTTTTATTCTATAACACCACTTTTAGATGAAATATGTGACATTTGCAAGGTCATTAATATTCCTGCTTTCAGACTGCATTAATATGTCAGTATTGAGTATCTAGGACGTAATTTGTAACGGCAAAGCTTCGATATTAAGCAAAGGTTTAGTGTAATTATGATTACTGATCAACAATGATTTCGTATTCTGTAACTTTTGAAAAATGCAAAGCTATTCTATTCTATCTCTTTTTTTCTAATTATAGTAAATAGGTATACGTTAGCACAATAAAGTGAACTGTAGTACCTATTACTGTTTGCCCTTACAGGTTTAAAATAAAAAGCATATTGAAGTCTCATATGAAGGTGCATGATGGGGATAAGCAGTATTTGTGCTATTTCTGCGGTTGGAGTTTCGCACAAGGTAAATTCATTTACTTTCAAACAAGTAAGCTATAAGAATCATTGTACACACGGCTACACATCAAGCTATACAAATCCAGTATAGGCTGGCCTCTCATTGTACGGAACGTGTTTACAATGCGCGGTGAGTCGATACTGCATTTGTATAGCTTGATGTGTAACCGTGCGTACGAGTATAGTCCATGATCAATATCATTTAGATAGCATTACTTTGGAGTGGTCATTGAGAGATAAACATTAAACACAACCGTTGACAATAACCAGTCTATATATCCTCGTGTGCCAAGGAAAATTGCACTCTATTTTATGGAGTCGAGTCATAAACTCGAGTGACTAATAATTAATTCTTAGTACAAAATATATGGGTGTGTCACAGCCGGCAACTTAGAAGTTCACATGCGCAAGCACACGGGCGAGAAGCCATTCTCTTGCGACGAGTGCGGGTTCCGCGCGGCCGTGTCGTCCAACCTGCGGCGCCACCAGCGCCAGCACAGCGCCGACAGGACATACGTCTGCAAACACTGCAACAAGGGCTTCTACGATGCTAGCGGACTGGTGGGTAACTATTTATTTATATATTTTTTAATAAGCTTTTACAAGCATTTATGAAACGTTATAACTCTAGTTGCATGGTTCCAAAAAGTTCACCCTATCAAGAAAATTCCGGCAAGAAACACCATGGACACTCTTAAAATAAAAGATGTAACATTATTTACTGGTACTTAAAGGCGTTATCAGGATGTGAGGACATTGGAGGTTAACGACATAATTTAGCCTAAGTCGGGATTAAAATCAAAAGAAGGTTGCCAGCATCATCAATGACATCCAAAATACGAAAGCTATGTGAAAGAATACACATATAGATACTATTTGCTCTATGTAAATAATTATTATATAGATAGGTACTACATGTGCCCTGGTCCTCAATTTTACTATTTTAATTTGTAAAGATACAATTTTAATAGCAAACTAGGGCCCCTGCTCGTGGTTGCCTATGAAATGAAGAACGTCTTTTTTCCCCCAGTTTTTTTTATTTATTTCTATGTTTTATGTTATCAAAGTTGACTCAGCTGTTTAAGCAACAAATTGTTAAAAACAGTCTATCTTTTACGTATTATATTTTTTTTAATCTCTAAACACTTCCATCGAATGTATTAATATTAAAAACGTGAAATTATCTGTTTGTTTGTTAAGTTTTCATGCCAAAATATCTGAACCAATGTTGATGACTTGGTGTAAAGCATTGGACCATAAGAACCGCGCGTATTTCAACAGCTAGTTATAAATAAGAAATTATATTCTATTTCTTCTTACAAAGGAATCACCCTTATATTTCACAGGCTCGCCACTTACGCACACACACTGGAGAGCTTCCATACCAGTGCCCGGGGTGCGCACGAGCATTCGCAGACAGCTGGAAGCGCAAGACTCACCTCATGCGCGCGCACCGCCTGGCGTTGCCTGATATACCGCGCATGCGTCGAGACGGACGCACTATACATTGAACAGACTTACATGAACTATGCATTATGTGGTTATATGCAGTTACTAAGAGCTACTCGTCCCAAGAAATAATAGTTTAATGCAACAACTGCCATTCTCATTCCATCTCTATTGCGCTGTTTACTCTAAATTGAGATAGCATAGATCAGCAGTTGTATAGCACCATTTTGGGTGCGAAAATTAGCCGACTATAGTTTTAACAAGCAGAGGAAAATGTAATTTTATGAGTGTACATTGCAATGGAAAGTTCACAAACTTTGATCTCATGTTTCTGCTGTGGTGTCGATTCCAATCGAAGTCTTCTAAGTATTACTAGTTTTTTAGGTATGCTAACTTGTTTATATTTAATCCTGGCCACACTGTTTCGTGTGCGGAACAACAATGGCCTCCAGGCATCTCCATTGACCTTCTATTTATAAAAAAATAAAACACTCCTAACATCCTATGCTCAAAAACCAGTGTTTTTCCCTAAAGATAGAACATACCAAATACTAGTTTGTAAGAAAGTATTAAAATGAATGTTGAATAAATGAAATTAATAATTGTATTAAAACATATTTTTATTTCTATACAAGCTAACAGTCAACAATATTATAAAATATAGGACATCCATGAAATGATCTAAATTCGCTACTGGAAGTACAATTATTTGATTATCTACAAGAAAAATATACAACAAATAGACGATATTTAAATATCAATGGAAAATTCGTTTATAGTCACTT
Organism: Subacronicta megacephala; assembly: GCA_958496365.1. NCBI lineage: Eukaryota > Metazoa > Arthropoda > Insecta > Lepidoptera > Noctuidae > Subacronicta > Subacronicta megacephala. The sequence goes on along the minus strand of OY292516.1, from coordinate 16,495,116 downwards.
CGGTGTTTCATTTTTTACTAAAACTTTATATTTTCAAAGTTTATCACCAGTTTATAACACGATTTTGTCGAAAAACAACTTCGAATTCCCATTTTGAATTAGATTTCCCGTTTGACTTCGATTTCCCATTCAGACTTAGGTAAACTTCATTACTAAGAAACGCTCTTCAACAAAGATTTGAAAGGCTAGTGAAGCACCAAAACTTCTACATTGTTCTAGATTATATTATTGTTAAGAAAGATATACAAAATTATTAAGCACACAATAATATGGCACCTGTACACTCCCTTTTGGTTTATGCCACTTTCTAAAAAACCTTTAACACTTCAAAGTCCGATAATATATAGACACAATGAAATAAATATTGTTTCTATCCCCGGAGGCCTACGGGCGTTGCTGAAAAACTGTAACAACTAGTCTATGAATTTATAGTGGGCTAAAAGTGCTGTATATATTTTAAAATCTTACTATCATGGTGGTCTTCTGAACCTTTTTATCAACTTTTTAACACAGGATGTGACAATCTACTGTATTTTTTTTTAAATATTTGAAGTAATTCTATAATCTATGTTTTCCTTTATAATGACAATGTAATTGGTCTTTATAATATACCTACACTATTTTAATATTTTAATTTATACATTGCTATATTCAATTCTGTCAGTCCCTATACATTTGTGTAAAACCTGATGGTTAAACCACATCACTTTCAACACAGCTATTTTAAACATACTGCGTATTTTCAAAGCGTAAAGAAATGCTTTATATCTTCTGGTTGACCATCCAGCGCGTTAATTTTTCTTCGTATCATTTCACCCATTGGCTCAGCACGATATCTGACGATACAATTTCGTGGCGCACGTGTTAGGAGCTTTTAAATAAATCTATATAATTATATATACATATTTAGGTGTTCGAGCATTCGCTTGAACCACCTTTGAGATTACACTGTCAAAATTCGTCGTCAACTCACCCACATTTGTTCCATCTATCTGTCTGTCCTTGTCTGTATTGACCTTTGCTATCTCTTTCTAACCTTGACGGGGCTGCGCGCGGTTGTTCGTTCTTCAGTACGCTTTCAGAATTCGTGAAGTCAACTTGCGTTCACAGTGGTGTAAATTGGTTACCGATTGATTCGGAATAACTACGGTGAGTCGCATTAATTTTCTTGAAGATAACGCAGAGATTATTCCGCTCGGCGCCCATGGGCCCAGCGACGATATAGGAGTTCTCTTATACTTGTTGTACAAGCAACATATAATTCGACGGCACATCATCAAGGTGTCATGTATTAAGTCGATTCAGACGTCGCATCAACCATTTGACGTCCTATTGACGAGTCGACATATTGTCGTATCAGTAATTCGACATCTCGTCGAGTCAATAATTCGACGTCGTGTAAAGGTAACTCGACGTCGCGATAACGATCTTGATGTCATGTCGCATGAATGACTCGACGACGCATAAATTGCCGGTCTCACGGTTTTGTTGAGGTTATGTTAACATCGTAAACCTCTTTCAGGTTATGGAAGAACAAACAATAGGGGAGCTTGCTTCCCTTCCCTGTTATGATGAAGGAGATGAAGACGCATTTCACGCTATAGTATCAACCATTGATCGGGACTTTCCTACAACCTGGAGATCTTGGAATGTTCACAACTATTCCTTCGAGGATATTTGATCTTGGAATGTCCACAACTATTCCTTCGAGGATATTTGATCTTGGAATGTTCACAACTATTCCTTCGAGGATATTTGATCTTGGAATGTTCACAACTATTCCTTCGAGGATATTTCTGGAAAAGAAATCTCTCAGAAAACTGATGACAAAATTGATATTTGCTGTTCAACTTACTGACATAGCAACGGCTTTCAGCCCATCGTCACCGAGCTTATCAGAAAGGCGTTACCGGTTAATAAAGACGAAGCTTTTGAAATGGCCATTGGGAAGAGCATTATTGTATGCCCCTCACAGCATTATGGAGAAAATACACGCTCCAAGTTACAACAGCTTTATGAATACGTTTCGAGATTTGAAGCCTAAACTTGTAAACAGACATAAAGCTTCCACTCAGCTCCGAGAGCTGTCTGAGCTACGTGAATCTTCTCTACTCCGAGAACGCGAGGGGTCCATTTCAAGCAGTATCTCAGAATCGAATCGGAAGAGGACTAGTGTCAGCAGCCCCGTGGAGGCCTGTTCTTCTCCTAAACGTCCAGTCACTTCGCAAAGAAATGATGACCCATTGTTGATAGAGATTTTAAACAAGCGATTAGAAATGTTCAACAAACTACTTACCACATCGACAGAACAGAACGAGAACATTAAAACACTAATTAACCATAAAGATTCGGAATCTAAAAAGACAATTGACATGGACGAATCGTTCGAGTCGGTACCAGACAGTACAAATACTGATGTAGAAACGGAGACAGCTTCAATGTCTATTAATTCAGAAAACAGAGGAAGTGTAGATTCATGCTCCGAGGAGAATATCCTCCGGGGTCAAATCATAGAAGCTCAACGTAAATTGGCAGCTTTAAAAAATGTTGGATCTTCGAAAAAGATAGTAGAACCAACTTTTGATTTCTCCCCGTTTACTGTAGAGAAAGAACCGAAAGTGTCAAAGGCTGACGCTGATCTTTTGGAGCAACTTATCGATTGCCAACGTTTCGGTCAGGAGGGTTGGCGAAACGTGCGGTATGCGGACATGCAAAAAATGTTCCAAGCCACTCCGGGGTTCTTTTCTTTAAAAACAAATAATATATTGGCAGGAGCATCGCCTAATTATAAATCTGCGATGACACTGGAAAAGTTTGACATGACATTAGGAGCGATATCCAGTGGACTACTCCAACAAAGGAAGCACTTCCAAAACCTACTAGACAAGATGCCAGAATCTATGAGACATCAAGTGGGCAAAGACTTTCTAGATGCCAATTCAAATTTTAAGAAAACATCGGACAATTTATTACAATATGTATGCGGACGTCGTGCAGAAGTTATTCAGCAACGGCGAGACTTATACCGACCAAGTAACAGGGTATTAAGACAAATTTTACATGACATTCCGCCCTCTGAATCCCATTTATTCACGGACAGGGTTCTGGTCGAAACGATTCGTCGGTGTCGGAGCAAGGCGGTATCCACAATTTTTTTCCAACCAAAAAATGTCAGACGCCTTTCACTAGCAAACCAAGTTATGACAGGCCAGGGAAAAGAGATACATCCAGAGATTTCTCCTCAAACACTGGCGTCTGGAAGAAAAAGAAACATACACATGGTAACGAGAACGCCCCCAAATGGAACACCTCGACTAAGGGGAGAAAAGGGAACATCCCAGGTCGATCACAAAATCATCATCACAAGAAAAGGGGAGGCGAGGATAAAAAATGACTCGTTCGAAGCAGGGCGCTTAAGAGACTACGCAAACAACTGGAGTCAAGCGCCCAAGAACGTTCTAAACATAATTACAGGATACAAAATTCCATTTCGCCTAAAACCTCCAATAACGATATTCTCTCAAGATCTTGCCCTAAAATTTCAAACAAAATCTTCTCCGGAAATAACAAAAGAAATAGAGGATATGCTAAAATCAACAGCCTTAGAGGAATCAAATCAGAAATCAGGTTTCTTGTCTACTCTCTTCCTAAGAAAGAAAGGGGACGGATCAAACAGGCCAATATTCAACCTGAAAAGGCTGAATCATTACGTGGCCGTGCCAAAGTTTCGGCTGTTAAATCTGCAAAAGGTACCTTCGCATTTAGAACTAGGCGACTATATGGCAAAAATCGATATTTCGAAAGCCTACTTCCATATCCCAATCACGCAAAGCCACCGACGCTTTCTGTCACTAGTGTACGAGGGGAAAATATACCAGATGACCTGCCTTCCATTCGGCCTCGCGAGCGCACCATCGGCATTTGCAAAATTGACAAACTGGGTCGCACAAGAACTCAGACTAAGAGATCTCAAAGTTGTAGTTTACCTGGACGATTTCCTTCTCATACACAAAGATCCTCAAGTTCTCTCAAGCCAAATGGAATACGCTACAAATTATCTGGAAAAGCTGGGATGGCAGATAAACCATCAAAAATCGTCCGCAGTGCCAACCAGGCAGCTGGAGTATCTGGGAGTAACATGGAATACGGAACAGAACGAAAAGGGTTTAGGATTTGCAAAAATAGAACAACTGAAGAAACACCTGGCAGACTTGATGAAGAAGAAACGGTGGAGTTGGTTCGATGCAAAAGTAATATTGGGCAAACTCAATTTCGCATCTTTCGTAGTACCAATGGGACGACTCCATTGCAGAGTATTGCAAAGATTGTCAAACCGGCTACCAAAGAACAAACGACACGTGAAATACCCACTTCCAGATGCAGCGATAGAGGAACTCAGCTGGTGGCTAGACAACGCAGATCAGCCAACAGTATTTATAACAACAGACGCAGCCGACAAGGGTTGGCGAGCAATAGCGAACGGACAACATCTGTGGGGTTTGTGGTCCCCTCGTCAACAAAAGTGGCACAGCAACCAGAAGGAACTTTGGACAGTTTACGAAGTCTTAAGTCGGTTGGGACCCAAAATACAGGGAAAATCGCTAATGTTACAAACCGACAATCGTACGAGTGTAGCCTATATCATGAAACAGGGAGGTACAAAGTCCTTGATTCTGCTACAAACAGTAACGAAAATACTAGAACTCTGTCGAAAGTTAGTGTCACATAACAGCTCGTTACATACCGGGTCAGTACAACGGGATAGCGGACGGGCTATCGAGAGCAAGAGCCCTCCCAGAGTGGCATCTCAACAAAATAGCGATGAAAGCAATCTTTCAGGAATTGGGCTATCCCGAAATCGATTTGTTTGCTTCCAAAAGGTCTGCGATCGTACCAGCTTACGTCAGTGAAGACTCGACGGACGAAAAGAGCCAATTCACCGACGCATTCAGCCGAACATGGCGCTACCAGTTGGGTTGGATCTTTCCCCCGCCTGCACTCATCCCCCAAGTACTACGGCACTTGAAATTATCAGAAGGCCATTATCTTCTTGTAACTCCAACATGGCCTCGAGCGTTCTGGGAACCAGAGGTACGGAGACGAGCTATGGGACCTCCATTCAGAATACAGAATTTGCAGTCGAACTTAGTCGACCTACGGACCAACCGGCCGCCGCCAGAAGTAGACAAACTAAATTTGGTGGTATGGAAAGTTCAGGGTGGTCGTGGCGATCATCGTCCTTAAAAACTTATAAGCCAGTTTGGTCAAGATGGCGCAAGTGGGCTCTGATGCATAACATCCAGGTGAATAGCCCAAGTCCTCAAACTTTAGCCAAATACCTATGTTATTTATTTGTCAATGAGAAGCTAGCACCAAGAACAGTAGCATTACACAAATCTGTAGTAGCGACGTTTGCCGACCCCAATCGATCAGAAGCACTGAGCTCGCACCCGCTCGTGAAACAAGTGCTTAAAGGTATTTTTGCTAAAAAGCCACCAGAGAAAAAGCCATTGTCCTGGAAAATAGATGATCTAGTAAATTTTCTAAAAAGTTATACCTTTAACGAAGACAGTATATTTGGTGTCTCCAGACACACAAGTGTTCTTTTACTCCTGGCCTCAGGCAGAAGAGTGCACGATCTAACGCTTTTGAGTATCAAAGAAAGCGCGTTCGAAGACAACGGGAACGAAATACTATTTTGGCCTAATTACGGTTCTAAAACCGACACGTTTACCTATCAACAGTCAGGATGGTCACTACGGAGTACAAAAGAACGAGTGGAACGCCTTGACTTGGTGTTTTGGATTAGGAAACTTATAACTGTTTCAGCTCAACGACGCAGTTCCAAAAACATTCATAACCTGTTTATCACTACGCGAGGAGTAGTCAAGGCAGCTTCCCGCTCTGTAATAGCAGGGTGGATTCGATCTCTCTTTAGAGAAGCTAGAATTGATGCTTCTGCGGGCAGCTTCAGAGCCGCAGTAGCCTCCGAAATCTGGTAGTAGTAGTAGTATCCAGTAATCATTTTAATATCGAAGAAGTTCTTAAAAGAGGGAATTGGAGAAGCAGAAATACATTTTTGAACCATTATTTCAGAGAGCTACCAAGGTACAAGGCCCGGAGCAGTGTACGTACAGTTTGTTCGAAATAAGTAAGCCGATCGGAAGTAGTCTGCAAGTCGCTGCGCAGCAGTCATTTTTACGACAAAATCAGTAGCGCGCATGCGTAGTAATGGCGCGAGGGGCGGGGTCAGCGCCTCTTCGCTGTTTCACTCAATCCTTAGTGTTTGATGCATAATTCTGTCTCGCTCCCCCAGTGCAAGTACACAGTCAGTGCCAAAAGTGCTACGCGTTGTTTTTATTTTGACGTTATTGTTGTTTAGTTCTTGGATATTGTTTTTGTTATTTCTCATTGCTAATGAATTATTGTGGTTTGTACTAGTTTCTTTTTGCTGAAAAATGCCTAAACGCAACACTGTTTTGCAAATCTGTGGACTATTTAAAATTTAAATAACAATTCAATGATTTTGTGAAAATTCAAGTATGGATTTTATCAATAAAGCAATCCAGCAAGATTACACGTAATGTTAACAAATTACATACATACCATCACGCCTGTATTCCCCGAAGGGTTAGGCAGAGGTGCACTTAATGTACACCCACAGTTCGCCGGTATGTTTGGGTCCCATGTAATAGGGGGCGAGCCTATTGGCATTCACCGGGCACAAATCCAGACTCCGAGCTGCTACTGAGAATTTCATAGAAAAACTCAATAACACTTTGCTCGACCTGGGGATCGAACCCAAGACCTCTAGCGTAGCAGTCGCGATTGGGATCACTAGACCAACGAGGCAGTCAACGTCAAAAAGTAATGTTAACAAATTATTTATCTTATTTTCGAAATTATTTGAATACGTTTCCGAACGCTAACACTTTATTACGCGACTGTAACTGCGCGGCCCCAGAAAACGGCTAACTTCCGATCGGCTTACTTATTTCGAACAAACTGTAATGCTCTAGTTGATTCTTTTACGCCTTTATAGTTCATATTATTTAACACATAATCGTCAGGGCTAAATATTTTGTTATATTTGATTTGATATAATTTATATTCTTAATAATAAGGGAGAAGTTAAGTTTGTGTTTTTTTTTTTATTCTTCTTTATTATACATCATGTCTAAGTACTACTCTTATTTTATTGTATACCTACTACTATCACCTTTAATCACAGTACGCTTTGGGCAGCGCCGGCAGAAGGTAAACACAAAATAGAACCGTTTTTCCCCCAAAGGATAAAAAACGGATATTTAGGTTTCAGCCGAAGCTTGAACCACCACTTAATGCCTTGCCGGCTTAAGGTACTGAAGAACGAACAACCGCGCGCTGCCCCGTCAAGGTTAGAAAGAGATAGCAAAGGTCAATACAGACAAGGACAGACAGATAGATGGAACAAATGTGGGTGAGTTGACGACGAATTTTGACAGTGTAATCTCAAAGGTGGACAACTAATTTTGACAGTGTAATCTCAAAGGTGGTCAAACGGATATTTAGGTTTCAGCCGAAGCTTGAAGCTTCGGCTGAAACCTAAATATCCGTTTTTTACCCTTTGGGGGAAATGGGGAAATTTGGGAGTCATTACAATAAGCTGAGCGATTTCAGCTTTGCGTGGTTTTTGACGCACACTTTTGCAATAATTTACTTCTATGTTTAAATACAAATGTTGTATACAACATTATTTTTAGTATATGCGAAACGAGAATATAGTTTGTTCAGAATAAGTAACTTTTTCTAAAAATGTTTAAATACCTTTACCATATACATTAGGCGCGGGCCTAGAGCAGGGCTCGGGGTAAAACAACCCCTACACAACAACCGGTACAGATTGTTGCGACAGACGACCAGATAACATTACAAGCTTATAACTTGGAAATTTTTCAAGATACTGTTTTAAAATTTTGTACATAGATTCTTTACCTAAAAATACTAGACACGTGTTTCGTGTTTCGCATATACTAAAACTGACCTTGTATAAATATATTTACTTTCTTTCTTTCTTACAAATGTTTAGTCTCCAGTCTGCACTTCATTAAGATATTTTTTATGATTTCCCATTTTGACTTCGATTTCCCATTCGTAATCGCTTTCTGCCATGATTATAATATATGTGTCTCTAAAGAGGTTGTTTCACACGGTGATTTGTACGTTCTGCACTATGTTGGACCACTCCACCTTGGAAGGCACCAGGTAGAACGCTGGCGCCACCTTTTGTCCGCATGGACATTTACAACCTAATAAAAACATAATATTAAACTGCATATATGTATTGTTATCACTCTCTCGCACAGTAATGTGCGAAAGAGATGGCTCAAAATCATCTATGATGAGTTAATCTGATTGTTATAAAAACTAGATTGATCTTTAATCATAATTCAAAATTCTAAAATTTACTATGCCATTTTTCATACTGCTATTGGCCTAGAGGTAACGGCCGCGACTTACGAATCGTAGATCGTAAATTCGAACGCAGACAGGCGCTTTACTACGTGTCAACTTCATCACCACTGATCTCAAAATGGTGAAGCAAAGCATCGTGAGGAAACTGGCATGTCCTAGAACCAAACATTCTAAGACATGTAACATCTACCAGGCCGCACTGGGCCCCCGTGTTGGATTACGGCTCAGTCCCTCTCACGGAGCGGAGGCCTATATCCCAGCAGTGTGAACATGATAGGCTGAATATGCTTATGCTTTCTCGTACCAACGACAAGAAGAGCGCAATTTTTCTGAGGACCGCATAGAAAAACTTGCTCTAATATAATTATGTTTGTGATCTAAAGTGCCAATGATGACAAATTGATGACAGTGTCAAATTGAATCAGATAAGTCTAATAATAATTAGTAATGTACCCACCCATGATCCAACTGAAAGAGCCAATCTTGTTGAGGCACCGGGGGCAGTGCAGCTTGCCCTGCGGCGCGTGTGTGACGTCACGCATCCACGTCATCGGCTCCACGAACCACATGAGGCGGCAGATCTCCGGCAGGTCGGCGCGCGCCGCTATGTTAGCATCTACCATGTTCGTCTCACTGTACCCGTCTAACACCTGATAATAAATACCGTATTTATGCAAAAAGGAACCACTCGGCAAATACGCTTTTCCAAGATATCATTTGGCATTATATGTTATGTTCGTTTTTGCTGTTGGTTCTGTTCTGCTTTTAGTAAACCTTGTTCCCAAGGAAACAAATCATGTGGTTCTTTTTAAAAATGTGGAAGCTTGTTATTAGCAATTTAAGTAAAAATATTGTGCTTTAGCTATAAGTGTTTTTAGTCTGTAAGCTTTCCTAAAACTCACTCCACATTTAAATAAGTTTTCTTCGTCATGTGGTTCCATTTTGCATAAATACGGACAATTACAATAGTTTTAAATTATTTTTTTGGGACAACTCGGCAATCTTGCAGGCGAGCCACTTGATTGAAAGTAGTCGTCACCGCCCATGGACATCTGCAATACCAAAGGAGTTGCAAATGCGTTGCCTAGTCAAGGAAAATGGAGGAGAAAGAGAAGGAAGGAGAATGAGGGAGGAATTGGGCTTCCGACACTCCACACTAACAGTGCGAAACGCAACAGTATGCATACTGCTACTTGAAGTCGGATTTCTGTAGAGGGTAGTACTTCCCCGGTCGTGTCGACCCGTTCATGCTGGCAAGTAGACATGCTAGTGAGACACTAGGTACTACTCTTTTCCACAGGTTCGGTAACGCGCGAGTGATACCCCTGGTGTTGCAAGCGTCTATAGGCTATAGTAACCATTTACCATCAGGCGGTCCGTATGCTTGTTCGCCTCATAAGTGGAATAAAAAAACATATTTTAGGGAGCTCGAGCTCCTGGAACAATGATGATTATAGAATCTGACCTGACTAGGTCCTTCGTCGCTGTCACTGGGCTGACTCTGGCTCTGCCCCGGGCTGCTGTCTTCGTACTCGTCGTCACATCTCATCTCCATCAGCTGTGAGGCGAGGTGCTTCAATTTCTCCAACAGAATCTCTCCATTTTCAGCACAATTCAACCCTGTCAGCTTACTTGGCGGTGGTCTGATACCTTTGTGAAGTAGTTTTACGTCAGATAAGACCTAATTTCAATATCTGGTCTCTAGTACATGGTTCTTGTGAATTCAAAGCGTTTTTAATCGCATATTACCATATTACCTACATTTTATGTGTCTGACAGTCATACTGCTCACACATTTTTGACAGGCACCACACAAATAGTTTAAAAATTATGAATAATTTTCATTTTCATAAAAAATATGCCTTTTAGCCAATCTAGGCAATGGCCAAAAGGCATATTTTTTTAAATTGTCTCTTAAGATATGCTTTTAAAGGTCCCCACACTGGTTTTGGCTAGAAACGTTGGAACTTGTATTCTTTTTTAAAAGCTAGCAATGTGGATCGCGCATTACTAATATTCTTTTTAATCGCCTCGTGCTAAGCTAAATGCTAAATCTTTATTGGAACATACAATATTAAATAACAAAACTATTATAAATAATAAGACTGCTACAAGAGTCTAGTGGTCCTAAGCGCGACTGCTACGCTAGAGGGGTCGATCCCCAGGTCGAGCAGTATTGTTGAGTTTTTCTATGATATTCCCAGTAGCAGCTCGGAGACTTTGTGCACGGTTAATGGCAATAGGCTCGCCCCCTATTATATGGGACCTAAACATACCGGCGAAATGTGGGTGAACATTAGTACACCTCTGCCTTACCCTTCAGCCTAACAGGCGTGATGGTATGTTATGTATGTTATAACATAATTAAACATGTAATTGTTATTATTGTTCCTTACCTTTCTTAGCACGCTCCACCTTGACAGCTTTGGGTACATGCGGTATGATATTGCTCTGGTTGGCCACGATGCGGCGACACTTCTTGCAGCGGTACACTATGGGGTCCGGCCGCTCCCGAACCAACCCTGGGTCTGGCTTCACCAGGTCCGCGAACAACTGGGGCAAGATCTTCACTGGAAATGTTAGCGTAGATCAATTTGTGAAGACTGGGCTGCATGATCATCAGCCTATATTAATCCACTGTTGGACGTAGGCCTCCCGCGCCATTTCACCTTGTTCTTTTTGCAACCTGCTTCTGCATATTATATACACAATCTAGTATAATTTGTACAATATGAAGACCCATTAATCCCTTGGAACTTTAGGCTAGCTTCAACTGACACCTGGCTTTATAAATAATAATTTTCATAGTAGAGATTCATATTGAAGTGTTAATTCACATGAAATGAGACTTCATAGGCAGAATAGCAATGACGTCGCGTCTTATGTAGAGTTAAGGTATGATAGTATCGGTTTTTTTAAGTAATGGTCACTAAAAATCAAGTGTTTGAAGTCTTGTGTATGACAAATAAATACTTTCCATTGTAGAAACTCATCAAGCACTGATGTGCAGTGCATATCGGTGTAGTAGTACCATTAATGCAAAAAATAATAAAGTAGAATAATTATTTTAGTCACCTTCCTTCAGCTTCTGCCCTGCCAATTTCAACCGGAACTGTTTATACCGCGGATCATCTTTATTAACCATGTATCCCATATGCCCAAACAGCTTGAGTTGGGCTACGAAGCCCACGTTTGGGCCGCACGGCCGCTTGCTCTTCACTAGGTTGTAGGCGTCCTCATAGCAGAGCCCATACTTCTCCATTATGTAGCCAACAACTACTGCAGCTGACCGGGATACTCCAAAGTGGCTGAAATAAATGTAGTCAATTAAATAACTTGACTAGCCTGTGGTGTTAGTCTAGTGGTCCCAAGCGTGACTGCTTCGCTAAAGATCCTGGGTTTGATTCCCAAGTTAGAAAAAGTGTAATTGACTTCTATGGGGCAGTTTGGAGTATGGATTTGTACCCGGTTAATGGTAATAGACTCGCCCCCTATTACATGGGACCTAAACATACCGGCGAAACGTGAGTGTACGTTAGTAGTCTATCCTCCGTTGAATACAGGCGTGATGGTATGATGATGAAAATAATAACTACATAATACATTTTTTTTCTAATATTTAAATGCCTAAAACTATACTTAGAGCAATATATAACATTCTTGCAAATATTTTTCATAGCATTATATCAACACATTTTAATTATTTTTTATTCAGCCATACTCAACCTCCTTCCACTCCTCTCTCTTTGAAAATGTACATCTAAATATATCTATTTAAAGCCTACAGACACTGCCTCTTTTACAACTGGTTGGTGATTTCTTCCTTATTGCCACTCCTTTACACGATAAGCACCAGACTTGATAAACAGATATAGGCTTACAATGATAACTCACCAGTGTACAAGTACTATTCCACCATCTCCGAGAGCTTGCCTGATGAAGTTGTTAGTTTCTGGTAGATGGCTTATCAAGTCCTCTTTGGGTACATCTGCCACTGTAAAGTAGAATTTGGTTTTTTTTCTGAATATTCAATTCTACCGACTCCCACCCCAAACACTACTTGTTGTATTTGGCTAGCCTTTAGCCTTGCCTTTGAATATAATTTCATTTAATTTTAAGAGACAATGCACTTGCTGGTGATTTATTGTGTGTAAGTGTAATTTATTCTTTTATTTTATTTATTTATTTATGGATAGCCAACAATTGCTTACACCAATACATATTTATTTAAATACAATTAATTCATTTACAAGCATAGCAATTACTCATAGGCTAACACAACATGCACACATAACGGTTTGATATGTAAGTAAAAATGTTTTTAATAATTTATTATATAACTAGTGAAATTTATGAAAATTTAAAAAATAAGAAATCAATCAAAAGATTATAGTCAAAAAGGTATTAAGATTGTCTGTCAAAGAGAAATTGTAATCCGAAATTAAAATTAGAAATAAAATCATAATGCACAATAAAAATACAAATAATAATTAATAATTAAAACCAAGTCAAATAAAAATAAAATTAAAATTGAATTTAAATTAAAATAAAATTTAAATATCTTAAATATGGACTATACTTTGCTTGCTGGTAAGTCATTACCAGGGAGCAAATGGTCCATGCTGGCTAAGTTTTCATAGGTATGGTATACTGGGCTATTTTCTGCAATTCCACAACTAAGCACGGATTTTCCATGTGGGGAGAATGATAGGTTCATTGGAACCAACATAAAGTTTGTTGGTAGAGCATAAGGTTTCATAGCTTAAGGAAGATAATAAACTCATAAACAAACACACAATACAGGAGAAAATCCTAGTGAGACAAGGTTTAAAAAACCATATTACACATAATATGATGTGGACACTTCTGGAAAGTAATTATGTTATACTTAAATGAAAACAAAACAAATATAGGTATGGTAAGTTCTTCCAGTCTGTGCATTTTCTTACACATTTTTTTAACATAAGAGGCACCAGTGCATTTCATCAGACCCTTATCTAAATTCCCCTGCTAATCCATGTCTTAAATTAAGACTGGCACTGCAGCAGCTTCAGGTATTATAGGAATAAATTGACAAATAAGTATAACATTTGCAGCAAAAAAACATGGAATGCTGACCCCACCACCAAGCATAGCCAGGATGAGTATGGACTGAAGAGAAAATGATGTTGCAACTTACACTTTACATAGTAGAAGTTAAGGTTAGGTCTGTCCAGTATTGTCCTTGGCAAGGGCACCACATCAACAGTGAGAATGTGAGTGATCTGTAGCCTCTCTAATGTCTTGTAGTCCCGAGCACAAGCCAAGTTACCTGCAGTCAAAAATGAATAAAGCATTTGTTGGCAAAACTAAATAGCAAGTTAAAAGAACAGTTTGGAATAAGAAATGTTGTATATAAAGTCTGAAATTGAAATGTGGATTGTTTGTAATGGGACATTTAGTCAAACATCTTAAGTCAAACCACAGTCAAACATAACCTTTTTTCTTATTTAAAACAAGGACTATCTTTTCCAGACAACCTTAAGAAGGATTACCTACATATTTCAAGACTACTAAGACTACTCTCTGACCAATATCTTACCTAAATATAATCCATCGTCAATAAGGTTTACGCTAATGCCGAAAAAGTCTTCCAGGTCATTAGAATCCTCAGTGTGGATATCCACATCAGCGACCTGTCTAGCCATTTAGGGTACTGGAAATTAATTTTCAATATATAACGTGGATAACATACATACATAAAAAGCATTTGGCACGTCTGGATACAAAATAAAATTCATAATAGACACACGGAGCGACCGACCTCGAAAAAAATCAATACACAAAAACCTGCGCAAATTGCGCACAGTATTTTTCAACTCCTACAGATTAAAACAAACAATTGGCAAACAAAATTCACAGTATTTAAAAGAGAATAATACGAATTGTCACATATTTATTGGTAAAAACTAAAAAGAAAACGTTAACGTGGTGAAATGCGTGGACCAAAAATCGCCCGCGAATTTTCTGTTTTGACAGAAGAAAACAAACAGATTTCACATTGACATGATTGACATTACCGACATTTACGTTTGTTGTGCACACGTTTTGTTCTTGCTCCTTGTTAGATTTGTAACGCGACAGTACCGATCAAAATATTTATTTATCAAATATTTTATTTAAAACCTAATGTGTCCTAATAATAAGTGCTAATATCAAAAACATCTCAAAGTGGTTACACTATCAAATTATTTATCCATGGGTCTCGTGATATGCAGAAATTTGTAGTAATTAGGTAGTAGAGTGTAGAGTGTATTTTTTACATAATGGCACTGGTAAATTGCAACAGGCTAGAAGGCCCTAGTTTCTTTGCCCTTTATTTGGGACCATGAGATCATGGGATCACAATCGCCACAAGTGCCACAACCCCAAGCCCAACAGGAGAAGTCCGGTTGCTAGCGCAATCTCTGGACTACATCAAGAGAACATACATAAATGTAAACCTGCAATACATAATACAGTGAACGTACAACCTACATCAGTACTTATTACCTGTAATATTGCTATGAGTAATAATGTCATGTTACTTTTTCATTTGGACTTTTTTATGAGGCATTATCCCAATTATCACGTGCGCATTAGTGCAGAGAAATAAGTACTTTAACTAAATACAGTTCATGAATATCAAGCGCGTTTGTTTTGGTCAACTTTCTAACTTTTATATCTTTAAACTCGGATACCTGTTTACCTATTTACATATTGAATTATTATGTTTAGAATAATCACTTCATTCTATTGTAGTGGATCATGATTGAGTTTAAGATATAAACTAAGTATTGTTGGAGAAGATTACCCTCTGTACCCTTCTTAATATTAGGAATTCTTAACTAATATAAGTTACAATATCAATACGTATCTACTTAGCTATAGAATGCACTAACATTAGTTAAAATTACGTCACAACTTAGCATAGTAGATAATATGTCTAACCCACATTGCACTCAGAGTTTTGTCTTCTCCCATTCCTATAAGTATATGTATATGTATGCTCATGCGCAATATCTCAGCCATTTGTTTACAGGTTTGATGCATGCACTTTCTTATGCAAGGAGCCTTGGATTTCGGCCATTACTTAATAATAGCAACAAATCTCTACTAATCGACTGACTAGGTCATCGTGTAATATCTAGGGAAGTTATTTGACGAACCAAAAAAACTACTGTCTTTAATTTTATGACCTTAAGAGATCGTTCATCTTTCAGCAATTGCATGAAGTAAAAGTAAATAAATAAAAAACAACCTTTAAATTGTATTTAATTTTTTCACCTTGCACTAAGATTTAGGTATCTTTTACTGTGATTTCATGCGACTGTGAACTGTACTGACAAATCTAAAACATTTTAGTGATTTTGCGTCATCTATATAATCTAGCCACAAAATCCGTAGCAAAGAAGCAAATCGATCTGACACTGTACCAACTAAACCATCAAAGATTTCTGATCAGCGACTGTGGCCAATAGCAACTAAAGCATTCAAGATTTCTGAATAACATCTTCGCCAGTGGGTTTTGTCTCGTACAGCCACAAAACTATAAAATAATCCCAGCCGTAGCGCCGTTGCAGCATATTGCAACTTTTCTAGATGTTCGTAAGATTATTTATTCGTTAAACAAGCATTCTTGGACTTCAGTTCCTCTTATACTACCCAACAGAGGCGGATAGGTCCGAAGTACACTAGGTCGAATTATAAATATGGTCATAGAGTCCAAAGTACACTAGGTCGTATTGTAAATATGTCACGGGATCCAAAGTACACAAGGTCGTATTGTAAACATGATTGCGGAGTCCAAAGTACGTACACTAGGTCATATTCTAACCTAGTGTAATCATGGTCGGGGGTCCAAAGTACACTAGCTCAAATTGTAACCATGGTCGCGGTCCAAAGTACACTAGCTCATAATGTTATCATGGTCACGGGGTCCAAGGTACACTAGGTCATATTGTAATTATGCTAAGATGTTATGACTTTTGCATACGTAATATGAAGTGAAAGTATGAGGAAATCCGATTGAGGAAGGTCAAGAGGATGGCCCGCAGCGACTTATCAAATAGTTTTATTTTCACTTTAACGAGCTTTTATTTTGCACTTATACGACCTTTTGATGTAAAAGCGAAACACAGCAAGAAAGTCCGATCTGAGTGATTGTGGTTTCTTCTGCAGTGATAGGCTGATGTTAATGCATGTGCTTGATTTGTACCAGTAACCACCGTACATGAAACGATAGAAGAAGCTTTCTTTTGAAGCCTACTTGAAACTTGTTTGACATCTATAATTAGGAAATTTAAAAACGCACGTCTCCTGATCCGAACCGGTATTCGATTTTGGTAAACTTGCAAATATATTGCAAAATTCGAAAATAACTGTGAAACACCTATTGACACTATGTTGATTACGTCGTACCGTCGTAAGAAAAAATGTTGTACCCCTTTTGAAGCACATCGTGCATTTGAGATAATTTCATTTCATTTAATTATGCCAAACCCATTATTGGGTTTGCGATTAGAGTGGGTTCACGTCGCAAGTCCGACGCCCTAGCCATTAGGCCCCCGCCGCTTCAAAACATAGTTTACACTACTATCTGCCACGATAACGATGTTTAAACAAACAAAGACATGATAAATAAATTATAAGTATTTATTTCTGAAGAAAGTCGTGGCTGCGCAATATTCGCGAGTGGACCGGCATTAACAGCGCCGCAGAACTGTTCCGCCTTGCGAACGACAGACTGAAGTTTTCCGAACTGACGGCCAACCTCCAGTAATTGGAGAGGAACTTCGAAGAACAAACGGACAAAGACGAAAACTTTTCGAAAAAAAAAATTTAGCTCCTTTAGACAAGACGATCTGTCTTAGCACAGTTGTGTTGCAAGCTATCGCACTGAATATTTAAATATTGACGACACGCTCCCACTTTCATATGTGAATGGCCTTGGACTTGTTGTATTACGCAACTCCACTAGCACAACTTATTATACTTACTTAATTTTTGGACACACATAAAATTATGCAATAGGGAAAACACAAGAATACCTCTAGGAGAATCGGACAAAACGGTCTACCTGACAAATAAGGATGAAACATAAAACTACATATCTACATATTTTTATGCATTACAATACTTTCTAGATTGGCTCATTTCGAATCGCTGCAGCTGTGTGAAAAAAAATTATAGTGTATCAAACTTTTCTAGACTTACAGGGAATATATTGTAAATTAAACTGATTTCCCAAAGGGCCTAATATTATCTATGGCTACAAGTTTGAATCTAAAGCACGCACCTCTGACTTTTCGAAATTTGTAAATAACTACAATAAGAGTGTTACAGCGTGGTCAAAAACCCTCTCTTTCTGTCTATGACTATGACCAACAGTGGGTTGAAATGGTCAGGAAGATATTTGGAAGATAGTCAGAACATCTAAATGGGTCCCAATCGATTATTACCATAATATTTATGTGGTCATTACTTCGTACAAAATCTGTAATAAAAAATATAATGATTAAATAATGTGCCTGTCTCAAGAACAAATTACTTATTGCGAATGAAAAGCTTTAATGCTTGATATTACAAGTTGGCAAAGTTGCAGTAACTACTGTAAGTTGTTTATGCCAATATGGCGTAAAATATAATTAGGCACTGCAATAAAACAAGGAGCACCAACTTCTTCCAATTGAATCGAAGGCAAATGAAAAGGGAACAGTAAAAGAAAATCAACTAGATGGGCTCAGTATTCCGCGGGGGTGTGATGGCAGTCGCTTCTACTAAAATACTGTTATTCTGCCACATTGGGTTGGTCTGGAGGCGGTCCCAACACATTGAAAGAAAGAAAAACACATTGGGAACGGACGGCTATTATGATTATGTTGCAAACCTCGGATCAAATAAAAAATCAAGATGGAACTTTGCGAACACAGAAGTGAGGCCGCCTAAAATTACGCCTTGCCGTGTACAAACACAATTACACGCACAGACCTATACCGAAACTACGCTTTATCTTGTCAGTCGAGCTATCGACCTATCGAAAGCTCGACTGACAAGATAAGGCGTAGTTTTCGGCGGCCTCACTTCTTTGTTCGCTAAGTTCCATCTTAACTTTTTATTTGATCTGAGGTTGCAAAAACAAGGCCTTATCACATTAATAAAACAGCGTTGTTCTTGGAAGTCCTAATTACTACATAATTAATAAATAAGGCTACGTTCAGACAACGGACGTTGCGTTTATTGCTAAGGTGTTTCTTCACTGCGCAAATTGGGAGCGTGTTACGTCACATATCTACGTAGCGCCAGCCGCTGCCCGGTGCGCCCGCGCATAGCTCTTTCACTATAACGTAATATGAGGAAAATGTTCTGTGCTATATCGCACGGTATAACCCACATTTGGAGTATGATACGAAATTATTGAGTATTATTGTAACGGTTATTGGATATGTAATACATCAAAGATACTTGCTGAGTAACTGGGCTCTTCGGAATCATTCTGTAATTAATTACATTTATTTGTAATATGGAAAATACAGGTTAAAAAAACTAAAACAGAATTCTAGTTCTAGTTCATATTTAAATGAGCTAAAATTGACTAGTTTATAGGTATGATGTTATATTAATTGTGGAATTTAATACTGATCTTATACGAAAATAAAAGTGGTAGGTATAACTTTTTAAAGTAAGCACTACATAAGTAATCTTCTTCTTCTTCCCTTATAAATACCTATCTCGCTAAAACTCAAAAAACAACTTGACTGATTTCAATATTTGATTGGCGCTGCGATCGAGTTCGAGCAGGACATTGTGTGTCGGATGCAATTGTTTTTAATAAAAAGCTATTTATACCTATTATATTTTAGTACTTTTTGGTATGGGTTTTTAATTAAAATGATTATAAGTAAGTAGTTGCCACGTTGCCTTAATACGGGTTGGCAGTCCATTATTCTCATCAGATACTTAATAAAATAATGAGGAGCATTTCTATACAAATAACACCACTTTTAGAAATTGTTTATTTTGATAGGAACACAGTATGAGATAATGCAGTGATCGCATTGTTGTGATGTAATGCGCGGGCGCCACTCGCCACCGGCGCGGGCGGCG
Source organism: Subacronicta megacephala (assembly GCA_958496365.1). NCBI lineage: Eukaryota > Metazoa > Arthropoda > Insecta > Lepidoptera > Noctuidae > Subacronicta > Subacronicta megacephala. The sequence goes on along the minus strand of OY292516.1, from coordinate 16,475,538 downwards.
CCACTGGCCCGCAACGGACTCTCCGACATAGCTAACTAACGTTACTTCCTATGCCATTTGTCTACGTTAATCATTGATTGTTATGTTACCTGAAGATAGCGGATATCGTGAGCGTTACTAGTAGTCAAATTACTTTTACGCGATTGTCTGCTGCACAACGAGTCGCCACCGTCGGGCGCCGCACTATGGGACGAACTGGTATATTCCATCTCAAAAATCGATAACTCTGTTGTTTCTTGATTTTTCTGCTTGAAATTTTCACGTATCAGTGAATATCATACGAATACGCAATAAAAAAAATTAACATCATCATTTTAAACATTATATATTTTTCGTATAAAAATGACAAAGATAAAAATATACGAAATTTCATACACAAAATTATACAGTTATATTAGAATTAATAGAAATAAAAGTTACACTTTTGCTACAAATAAGTTTAAAACTAAATTATTATTATTAAACAGACAGTTACATGATAAAAAAAAAATTTTTTTTAGCGCTTATCCTATTCGTCACTTTCTACTTCCAACAATTCTTTAGCTTCGTCAAACAATTCTTTGGAAATTAGAAAACTTGGTTTATTTAAGCTAGATATATAAGGATCAGATGTATATAACAAAATATGCAGAACGTCTTCATTTATTGCTGATCTGGAAGTTTGGAACACTTCCTAGCGTGACCTATATTTCTTGTAATCTTTATTTAGGGCTTCCTGGGCGTCTTCGGATAATTGTCCTATAGGCAAAACTGCATAATGCTCTATTATTGTAGCACCATGTATAAGTACTAGAGATTGCAACCCGGTTTTTTTTTCAACCCGACCCGGCCCGGTGGCATTCAGCGCCAACCCGGGTTGGAGTGTTAACGATGAAACCTTGAAAATTTTCCATATTTGAATAGAAAAAGACAATCATTCAAGGTTAATATTTATTTCAAACTGGCTTATGATCAATTATCACTATAATAAGTCTCACTCAAGTCTCAAAATCACACTTAATGCAGTATTAATTACTTTTACTTAGGGACCGAAAAGTAAAAATTAGTATTAGTTTTTTTTATCACAGATAGGCTTGCGCTAGACCACAACTTGCCTGATGTTAAGTAACGAAGCGGTCTACGGTGGAGCGCACTTGTCTAAAAGAACGTATTCACTCTCTTCTTGAAGACACCCAAATTGTGGTCTCGGGGAAAAAAGATTCCGGCAGCGAGTTCCACAATAGAGCAGTAGTTACGCATTATAAACGTAGACGCAAAACGCTTAGTGCGAGATTTAGGCACTTCCACCACGCAGCGGCGATGCCTTGCCGTAGCTTTATTCGTCCGATAGTGGAACGGGGATGGTGGAACTATTTCATGTAGTTCTGAAGCACACTCCGAAATGTAACCGGTAAAAGACAGAAAAACATGCAACTTTGCGCCGATGCTCAAGGTTTGCAGTTGCATTACACAGTGCGTCATTGCCGATTAGCTTCTTGGCTCTCTTCTCAATGAATTCCAACGCCGCACTCTGGTATTGAGCCACTCTGGTACTGTCCCAAAGGTGCGAGCAGTACTCCATGCATGACCGAACCTGTGCTTGGTACAGTGACAGCAACTGTTCCAGCGTGAAGTAGGTATTTGTAATATTCATTTCTAATAAGTTTAAACAAGCAAGTCTTTCTCTTTGCTCCTTATAGTGTCGATTTGATAACATAGTATTGAAATAAGAAACTAATAACGCAGCTTAAAGTACTTTACGTGTCATAACAACTAAGATTAGATAGATAGATAAACTTTGCTATAAACAAAACAAATTCTTGTATGCTAAAAGTAAAGTATTATGTTTTTTCTTAAACTTTGGCTATTAAAACTAGTGAGTGTTACTATTACTAATTGAGCAAATAGCGAAATCTTATAGGCTAGGCTGTACTGTAACCGGAAACAACCAAATTTGTATGTTACGTAAAATTGGTTACCGGGCCCGGTCAGAATGGCCGGGCCCGGTGGGTGCCAAAAAGGACACCGGGCCCGGCCGGACCCGGTTTGCAGTCTCTAATAAGTACTTTATGGACCGAAGATGGCATGTAGTACCAGTTATATTTGCTTACGTATACTGGCCGAATATTTCTGTGTTTATAGGAAATCCCGATGACATAGTTTGAAGAATTACATAATTATAATCTCTTGATTAATTATTCTGCACAAATTCCGGTAAATCCCTGCAAAACATTGGTAATTTTGGAAAAATCTCCTTGTCGTATTTCCGTCATTGCTATTACCGGAACCTTGACGTACCAAGCACTTCTCGGAAACGCTTTTGGACATATTTTTTCTTGTCTTCTTTAAGTTGCTTGTTTTCTGGAGTTGTTGCAGACCACTTCTCAAAACCTAAATTAATAAAATATGAATATAAGAAATATGGAGGATCATTTCCATAAATCTTATCCATGCGTGTAGTGTCGACAATCCGTGTTAAAACGCATTTTCATTTTCAACTCTCGTTGTTACTTTTAAAAGATCATTAATTTGTCTGAGAGTTGCTCCACAAACAGTGCAGGTGGCACTGGATGTTGTGTTCGTTAACACTTGAGCAACTTTCCCATCAATCATTGTCATACACAGTTGATGATAAACTTCGATGACTTTGTCGTCTATTGACACAAGAGTTGGAATCAATTGATTGATTTTGGCTTCAATTTTACTGACAACCGCTGTAATTTTTTCGGGTGTTTCTTTTGCAAATTCTTATGAAATTGGTCTGCAATATCTAATAGATGAGCAAGTAGGGTTCTGCCATATAACTGCAGAAGTTTCTTCGTCTACTAGTCGCAGTGGTACAAGGGACACTATAAACAAATTAGCATCCGATATTTGTTCGTTTTCTTCCGGTAGATTTTGTTAGTACTCTATATTATAATTAGTTAATGTATGCTTCTATCACAGAAATTAAAAACAAAAACAGATAGACATCAAAATATTATAATTAAATATAATATTTCATAATAAAAAAGAAGAACCGTAATTTTCGGGTATTTTTTATTTTCCCCCGATTGTCATTATTGCTTCTAAATCACCACTTGCGCAAAAAACGCGCAAGTTTTTTTTTATTACTCATAATACTGAATAGATAAGCTTTCTTATAGAGTAATTAACTAGCCACCGGCAGCTTTCGGCAACAGTGAAAAGTCCAATTGAAATAAACAAAAACGAAATTTTATATACTTCGCAAAAAAAAAAACAAAAATATTTTTTTACAAAAACCGAAGGTGGTTGCAAAGTGTACATTCTAAGCTATCTAATGATGCTAACACTAACATGCTTCCTTGGAAAACCTCCGAATAATTTTGTGTTGAACTTCCTCAACGGCAATTTAATTGGCATGAAAATATTTATGTCCAATGTTTGAGGTTAATTTTATAAACGTAAAACTAAGTTATTTTTTTATTTTTATAAAGTGAAAATACTGTTTGGTCCACTCAATTTTCCATCTCAAAAATGGTTTTGACGTAAGTCGTAAATCCATAGATTTCTTTAAGGTTTTATACTCTCAAAGGAGTGAACTTACGAAAAAATTACATTATTATTATTCTCTTCCATTTATTTTCAAACATATTAATTTAAATTTTTAAATATTTTTACAAATTATATAAAAACATAAAAACATTTAAAAATATAAAAAATAGTCATCCACTTGTATCGGGAACAGGGTCCAAACTACCGGTGGTACCCCAAAGTACCCCAAAGAGAGGAACCTCCTAATAATACGCGCCGTATCTAGGAGTACCGCTCTCTGTATCACGCCCTTGACCCAGCTGCCTAATGAGAGCCTCCGCAGGTGTGAGTCGAGGCTCTTGGCTATTAAACCATTGGCGGTCACAACTATCGGTACAATGACTGCCGAGTCAATATCCCACATGTCGACAATCTCATGAGCCAAGTCAAGATATTTAATTTGCTTATCTTTCTCGGCTTTCACGAGATTCTCGTCATGCGGAACACTGACATCAATAATCATTGCACGGTGCTCTGGTCGATCTATTACCACTATATCAGGTTTATTAGCGATAATAGTCCTGTCAGTGATAATAGATCGGTCCCAGTACAAAGTAACACGACCATTATCGAGAACTGGGTCGGGCACATACCTATAGTATGGTACCTCTGAGTCCACAAGAGAGTATTTAAGAGCAAGTTGCTGGTGGATAATCCTAGCCACTAGGTTATGTCTGTGCAAGTATTCACCATTTGCAAGACGAGAACACCCAGAAATAATATCGCGATCGAAATAAAATAGATCGATTCGCCTGGGCGGTGACATGCCCGACAGATGTCAGCCGTACCGTCCTTTACAATATATTTCCGGTAGTTATTCGTCATTACAACTTCGTCCATAATTGCACAGACAAACCCTTCGGTTTCCCCAAAGAGGTCCCCGAAGCGTAGCCAGGACACGGACGCGAGGAAGTCTACATCGGGTCCATGTAGGGCCCGATAAAAACGTCCGTGAAGTTCCTTGCTCTGCCATATCTCTTTGCGGCCAGTAGTATCAAGTATTATAGGTTTGCGCCAGTTCTCTTTAGCCAAGGATAGCGGGGTGAATCCCTTATCCACTGCAACCACATCGCGATGCATCCCCGTGTCAGTCTTAAGAAAATATTCTCTGAGCCTGTACACCTCCCGGTTGTGGAGAGCCTTAGCGTTTAAATAGCCACGTCCTCCACATTTCCGAGGGATGTACAGTCTCATGACCGAAGAACGCGGGTGGTGCATCCGATGTGCAGTTAGCAGAGTGCGGACTCTTCTATCCAGGGCGTCTAGTTCTGTCTGCGTCCATTTGAGTATGCCGAAAGAGTACATCAAGACCGGCATGACCCAACCATTATAAGCGCGCACCTTATTTCCGCCTGATAAAAGACTTTTAAGTACTTTTTTCAGGCGGCCAAAGAAGCGCTCCTGCAATGATTGCTTCATGTCAGCCTCTTTAATGCCTAACGCTTCCGACATACCCAAATATTTATAGGTTTCAGTTGAAGAGAGTGATTTAAGGTTTATGGAATCTGTTAAATGAAATTCTTCAGATTCCATAATCCCTCCTCCTTTCACATGCATGATCGCACATTTGTCCACACCAAATTCCATCTTAATGGACCTGCTGAAACTTTCAGTCACCTTCAGCAGTTCCACAAGGTGCAATTTGTTGGGGGCAAACAGTTTTAGATCATCCATGTAAAGGAGGTGGGATATCACCTGTCCACCTCTTCTCAACTGAAAGCCAAGCTTTGAAGCCTCGAGCAATGTGCTAAGAGGGTTCAAGGCTAAGCAAAACCATAACGGACTCAGACTGTCACCCTGGAATATACCCCGCTGGATCCTGATCGGTTCCGAAACCCCTTGAATTTGCCGACATCCTGGGTAGAGAAGAACTGTTTTCCACTGTCCCATACATGACATCAGGAAGTTGCGTAGGGTTGTATTTATTTTATACAACTCTAGCACTCTCATGAGCCATGTATGGGGTACAGAGTCGTAGGCCTTCTTATAATCAATCCAGCATGTTGAGAGATTCTTACGGGAGCGACGAACTTGTTGGCTTATGGTCGTGTCAATGAGGAGATGCTCCTTAGTACCACGGGACCCATTCCTACATCCATTTTGAGAGATAGACATGATTGAATTGTTATCAATGTGGTAATTAATCTTTGCTCTCAATATGGATGTAAGGACCTTGTACAGGGTCGGTAAACATGTGATAGGTCTGAAGTTCTTAGGTTCCGTGGTACTACCTGATTTATTATTATTATCGATAATATGATAGAATTGATGTCTATTATAAAGACAATATCGATAATAACGTAAAAACCGTAAATATCGAAAATACCGAAAAAAACCGTTAATATCTAAAATACCGAATAAATCGTAAATATCTAAAATACCTATCGATAATACGATAAAATGTATGTCTATTATAAAGATAATATCGATAATAACGAAAAAACCGTAAATATCGAAAAAACCGTAAATATCGAAAATACCGAAAAAACCGTAAATATCGAAAATACCGAAAAAACTGTTAATATCTAAAATATCGATAATACGATACAATTTATGTCTATTATAAAGATAATATCGATAATAACGAAAAAACCGTAAATATCGAAAAAACCGTAAATATCTAAAATACCGAAAAAAACGTAAATATCGATAATACGATAAAGTTGATGTCTATTATAAAGATAATATCGATAATAACGAAAAAACCGTAAATATCTAAAATACTGAAAAAACCGTAAATATCTAAAATATCGATAATACGATAAAATTGATGTCTATTATAAAGATAATATCGATAATAACAAAAAAACCGTAAATATCTAAAATACCGAAAAAAACGTAAATATCGAAAACATCGATAATACGATAAAGTTGATGTCTATTATAAAGATAATATCGATAATAACGAAAAAACCGTAAATATCAAAAATACCGAAAAAACTGTAAATATCTAAACTAATGAAAAAACCGTAAATATCTAAAATATCTATAATACGATAAAATTGATTTCTATTATAAAGATAATATCGATAATAACGTAAAAACCGTAAATATCGATAATACCGAAAAAAACATAAATATCTAAAATACCGAAAAAAAAAAAATATCGATAATACGATAAAGTTGATATCTATTATAAGGATAATATCGATAATAACGAAAAAACCGTAAATATCTAAACTACTGAAAAAACCGTAAATATCTAAAATAGGATAAAACTGGTCTATTATAAAAACCGTAAATATCTAAAATATCGATAATACGATAAAATTGATGTCTATTATAAAGATAATATCGATAATAACGTAAAAACCGTAAATATCAATATTACCGAAAAAACCATAAATATATAAAATACCGAAAAAAAAAATCGATAATGCGATAAAGTTGATGTCTATTATAAGGATAATATCGATAATAACGAAAAAACCGTAAATATCTAAACTACTGAAAAAACCGTAAATATCTAAAATACCGAAAAAACGTAAATATCGATAATAGGATAAAATTGATGTCTATTATAAAGATAATATCGATAATAACGAAAAAACCGTAAATATCGAAAATACCGAAAAAACCGTTAATATCTAAAATATCGATAATACGATAAAATTGATGTCTATGAATGCATTGAAACAGAAGTTTGCAAAGATGAAAAGAAAAAAACAAAAGGCGTTAGCTAAAATCTGTCTTTCCGTGGGACCGTCTACTTTACAGCATGTTCGGAATGCGGAGTCTCCATTTGAAGCATGGACTAAACTACAAAAAGCTTATGAAGACAAGGGATTATGCAGAAGATTGGGCCTTTTGAGATCATTGTTCGGTATGAAGTTGAAGGAGATGGAAGGAATGCAGAGCTATATATCAAAAGTTACAGAATTAGCACAACAACTATCTGATATCGGTTCACCTATTGATGATGAGTTCATCGCAGTCATATTGCTCAGTGGATTGACTGATGATTTTGATCCTCTCATCATGGCTCTCGAAAACTCAAATATGAAGTTAACGAGTGAGGCGGTTAAATCAAAACTATTTCTGGAAGAGCAAAGACGGAGTGAAAAGTCTGATTTACCAGAGATGCATGCTTTGGTTTTAAAGAATAACTTCAAGTGCTTCCGGTGTAAGAAGCCTGGTCACATGAAACGGGATTGTCCTAACAATTTCAACAATAAGAAACAGTATGTGAAGTCAGATAAGAAGAAAGGAACACTCATGTCACTGTGTAAGGAGAAATTATTGTTGACTGCGCTATCAGTGAATGTGCAAAGTAAACTTTGGTATGTTGACTCTGGGGCTACCAATCACAGGTGTAATAATAAGGAACTAATGTGTGATTTTCAGAGTACAAATGCTGTTGAGGTAAATGTAGCTAACGGAGAGAAGGTGTTAACTGCAGGAATAGGAAAAGTGAAAGTGAACTTGAAAAATGGGATTACAACTATAAGTAATGTTTACTATATTCCCAAGTTGTCTGCCAATTTATTATCAGTAAGTGAGTTGGTTAGAAAGGGTTATCTAATAAAGAATATAATGTTATCTTTAGTTCAAATCACTGTAAAATATTAGATGGTAGTGAAGTTATAGCTACTGCTTCTTGTTTCAATGGAATATATCAACTAAATGTTATTGTGTATGTATATGAAAATGTGAGGTTAGGTCGGAGATTGCCATGAATTCTATCAGTGATGAGTCGGGAACTAAAATTAATTTGCTGGATACTGCCAAGGGGAGTTCAAATGACAAGTTTAAAGTCACTCAAGAGGTTTGGCATAAAAGACTGGGCCCATAACCTGATGGGTTTTTGGTTAATATAAACGATTGATGTATTATAAAAGATATATTGTAAAACGCACACACCATTAGAAGACACAGAATATAGAGAGTAAAAAACAATACAACAGCCACAGACACTAAATACTTATGACAGTGACCAACCAGTGCTAATATTGTCATAGTTTATACTACCTTGTTACAATAAAACTAATATAAATATCGAAAATACCGAAAAAACTGTAAATATCGAAAATACCGAAAAAATCATAAATATCGATAATACGATAAAATTTATGTCTATTATAAAGATAATATCAATAGTAACGAATAAACCGTAAATATCGAAAATACCGAATAAACCGTAAATATCGAAAATACCGAAAAAACCGTAAATATCGAAAATACCGAAAAAAACATAAATATCGATAATACGATAAAATTTATGTCTATTATAAAGATAATATCAATAGTAACGAATAAACCGTAAATATCGAAAATACCAAAAAAACCGTAAATATCGAAAATATTGATAATACGATAAAATTGATATCTTTATAATAATAAAGATAATAACGTAAACGCCGTAAATATTGAAAAAATCGTAAATATCGAAAATACCGAAAAAACCGTAAATATCTAAAATATCGATAATACGATAAAATTGATAAAACACTTTGCTCGACCTGGGAATCGAACCTAGGACCTCTAGCGTCAGTCGCGCTTGAGACCACTAGACTAACAAGCTCAGATCAAATAAAAAGTTAAGATTGAATTTTGCGAACAAAGAAGTGAGGTCAGCTAAAACTACGCCTTGCCGTGTACAAACACAATTACAGGCACACAATTACAAGGTTATATAGTGTAAAATTGTGTTTGTACACGGCAAGGCGTAGTTTTAGTTGGTCTCACTTCTTTGTTCGCAAAGTTCCATCTTAACTTTTTATTTAACAAGGCAGTCTTATTCTAATAATTAGAATGTATAATTAGTATACTATAATAAAGAAAATTATTTAATGTATACATATATCACATAATTGATACGAGTATCTAGGCGATATTATCGGAACCTTTTTTCAAAGTCTACATGTACTATCACGAGGACGAAGCACACAGTATTATGATTAAACGAACTTACTTAAAGTGAAGTTCTATCATAATTATACGAAGTTATTCGTCCGAAGAGATTAGTAACACCCTCTAATCCTAATGACATAGCCCAAAAAGGGTTCTGGTAATATACCTCTAAGCTAAATGACAGCAGGTCTTGATGCGGGAACAGAGTAAAAAGAAAAATACTGTATATCCTTTCCTCATCAACAACTTACTACATGTTCTTAGCGTGAGGAGACCTCGCGCCTGGTGACACTTTGGTCACATAGACAGACGGTCAGAAAATAGTGAAGCGAATCTCTTATATTAACCTTCTAAAGCATATAATTATAAGATTTCTTGACACAGGACAATAATTGAAGTATTTATATTGACGACATTTTTAATCTTCAAATGCAAATAGCTCAGCTCTGATATCATTTAGACAATTTTTTTTACATATTTGTGTATTTACCACACCACAACAAATTAATATTAAAATTATTGGTGGCCGCTGGAAAAAAAATGACGCCACTAGTACATACAAAGTTACCCAAACCCCTTTCTAAAATAAAAGCCTAAGTTGCTCCTTATTACATCAGCTATCTGCCAGTACAAGTCCCGTAAAAATCGGTCTGGCCGTTTCAGAGATTAGCAGGAACAAACAGATAGACAGAAAAACATTGTAAAAAAATAATGTTAATTTTATGGTAAGTTATGTTATTTCGGTTATAATATGTACCGTGTATACATCCATATGCATTTAGTAAACAGTGGTTAATTTTATATTACAAACAGACACTCCATTTTTATTTATTTGTATGATGTAGTATGTATAGATGCATCGCAATTTTAGGAATTGATCATCATCATTCATCACATCATATTCTTTTTACGGCACGAGACACTATGAGTTCTCAATAATATTTGACAATGTACGCACGGCGACACATCAAGCTATACAAAACCAGTATAGGCTTGCGTTGAATTGTACGGAGAGCCTTTACAATGGGAGGTGGATTTGTATATTATTTATTTATTTATACTTTATTGTACACCAAGTATTATTACAATATATACAAAGTTTTTGTATTTGATGATATACAATGGGCGGCCTTATCGCGATCTGCGATTTCTTCCAGGCAACAGGTATATTGTACTAGCTTTCCGCCCACAGCTTCGCCCGCATGGTTTCTCGGCTTTTCTGCATTTAAAAAGGACTTTTGACTGCCTCGTTGGTCTAGTGGTCCCAATCGCGACTGCTACGCTAGAGGTCTTGGGTTCGATCCCCAGGTCGAGCAAAGTGCTATTGAGTTTTTCTATGAAATTCTCAGTAGCAGCTCGGAGTCTGGATTTGTGTCCGGTGAATGGCAATAGGCTCGCTCCCTATTACATGGGACCCAAACATTTCGGCGAACTGTGGGTGTACATTAAGTGCACCTCTGCCTCACCCCTCGGGGAATACAGGCGTGATGGTATGTTATGTGTTAAAAAGGTTTTTTTTCCTGTTTTTGCAACATTTTCAATTATGCTCCGTTCCTATTGGTCTTAGCGTGATAATATATAGCCTATAGCCTTCTTCGATAAATGGGCTATCTAAAACTGAAAGATTTCATTTCAAATCGGACCAGTAGTTCCTGAGATTAGCGCGTTCAAGCAAACAAACAAACTCTTCTCTCTTCCGCTTTATCGTATGAAAAAATATATATATTAATAATATATAATATGTATCTAATAATAATCTCTAATTAATATATAATATCTATGGTATAGATAATATCATTTAATAATATCATATAATATTATCATTATATTATTATAATTAAATATAAAGTATAGATTTGCAGATTGTGTAGCAGTGTGTACGAGTAATAAATAAAACACACAATGTTAGTAGATGTTCCCTTACTGGGTACGTACACATTTACATAATGTGTACAGAGGGTTCTCATTACTTTCCTTAGCTCTCACGGACATTTTAATAAAAATGAAAGCTTTCTCAGAATATCACACGATTCTGATGACAACACCTGTAAAGCGTACTTGCCCACGTGCAGCTAAATGTGCCCATAACGTACTATCACGCCTGTACATGCTAGGTTAAGCAGGTATACCCACGCTTCGCCGGTATGTTTAGGTCCCATGTAATAAGCAGCGAGCCTATTGCTTTTAGTCGGGCATAAATCCAGACTCCGAGCGGTGGTACGGAGAATTTAATAGGAAAACTCGCAAAAATTTAATAGTTTTTTTTTTATAGAAAAGCACTTTGCTCGAACTGGGTATCGAACCCAGGACCTCTAGCGGAGCAGTCGCGCTTGGGAAAACTAGACTAACGATTATTTATATTTCTATGATCGAGGCAGTCAGCTAAATGAGTCCAAATACCGTTTTATTAAATAATGTGAAACAATACTTTATGTATATTATGTTATGTAATATTTTCGTTACATACAAGCCATTATATAGAATGTTTTGCACTTCACTTAGGTTACCGAGATCGAGATCTAAAAACGAACAAAAGTTCAAGACGTTAGAAGAAGGATCAAGGAATTAAAATAGAGGTGGGCAGGAATCTTGGCGAGACGGAGTGACGACAGGTGGAGAAAGGTAATGACTGAATGGTGGCCGAGGGACGGCAGTAGGAGTATTGGGCGTCAAGCAGCGTTGGGGAAGATGGGTTGATTTCATAATTCAAGGCGTTTGGCGTGGATGAGAGTGGCACGGGACCTTGATGGATGGCACAAACTTAGGAAGGCCTATTTGGCCTATACCCAGTGAGTGAAGTCAGGCTGTTTAAGGTATTAATATATACGTTTATTCTATGTAAAGACGTTTATAAAATTATTTTTTTAAATCTGGGTGCGCGGTAGTGTAAGTCAAGTTTTAAATGACGATTTAACCGATTACTATCTTCCAATCGATGATAAGTGACTGTCATTACATAGAGATGTCTGACTTTTGTCTAGTAAAGTGAAATTATTTGAACTGTGATTCATAAATCCGGAGGCCTAATTCCTCCCAACGTCTCCTTCCTTGTCCTTTTCTCCTTCCCCTCTTTTTTCCTTAAATAGGCTCGGCAACGCATTTGCAAATCCTTTGGTTTTGCAGATGTCCGTCGGCGGTAATGACTAATTACCATCAGGTAGCTCGCCTGCTCGTTTGCCGAGTGCATTCATCATCAACCCATTACATTGTCCCACTGCTGGGCACGGGTCTCCTCTCAGAATGAGAGGGATTAAGCTATAGTCCACCACGCTAGCATACTGCGGGTTGGCAGACTTCACATGCCGTCGAGAAATCTCTGAGGAATGCAGGTTTCCTCACGATGTTTTCCTTCACCGTTTAAGCGCGTGATAATTACTTATTAATACGCACATGACTTCCAAAAGGCAGAGGTACGTGCCCTGGATTCGAACTCGAGACCTTTGACTTGGCAGTCCAATGGTCATATTGCAAGGCTATTGTCGTTTGCCGAGTTATCCCATAAAAAAAAATTCACAGCTCCACTTTACATCTACATACATCTAACTACTAGTGGTTCTTAATGTGCGACAAATGTCTCACGTGAACTGTGTTACCTAACCAGCTTTTACTGTCGACCTGCGTTTGTGTTATTGTGATTTGATACAACTATTTGTGGCATGCGGTTGCGCTCAAGTTTTACAGATTTAATCTACGTCAAAAGTTTTATTTGCAAATGAAATTACACCATAATAAAATTACAGGGAAGTTTTAAAAACGAATTACACAATTTAGATTTGTGGTTCTTATAGAAAAGATCTGGCAAAAATCTCTTTAGATATCAACTTCTAAGATTCCCCGCTGAACAATGAACAACATAGATACGTATAAGAAAGATGGAGAGCATTGAGAAGAAGAAGGAATTCCAGTAAATGAACAAATTTAACCGTGTTGCTAACAAGAAAGGCGATCATTCAAGTTATTTCTAATCAAGCTCTTTCAAAATGTTCAACAGTAGCTAACCAGAAAAAAGTGAATTCTTATACATCATAAACATCTTAAATTAGAATTTGGAAATACAAGAAATATCATTGCCTTGCCTACAATATTTGGATTAAAACGGAACGGGGACTATAGAATAGAATAGAAAAATAAAAGAAATAGATACTATAAACAAGTCAAAAAACCTTTTATAGAGCTTCCTTTTTTGAAGTCCAGAAAATCTCTCGTCCACCGTCTTCTCTCCCGATCCGCAGTAGATGCACCACGTGCATCGACCGAGCATAAAGGGCTAGGGAAGACAAATGTGACTTTAACTTCTTTGAAGGGTAGCTTTATATATAAAAATGTTCTAACACTAGCGAAGGAACTATGCGAAGAATGTTATCCACTTTCTGTCAGAGATGTTTTTTTTTTGGGATGGGATAACTCGGCAAACGAGCAGGCGAGCTACCTGATGGTAAGTAGTCATCGCCGCCCATGGACATCAGCAAAACCAAAGGAGTTGCAGATGCGTTGCCGAGCCTATTTAGGGAAAGGGAGGGGAAGGAGAAAAGGAGGAAGGGGATTGGGGAAGGAATTGGACCTCCGGCCCTCTCACTCACCGAACGAAGCACAGTAACGAAACGCTACTACTCGGACGTCGGTCTTCTGCGAGAGTGTGGTACTTCCCCGGTCAAGCCGGCCCATTCATGCTGCGAACAGCGTGGCACTACCACAACAAAAAAGATGTATTTCCATTTCATGTTTTTAGAAGATAGTTACAAAATAGACCTACAGACAGCCTCATCAATGTAATCACAGTAGATGGGCGTATCATTGTCTTTGTTTCACACACGCTACGTTTCCTCGTGTTTAGAAATCGATGTCGCGAACAATGCTTTTATAACATCGTCTATATATGTCCTTATTAACATACATTAGAACTCATGGTTTATGATCCATTAGAGTTATGAAATAATTGAGGTCTTACTTAATGAACAAGTGTCTCTTTCGTCTAATGAGTTGTTGCTAGCATGACTGGCGATACAAGTCCTGGTCTCGATTCTTGGGTCGATCGGAATGCTCAGACTTTGGATTTGTTTAATTAGGATGCTGCAAGCACAGCTGCAAGCATATAATCAAAATTATATTTTTTTAAGATTTAATTAAACAACAAAATTTTTGTACATACAGTTTGAACAGATCATTAAAAAATATTAATAAAAATAATCATTTTCAATCCATATGCTAACCGACTGCAGTTAATGGGAAGGCCAGGATGATGAGTGCCTAGACCCGAAGGGTTAGGGGCTCGGTTAGGCACACATCATACGCCATCGAGAAAATCTCTCCGACATGCAGGTTTCCTTGCAATGTTTACCTTCGCATTTTAACGACTTTTTTTATAATGCGCACATGTTTACGAAAAGTCAGAAATTCGTGACTTATATTTGACCTCGAGACATACGACTAGGCATTCCAATAGTTATATCACTTGGCTATCACTGCTTAAGGTACGCTTTGACGAAGCAAGGGCGAGAACGGAGGTGCGAACGGGGCGGTGTGCGCGGGTGCCGGGACTCTACCAGACCACCATCGCGGCGCCCCGCGTCACGTCTGCTCCCCATCCGCGACGTGTCCTTATCTTACGTCTTTTCTGTCCGGCCATTGCCTAAGGCAGATGTATTCCCTAGCTAGGTTTTGGTCCTACTTCGCAAATTTGATACAGTTGTGTAGAACAAAGACGGGTTGTGTAAGTGCCCTGCGCACGATTCGATCCGGCGCGATCAGACCGCACGCACTGTTTCATAAGGGGCATTGTCCCATTGTGCTGGGCATTGAGACATGCCCATTACTGCTCATTTACCTTCCGTGATTTACTTACTTACTTTGGGCTTCTGGTTACCCGTGACGAATGTGTAAGACGTTGTATGAGAGCCACGGCTAATTACGTTCTCTTATTGTAAGATGTTTCGCGATGTAAGAAATGTGTTAGAAATCTGTAAGATACTGTTAAAACACCTTAGCTTAGATCATGTCTAGTTCGACGCGCTAATTGATTACATTTCGTCAATTTTATTCATAAAAGACAGCATGGATGAGCACGTGAGCAATGACGGCTCTGATAAATCATTAATTATATGTATATCTGTGAATAGATCCTTTAAAGACACTCTTAGAAGTCAATGATTTACATTTTTTTAAACTAGATGGCGCCGGCATTTCCTCTCTGACTTCTGAGAAGAAACGCCGAAGCAAACTCAGAGAATCATGATTTTTATTAAACTCCAGGCGGTAGTTATATTATTAGATATAGGTACGAGTTGTACAATGTAGGGCAAAATCTGAACAGACCTCTTGAAGAAACAGCCATAGCAGCTTTAAGTTGACCTGTCCTAACTGACAGCACGCATACATCGAGTAGCTCTACCATTTTTAGGAGGCTAAACGACCTAATGATGTATGCATGTAGTGCTTCCTAGAAACCTGGTACCTTCGTGATCATACAATATGATAGCAACCCATCTCGTGTTCACTTCCGCACAGACACACCGTCCGGTGATCATTCAGATACGATTGAGTAACAGATGTACTTTCGCATTCGTTACATTGCATATGACTATATTTCCTGCATTATTGTATCCAAAGTACTTATCATCCTCTTAGTCTTAAACATAGCCTTAGACTGAATTTCATTATTTCATCAATACATAAGCTGCCTCTGAAATAACACTAGTGAACTGACATAGTGCTACTAATACACATAGGCATGTAATATTTTTTTCACTGTTAATTTGTAATGAGATGAGTTGTCTCTGTGTCATTGAAGCAGCTACTCCATTATGATTGGCTACATTCAAACCTGCAGATTCAATATATATGTATTATGCCTCAAAAGACTGTTTGAGTAGCTACCTCGTATACATTAAAAAAGAAACTTTATTGCCTTCTGTTCAATTATGGAATAACTATAATTTAGTTCTTTCAGTTTATACAATCTTTATCTTAGTCACTGATATTTATGTATACAGGTTGGCCATGAAAACGGGACACCTGCTTCAATATTTTATAGTATAACGTGAATAATCTTTATTGATATATATTGTATAGGAGATACAGGTATGTTTGTATTTTTTATGGATTTTCAATCAATTTCTAACAAAATAAAAATATATTCCACAGAAAAATCTTATAGTTCGCAGCCTTTTTTTTCTTATAGTTCTTTTTATGCTAAATTTCGGTATCATAGTACTCATAACTTTGAACGGCAATTAATACCTCTAAAATTAATAGGTCTTTTTTACATGCTTTTCATAGACCCAAACAAGCCAACCGCCTTCTTATATTTTTTAATTTATTTAAAACATTAACAAGAATAGACTAAATGGAAGAAGAGTTGACAAATAATAAAAATTGGCTATTCATTAGTGTGAGTAGGTACTTATTCATTTTTGAAGGAGAGGAGACCATATCACAATATTTATATAAATTATGTAAACCTTAAACTTCCTTTTGCTGAATCACAATGATTTGCTTTTTCTACGTGAATGCTAATCAAATTATATATTATCGTAATGCCAGAAATAAACTCAATAATAATAACACCTGAAAAAAAGAACTACATACATTTCAAAATTAATAACAAAAGCAATTCAAACATGTATTTATTTTAACACTAAAACCTTGAAAAACCTAAGAAAAAATTAATAAAAATTACGATAAATTGAAAGGTTTCTAGAGCACTCATTCTTGATTCGTTCGATTTCCGTATGTGTAAGAGATTGTATGACAGAACCAACGTAATAATAATGAATGTGTAATTATCATCACGGTGACTCAGCACGTTTCCAACTTGCAATATTGCCTAAGATTCGTGCATATGAGGTAAAGACCTGACGAAATATACAAGTAATACCTATATACTTATACGAGTAGCATATTACATATATTATAATAAATTAGTAATAGAAATCAGTTTAATAATTAAAGATAATTTACTTGCATATCACATAACTCGTGGTTATGAAGCTCTTTTTTAACGCACCTAAAATAGGTCCAAAAAATAAACTTAAAAAAATCAACCACAAAGGGTTCCACACGAGAAATCTTTCACATTTAGGTATAGAAAGACGTGGTTCAGATTGAAGTTAAAATTAACGCACTAAAAGTTGCCAGGCATAGGCATACGTTAAAGGCCAACATTATTATATAACTAATAAAAACACAGTAATAAACGCCGCCAACAGCACTTCAAGTTCAACAACTGCTTCAAGTATTCAATAGAATCAACTTTCAGAAAATTTTATTGGAATTCAGTTAAAAATTAATTAAGTATCCTTGAAAGCCTAAAAAGGCCAGATTATGTACTTAGTTAATTCCTACCCTCCGTGTTCCAAACCCTCTTAGAGAGGTAACAATCTAAGTCTATAGAGCAAGTCAGGCGAGCTACTTCTAAGCATCTTTTTATGAATCATAATATGTTTCACAGACACACTGCTACACATCCTGTTACATAGCTAAATCGATTGTCCGATACCTCGCGTTGTAGAGTTTTCCCCAAGGATAGATCGGGTTTATCGGTTTTATTAGTTTCTATTTTAGCCACTCAGCATGACTAGTGACAGTGGACCGTCATAATCTGAAGCTTGCGCTCATACTGGTCGACTAAAACAATGACAGTTCTTTAACAATTTTCTAATGTGAATCATATTATGATTACTGAAATGATGATTCATAAAAGCGGCCTTAAGCCCAACTGAACACATAATAAAGTTTCGTAACAAAAACGGAGAATATGAAAACTTTGTTATTTTCCTTGTACATTTATACGGATATGCATACAATATAATGTTGGGTCATTTACTGGTTTAAAACACATTGCCCAATCGAAAGGCCTCAGGGGAGGTCGCGAAGCAAACTAGTCGTACTCACAATATTTGCTAAGTTGCACGGGTAAACACGATTTCGCGATGATTTGATGAAATTATTATATAACTTTATAGGTACGTGTATTGATGCTCTTTTATTTATGTAATTCTTTATGATACAATAACTGAATATGTTTAACACATAATATTTAAGGTCAGTAGTCACTATTCTTTACCTTTTGTACTTAATACTCAATGTTTATTGCATTCCACAATGTAGTTTCCATAGATGGTAAAATTTACAATAAATATTATTCATTACGGACCCTGTCAGGCAAGCAATGTATGTCTTTATCAATTATCATAACTTTTCTTTTTGCGACTATTTTAATTATTATTTGTTTATTCATGATAGGCCTTCGCTTCACTGCCTGTTCACTTGATGTTAAGTGACACTGCGATCTACCATGGAGCGCGCTTGCCTACAAGAAACCAATTTATACGTGATTGAAAATATGAATTATACCATCATTCACATTCTACTGCTGTTCATAGTCGGTATTATACATTTATATTGGCCATGGCTAAATACTGATAAGTTATAAACGCCACCCTGTAGATCTATACACGTTAGTATTGTATTAAACCTCACCATAATTATTATAATTATTAAACTATCGGGTCCCTAACACAAAAGACGTCCATAACATAGTTTTAAAACAATATACATAACAATGCTATTTCATAATACTAACAACTGATAGACAAAACAAAGTCAAACATATTTTAACTACTTAAATATTTTGTCAACTAAAACTGCGATATGCGTACGCACGGCAACACATAAAGCTATACAAAACCAGTTTACGTTGGCCTCTTATTGTATGGGAAGCTAATTCAATGCGAGATCAGCTTAAACTGGATTTGGACCTGTAGCCGTGTGTATACCTGTGTGTACCTATACGCCACTTACGACCTTTGATGTCAAAATGTTTAACTTTCTATACGCAAAAGTCGCGCCCGTGATCTTCCAACGCAATGTTTAAGAAATGGAGACAATTCAGAAATCTTTTTAGTATAAACAGCTGTTTTGAAGAGAGGGGGATCTCTTGAATCCTCTAACCGTTCAATTTCTAAAGTCGTATTTATCAATATCTATTTTTGGTGAGATTAATCCGACTTAGGGGTGATTTTTCCATCATCAGATAACAGTTATCCAACGAATGACTTTTACATATTTAAAGGTTAAAGGAATATTCTCAAGTCCATGGGATACTAACGCCTTAACTGTTTTTCTGCTAATCATCATCTTAACCTTTTCCCAACTACTTTAACTGGCTTTCAGCTTAACCAGATGCGGATGGCTTCGATTAAAATACTGATATTATTTTCAACGAAGCGACTGCCATCACAATTTCTAGGCAATACCAACAAACTGGTTACCTGGCTTTTTGAACTACCACTAAGTATTGACTTGGTAACCGAAACTAAGAGAAGAGATACGACCGAAAATAAGAGTCTCACGGTCACCAATCCATAGACAGACCGCGACAAGCGCAGCTTAACCTTGCAGATCAATATAATTGATTGATTAGCCTAGTAATTACCTAGTAATTATTTTCTACCTAGCTATAGCTATCTACCGCTAAGCAAGCGGATCGAGTGTGAATATATAAATAACATATTTCGCCTTGGGAGGTGCTGCTGACATCGGGCTTATTATTATATTCTTTATTGTACACCAAATAAAAAAAATACAAAAGACAATAACTTATTCTAATACAAAAAGTACAATTGGCGGCCTTATCGCAATTTGCGATTTCTTCCAGGCAACCTTAGGATGGACTGAACTGAACCAAAATACAGGTTGAGGTTGTTGGTGCATGTAAATATTAATATTATTATATAAAAACAGATAAATATATATATAAACTATAATAAATAAACATAAGTATAGGTATATTCATAACTATAGCAAAAACAAAAAAATAGGAATGTTTATAGATTATAACGACGAATACGACATAGAATCACAGCGACAAGTAATAATCCTTCACGAGCCTTTTAAAAACGGACAGTGATTGGGCACGCCTTATTGGTACCGGCAATGCATTCCACAAACGAGCGGCCTGAACCGAAAAGGATTTGTCGAAAAAGGTTGTGGAATGCATTGGCATCTTCAGTCTTAGGTTATCCGATGACCTTAGAAATTGCGAGTGGCTATCACCAAGGTATTCGAAGCGATTT
Organism: Subacronicta megacephala; assembly: GCA_958496365.1. NCBI lineage: Eukaryota > Metazoa > Arthropoda > Insecta > Lepidoptera > Noctuidae > Subacronicta > Subacronicta megacephala. The sequence continues at coordinate 16,455,082 of OY292516.1, read as the reverse complement.
TTGAGGTAAAGTGGAGTAGAGGGTAAGAACAGGACATTGTAAAGTAATGAAAGTATGTGAGCATTCCGGCGAAGGCGAATTGGTAACCACTTGAGCTTTGCACGAAATTCTGACACGTGGTCATATTTGCGTAAGCCAAATATGAACCTTATACAAAAATTTTGAAGACGCTCCAGCTTATCAAGTTGGTTCTCTGTAAGGTCAAGATAGCTGACATCTGCATAATCAAGGATCGGAAGAAGAAGGGACTGAGCTAGCGCAACTTTGGTTGCAGTTGGCAGGAAGTTACGTAGTCTTTTCAGACTTGCAGCAGATGCAAACAACTTGCGACTAACTTCCTGTAGTTGAACAGACCAGGTAAAGTTTTTGTCAATATAAATCCCCAAGTTTTTAACATTTTCACTAAAAGGAATAACAACGTTATCAAAAGAAACTTGGGGAAGAGCATTCCAGTCAATTTTTGAGATGATTCTGGAACTGCCCACCACAATCACCTGCGTCTTTGCGGGATTAACCAGAAGTCCGTACCGTTTGCTCCAGTCGCTAATACAAATAAGGTCTTGATTTATAGTGCCGACCGCTTGCGTCAGATTTCCAAGGGGTGCTCTACAGTAGATTTGCAGATCATCTGCATAAAGGTGATAGGAAGAAAGTAGTCTTTCGGAGATTGAGTTTATAAAAATTGCGAAAAGAAGAGGAGATAAAATTATTATAACTTCGTCTATCTGTTTGTTACTTGTCGCATCGAAACTCTGAACAGATTTAGATGAAATTTGGCTAAGAGATAGATTGCATCCTTAGGAAGAACTCTAGTAGGCTTTTTGTCTCAACAAAATCCTTTGGAATACGAGTGAAATTGCGGGTAATAGTTAGTGAACATACCATCAAGCCTGTAATCCCCAAAGGATGTGTACTTCATGTACACGCATTGTTCGGGTTGAGACTATTGCCATCACCGGACACATATCAAAACTCCGAGCTGCTACCGAGAATTTCATTGAAGAACCCAATAACACTTTCTTCGACCTGGGAGTCAAACCCAAGACCTCATGGGAGTTGCACTTAGGATCACTAGACCAATGAGGCAGTTAAGAAAGAAAAAAATTCGTGATTGAAGCGGCGCGGCGGTAGCGTAATGGCTAGGGCGTCGGACTTGCGATCATGTGGTTGCCGGTTCGAAACTCACCCATTGCACTACCGACGTGAACCCACTCGTAACACAAGCATTTAGCTTAGCACGAGGGGTTAACAAGATTACTAGTAATGTGTGAAACACATTGCTAGTAAGCTTTATATAATAAAAAATAAAAAATAAAATTGTTATAATACTATATCTCATTTATACTTTAGTGAGATTTGGTCATAGTGCAGCATTAAACAATGTATGCAGCGAAACAAACATAGGCTAATGTCTAAGATACTGATCGCGGGAAGCTGGAGGAGGTATAGGAGCTTTTATAATGCATTGAATCACCTTTATCGTTGCACCATAAAGAGCGCTGGAGGCACAATTCCTCCCTCAGTCCCTTTCATTTTACTTTTCTCCTTCCCCTCCCTTTTCTGTACAGGGTCGGCAACACACGAGGGACACCCCTGGTGTTGCAAGCGTCCATACGCTAAGTAACCGCATACTATCAGGCGGGCCGTATTCTGGTTTCCGTGGTAAAAAAAGTGGTAAAAAAAACCATACTAGGATCTCTTGTATGTAAACTATAAAGCCATACAACACGGAAGCAGTAATCTAGTGACTTAGTTTTACTATGGGTCACTGGGGCAGAACAACGAGTTCTTAAAAAAAAACAACTTTCGGAGTGACCGTTATCCGTCCAGTTGTTTGGCAATTCAGATTTAAAAGTATCTTACATGCTCATCTCCATCCAGATACACTTAACGACCTAGATTTAAAATTAGACAATTATTTAGTCTAAATCTACCGCCTCATAATCACCTTGTCCGAAATTGGACGCCTTTCGCAATAAGCACAGTAATTGCGCCTTGTTAAAATAACGGTAGATATATTTTGTTGCAAAAATAATGTATGTTCTAAATTCAAACATATGTTTGAATTCAGAACATTCATTACGTCACGATGAGTGTTCATCTTTTAAGAACAATGTTCAACATTCACTGGTGGAATTCATTTCAAACGGTTCAAACTTAGCTTATTAAATACAATATTATTCTTAGTAAGCTTGTTTAAAACTGCAACAATGTTAAATATAATCAGAAATAAGAAACTTTTATTAATAAAAGGCAAAATATCAAACTCTAGACTCACTTTTCCCTACAGTGAAATTTTACTGACAGAAAATAATTATATTTAATATGTAATTACAGCTATCTCTTTACTATACCTACCATAGAAGTATTAATTATAATACATATGTAAAATCTGATTGATATGTAAACCAATATAATAAGTGGCTCAGCAGCACACATCGGCCGCCCTACAAGGATGCGGCGATCACCTGCGCGCGCGCCGTCGACAGTGAAAGTGCCGCTGTAACTTCGTAACGGCGTTATGTCACAGCCTCACGCCGCGCAGTCGCGCCCCGACTATGACGACGCGCGCGCACCTTTAACACCATCCGAAAAAATCCCTCGAAATTTTAATACCGATAGTGAATACCAACAAGCATGTGCGAGTGAAACTTTAAAATATAATCGAAAATATTTTTTCCGACAATGTCTCCCCTAGTGATAGTTTTGTTAAGTGCTTTAGTTTTAGTTAATACTAGTGAACTACAGAACGATAGCAGAGAGAGTGCGCGCGAGGAGAAGTTACGAAGTGCTTTGATTGACGCTTTTCAGAGTATCAAGAAAGCTTCGGCTAAGGGCGGCATCGACGACGATGCGGCCTCCGACCTAATCGGTTCCCTTGCCAAGCCTGTTTTTCCCAACTCGAGTCGAAACGATAAGTCTACGACGGAGGATGCGTTCGACGTGTTCGCAGACGATGACGGACTCTCCTTCGCAGACTTTAGCGAGATTAAAACTGAAGAAAAGTTATTGACCACAGAAAAATCGCACAATGTACAACACATTGTGAAGACTACGACCAAGCCAGTCGACAAAACGACTTCGAAACCGAATAAGGATGTTCTGAGCAAGCTGAGCGACTCCATCAGGAACACTGTGAATGAGTCCAGGAACGTGTTGAAGCGAGACAGCAAGAATACCCCGGATCTGATAGGGATTGAGAATGTTCTGAGGTTGTTTGATGCTAATATCTTAGTGAAACAGTGGCCTGACTTGCAGAAGATCATCAGTGGAGAATGCCGATTGGATATGCAGGATTACGTCGATGGATTAATGGAGAGGCAACTCTGGGCGCTAAAGAGTAAGTACCAAACATTAATTTATAAAAAGTCAAATACAATTTAATCATTAAACGCCGTAACGAGGTTAATGCAAGCGATTTATAAATGTTGATTTCAAAACTTTTTTATTCTGAAAGTAATGTCGAAACTTTATGCAAATTATTTTTTTGTGTTTTATTATAATGTTCTTTACAAAACTGATGATATAATGTCCTCCTAGAGGCTTCGTGAATTGCACAAGATATACTTTTACTGAACAGCGTGTACCTAAATAACAACGAGTGTATCGTTACATAAACTTAAAATTCTCATAAAATATGTAATTATAAAAAATCTAATGTCATTCGCTTTCAAAATTCAATATTAAATACGTATTTTACATGTATTGATTAGCTAGCTTTCTACTCGATTTGTGCCTATAAAATAAATAATGTTAACGATAACAGTTCGCTATTTCACTTTTGAAATAGGAGACATTTCCTGCACTAGAAAAATAGCGCTGTCGTGCTGAAGTTGAAGTTAAGATTTGAAACAAATATCCATTGCACACAAATATTTGCCTTAGGTGGGAATCTAACCCACGACATCGATTTCTTGCGAAATTTTGCCCTATTGATCCACATGCCCAAAGGTATATCTTGATGATCATCTGATCTATCAAGCTTTTCAATAAGTTTTTTTTTTTTTTTATAGCTTGCCTACTAAGTAGCAATGTGGGTCGCATATATCTAATATTCTTGTTTACACCTCGTGCTCAGCTACAAGCTTGTGTTACGAGTGGGTGCACGTCGGTAGTGCAATGGGTGGGGTTCGAACCGGCAACCACATGATCGCAAGTCGCATCTGAGGTGTATGACGGTCATGTTGTTTTCTTGAAGCGTCGGTAGCCTAATGGCTAGGGCGTCGGACTTGGGATCATATGGTTGCCGGTTCGAACCCCACCCATTGCACTACCGATGTGAACCCACTCGTAACACAAGCATTTAGCTTAGCACGAGGGGTTAACAAGAATACTAGTAATGTGTGACCCACATTGCTAGTAAGCTTGCTAGCTAAAAAAATGTTATAATTTCAGGGATAAAACTATCCTATGTCCTTCCCAGGGTCTCAACCTATATCAATACCTTCATCATCAACCCATTACATTGTCCCACTGCTGGGCACGGGTCTCCTCTCAGTACCAAAGGGATTAGGCTATAGTCCGCCACGCTAGCGAACTGCGGGTTGGCAGACTCCACACGCCGTCAAGAAAATCTCTCAGGCGTGCACGATGTTTTCCTTCAACGTTTAAGCGAGTGATCATTAATTATTAATACGCACATGATTCGAAAAGTCAGAGGTGCGTGCCTTGGATTTGAACTCGAGACCTTTGACTTGGCAGTCCGATGGTCATATCATTAGGCTATTACTGCACACTACCAATATTATCAATACCAAATTTCATCTAAATCGGTTCAGAATTTTAAGTGTGAAAAGGTAACAGACGCGCAGACAGAGTTACCCATTTATAACACTAAATTAAAAAAAAGTATAGATAGGTCAATAAATAGGCAATATAGGCCAAAAAATTTGGTAATATAAATTACAGCTGCAATAATTATTAAAAACATCTATATAATTTAAAACTGAATGCTTCCATTCAATTATGTTTCGTAACGAAATATCATTTACTGCGTGATTTAATAGCAAGTCTCAATAACTTCAAAGGAAACTATTAGTAATACATCATTTTAAAACGGAAATAAGAGAATGTAAATTTAAATTAAAGGTGTTAAGGCTATTGTTTATAAGCAGACACATATAAATATATTTAACCTGTCAAGAACGATTAGTAGAAACAATAAAAAATACAATAAATATTTTACGAGCTTCTAGATGATCATAATTCTTTAATTATTTACTTAGGCTGGACATTAGCACACCTCTGCCTAGCCTTTCGAGGAATATAGGCGTGATGGCATGTTATGTTATAATATCAACACTCTTCTTGTACAAAAGTAAATTTTAAGTGAAAAATAGACAATTTCCTAATACCAACTACAAGATTCTGGTGTCTCTTCATCTGATTCAAATCTCAACCCACAGCCGATTCCTCACAGCGCTGCGACCATGAACCCATATAGAAACTAGTAGTTCACGGGTGCAGCAAATGACACACCTTTGCAAAGAACATTAGTACCAAATTGCAGTTTCTTCCTGTATGACTTGTATGTTTGACCACAGATTAAGTAATAGTACAGGGTTTGGCTTATTAAAAACATATTGAGCAACTAACTACATTAGTTAATGCATATAAACTAATAGTTAACATTACACCGGCTTTCATAACATCATTAATAGGTCTCACATTCTTTAACTGTTTCACTAATCAGTTATCATTAGCTTCATAATCAAAATTATTATTATTATTATTATAAATGCAAACGTCTCTCTATTTATCTGTCTGTTTGTAATATTTTCAACCGACTTCAAAAAGGAGGAGGTTCTCAATTCGTCTGTATGTTTTTTTTTTTTTTTTTTTTTTTTTTTTGTATGTTTGTTACGCGATATCTCCGCCAGTTGTGGACCGATCTTAATGATTGTTTTTTTGTTTGGTAGGTTATACTTCAGAGGTGGTCCCGTTTAAATTTTATCGACATCGGTTGAGCAGTTTTGAAAATATCAACAAAAGTCTAAAAATTGTTTACATCGATGATATTATCGTTTACTGCGAAACATCGCTGTCTTATTGGAGCAGTGCGTTTAGTTGGCTAACAAGTACTTCTAAACAAAACTTTCCACTAAAAAATACAAAATAAAATTACTTTTAACAAAAAAGTTAAACCGCCTTCAAAAAATAATAAAATAATTTTGTCTAAAACAGTTTGGGAAGTCGGTGGCGAAAATAAAAGACCCACTCAAATAGAAGTCACCGACTTCCCAAACTGTTTTAGACAAAATTATTTTATTATTTTTTGAAGGCGGTTTAACTTTTTTGTTATCATTGAACTAATTTTAATGAATATGCCTTCTAGAGCGGTTACCTTTTGTCTCAAAGTCATTAAATTTACTAATTATTTGTAGGTACTTTCATTTCACGTTATTTTGAATTTTTATATTTTCATTTAATTAGTAATACCTACATAAATATTTTACTTGTATTTTTAAATGTCATCATGCATGCTGTGCTGTGGTCTCCACTAATTGATAGCGTACCTTCACATGATAGATTTACTTTGTTTTGTAACTTGTAAATGTTTGTTTATATCCTTTGTTGGAGATCCTTAATAAATAAATCTCTCTTTCTCATTTAAGATCTCAGCTCTTGTCGGTGGAGCAATCGCCGCTGTTCTCTATTCTCTGGCTTCTGTTTGACCTCTTGATACGACTCTACTTCTACTTTTTCCTTCACTTTTTCAATAAAACTTCTTCTAGGTTTTCCTCTTCCTCATCATCATCATCATCATCATCAACCCATTACATTGTCCCACTACTGGGCTCGGGTCTCCTCTCAGTAGGACAGGGATTAGGCTATAGTCCGCTATAGTCCACGCTAGCCTACTGCGGGTTGGCAGACTTCACACGCCGTCAAGAAAATCTCTCAGGCATGCAGGTTTCCTCACGATGTTTTCCTTCGCCGTTTAAGCGCGTGATAATTAATTATTAATACGCACATGACTTCGAAAAGTCAGAGGTGCGGGCCTTGGATTCGAACTCGAGACCTTTGACTTGGCAGTCCAATGGTCATATCACTAGGCTATCACTGCACTGCCTCTTTCTCGGTTTCCTTCAATTTAGGTTTCCTCGCGACGTTTTCACTGACGCGCGATAACTTGACTTCTCGGCGGTGTAACAACATAAAACGTGCGTTAGACCACCACCAAAACCACTATGAAAACCTCAACCAATTCAGTGAACGAATTTTTGCGTGATGCGTGTACAGACATACAAACAAACAATAATTCCAAAAATTGTTGTTTTGACTTCTTTTGCCGACCCCCAATAAATAAATAGGGGGTATTTATTCATTGGGGGTCTGCCAAAGAGGTTAAGAAAATTAGTTTTTCTTCAATACCTATAATGTGCAGACATCGGCTTGTTAAATTTCATTACACGTATGGATTCGTATAAGCTTTCGAAAAGACAGATATGGGTGTAATGGTCAATCTACAGCAAAGCAAGCAAATTGAGCAGGTATATTTTTTTATAAAAATCCTTCGGTATTTCATTGAGGTTCTATTGAGCTCAAAATCTAGGTCGGTTTCGGATGCTAAATTAAAAAAAAAACAATAATAATACTGAGTACGTAGTCAGACAAACTTTTTCTAAATACGCTGCGCCCGCGCCGACTGCAAAGAGTTGCGTAAGAGTTTTACACCGAAATTTTTAAATCTGGGTCACTAGCGCCACCAGCGGAGTTAATAAGATCAAAACGGTTTGTTTACTTACACAACCGATTTCTTTTTTTTTTTTCTTTATTATACTTAAATAACAGTTTTTGCTAAAGTCGTGCTGAAACCAAAGTAAGCAAAATGCACTTTATGTGATAGAAATACGCCGTAAGTTTGATTGGTGAACAGATCCGGAAGATGAAGCACGTGTTATGTCGAAATCCTACTTAGATAAGTTCAAGTTATGGTCTACTAAAATACATTTAAGTAGAATATTCCGTGAATTATGATCAAACGCTGGCCAGTTCCGCTTACGGCGGTCAGTATGTGACCGCTCTTAACACATCGGTTCTTCTCCGAGCCTCGGAGGCTACGTAAAGCTATCGCTCCAGTACCTACCTACGTCAGATGTGAGTGGTAGTCGGAAGCCCAAACAGCCTGAAAACCAAAGTATCCTTCGAAAACTATTGCCCAGTTTTGTTGCGAAGGTCTGATCACACACACACACATCTTGTTGAACTTGGGAACTGACCCCAAAATAGTTGGATAAAAGCTAGGAGAATGTGTCTGACTGCCTCATTACTCTAGTAGGCCCAAGCGTGCCTAATACGTACACATACACTTCTTGGATTCTTTCATGTTCAGCAACATCTAATAGGACAGAAAGCCGACCTCAACACCATAGGATATTGTGGTGTGTGTCACGTTGGTAGTGCAATGGGTCGGTTTCGAACCGGCAACCACACGATCGCAAGTCCGACGCCCTAGCCATAAGGCTACTGCCGCTTCAAAATTGACCCTCTCCACTACAAGTTTGTGTACATAGAACTATGTTTTACCACGCACCGCACGTAGGTACATATAGTAAATATATTTACTTTATTCAATACAAAGAATACGCTTCCGCCATCTTGCATGGTCAACATAATTATCAATTATATTATCTAAATATTTAACCCTTCTATGACCTTCAACCAAGTGGATGGCACTTGGTTGAAGGTCATAGAAGGGTTAAATATCTTAAGTACTAGAGGTTTCAATTCGCAGGTTATCGTAACAGACTATAACGTCTGTATTTCCTGAAGTTCGTTGTTAAGTCTGATAAAATAATTGGGTGCAACCCTATTGTCACGGGTATTTCCAAACTCTGAGCTGGTAAAGAAAAACCCAATAACACTTTGTGCGACATGGGAATCGAAACTAGGACCTCTAGCGTAACAGTCGCGCTTACGATCACGTTGTTTCTGATTAAATTTCCTAGTCGGTACCATATAGGTTGGTATCTGACTATCAGTTTTGAATATTTGCTACAAAACCTTGAATCCGTTTATTTGTTACACAAAGAGTTATTTAACAAAATAACTAAGCTCGCATTTCACCATGTAAGAATAACTGTCTGATAAAATCCAAAAATGGAAGAGAATTTTATGAAATCATCGGACGTGTAATTCAACCGGGACTTATTCGGACTTGGTGAAATGGCATAAGCTTAAAAATTAAACTAATGTTCGCAATGTTATTATTTTTCAACCGACTTCAAAAAGGAGGAGGTTCTCAATTCGTCTGTATGTTTTTTTTTTTTTTTTTTTTTTTTTTTTTTTGTATGTTTGTTACGCGATATCTCCGCCAATTGTAGACCGATTTTAATGATTGTTTTTTTGTTTGGTAGGTTATACTTCAGAGGTGGTCCCGTTCAAATTTTATCGAAATCAGTTGAGTAGTTTTGAAAATATCAACAAAAATCTAAAAATTGTTTACATCGATGATATTATCGTTTACTCCGAAACATCGCTGTCTTATTGGAGCAGTGCGTTTAGTTGGCTAACAAGTACTTCTAAACAAAACTTTCCACTAAAAATTATAAAATAAAATTACTTTTAACAAAAAAGTTAAACCGCCTTCAAAAAATAATAAAATAATTTTGTCTAAAACAGTTTGGGAAGTCGGTGGCGAAAAAAAAGACCCACTCAAGTAGAAGTCACCGACTTCCCAAACTGTTTTAGACAAAATTATTTTATTATTTTTTGGAGGCGGTTTATCTGCACTCTTTCTCTATATAATTCAGAACTAAAAGTTTGTTTTTTCGAAATAACTTGGCTCTTCTGAAGTTAGCCGTTGCCGCACTGGTAAAATCACTTTATTAAGTGTTTTATAGATGAACAACGAAATTAGTAATTAGAATCATGATTACGAAACATTTACAACCCCTATTGCATTCATACGGAGTCTTTATATTAAAATTTACCACTGCAAACCCACTTGCAGACACCTTCAGACGAGCCAAATTATTTTGAACAAACTGTATTAATAAATTCTGCGGAAGTTTTGTAAGCCATCGAAACGTAACTCTCAGATATGAGTACGAGATTAGCCCCACTTAGGTTTCACTGTTACAACACATAACATTACAAAAAAAATAGAAAAGGCTGAAATATTTCACAAGCGCTATGCTATTTACTTTTAATTTTCCATATACAATAGTGTTTTCACGCTTTGCGTTCTTGCAAATGTTGTGGCCAACGCATTCGGTGTTAAAAAAGTGCTAGGTACTACAAATTAATTTACAAATCGATTATTTATCTAGATATAAACAATGTAATGGCAACTTATAAGTAAGTACTGTAACTATCTCAATCGTCAAATGAAAGTTAACAGCGTATCAACGTTTGAAACGACGAAAACTAATTTCATGGTTCCAACTATTTGGTGTTATGGCGAAGATCGTAGTGGTAAATTATATTCTATAGTCTATTGGTAGATAACGTTACGAGAATAGAGGTCAAAGGTTTGATTCTTAGATCGAGCTGAGTGCTTTTCTAAGAGTATTTCTATGAAATTTTCAATTCAATATCAATTTTTAGTATGGATGTGTGCCTAGATAATGATAAGGTTTGCCCCTATTACACGGGACCGAAACAATTGTGTACATTAGTGCACCTCTGTCTAACCCTTCCGGGAATACGGGCTGACAGTACGTATCAGTATAATACCGTTAACATCACTTAACACAACTTTACATCGCAGATGTCATATGCACATTGTACATTACTTTTAATTACTCAACATCCCCATAATTTATTTATTTGAAGATATTTAACATTCGTCAATGTCAAATATAATTAAAAATGACATAATATAACTTTAATAATTCATTAATCAAACAATTTTATAAGTCGAATGACATACCTAATATTATTTAATGTACCTGTGCCGCATAAAGAAATACATACTACAATCATTTGATAAATTGCAAGCTTTAGAAAATTCCTAAAGTTTTTATAATATTTATCAATATCAAGAGACAAGTTGTGTCTAATCGATTATTGAGTTTCAACACGATAGCACGAAGCAGTAAACCAACAAAAGCGATATGACTACAATTAAAAAAATCTTATAAGTAATTTGACACAAAGTATTTGTATATTTTAGTCAAAGAATGAATGAGCACAAAAACTTTTTGAACTTCAGCTAGTAATGTGATAAATTATGATCATCGTGAGCGCACTTGTAACTATACAAAGATGAAATAAATCATGTCTCGTGTAATAGATGCTAATGACAACATATTAATACAAAAAGTTAATCAGGCACACACACACACATACACAGACACACAGAATATCAAGGTCAGGGGCCATGTTATCAGAAGAATTATTTTGGTAACTAAACAGAGGTCCCAAAAAACAGAAAACTTTACTTCCACTCTTCTTAGTCCTAAAAATTACCAAACTACGTCTTACTTTTAGTTATTTAATTTAATTTTATAGATTAATTCATCTTCGGTTGTTAAATCTTCATAAGTTTGCTGTCCCTTGTCCCAAAAATTGATTTTGATACACAAGTAAGAGAAGTGGATATTTAAGTGAACAAACCCTTGCTTTGTATCACAGTTGATTTGGTGGAGTCTCCTGTTGGCTTCTCTTCTGAATGTCTAAGGAATACAATGCAGAGTACCCATGACAAAATGTTTTTTAACATTTTCCTTTTCTGCCAAGAACAAGTTTAGTGTTAGGTTTTGCGATCAGTTGAGCCATCTATGATTTGGCAACGGCGCGCGCGCATTATGTAACGGTGGTCGATCGCTGTCTCCTCGCAGTCGAAGCGCGGCCATTTGGTTCAGTCAGTGTAGTCACGGTTGTGTTTTGTAATGTTTTCGTTTTAGCTTTGCCTATTTTGCTGTTCAGCTAAAAAAATTACTCGACTTTGAAAATAAGAAGAACCTTACCTTCTCATATTTTCCTGGTGTATCTGCCTTCAAAAATCCAATTTTCCAATGCTTGGAAGTCCCCCAAAAAATCTGACAGACTAGACAGTTTGTCAGATTTTTGACTACGGAGACCCTTAGTCTAGTGGTCCCAAGCGCGAATGCTACGCTATAGGTCCTGCGTTCGATTCCCAGGTCGAGCAAAATGTTATTAAGTTCTCCGAGAAATTTTCAGTAACGGCTCGGAGTCTGGATTTGTACCGAGTTAGTAGCAGTAGGCTTATTACATGGGACCGAAACAAACCTGCGAAGTGTGGGTGTACATTAGTACACCTTTGCCTAATTCTTCGAGGAATACCGGTATAGAAGTCCCCAAAAAAAACAAAATTTTACTTTCAATCTGTACGACCTTTCAGAAACTATTGTCCTGTTTTGCCTGAAATTGTAAAATTTGTCCTGTTGGTAGTTCCTTCTCTTACAAAGTAAAACGTTATTGATGGGCACATTGGTTCCTGATTATGAAATAACAATTTTGTCTGAGCAACCCCAGCCACCAAGCTCACCAAGGTCATGGACTGTGCAAGCCCGCGATCGGATGCAACCGACAACAATCAGAAGTCAATGTCAGCGGATCTGCACTCTCTTGCGAAATGCTACATGTGGAAATTAACCAATTAATATTGACCTTGAGGATATGCTAAAGATCATCGTATATATTGTGATATCGTCCTTGATGAAGCTGTTAACATACCAGACGATATTTGACTAAAGAAAGTTATTAGATATTTACAAATCATTGATGTAATTTTATAGCTAGGGCGTCGTACGTGCGATCATGTGGTTGACGGTTTGGAAACCCACCCATTGTACCGCCTACGTGAACCTTCTCGTAACACAAGCATTAGCTGAGCACGAGGGGTTAACAAAAATACTAGTAATGTGCGACCCACATTGCTAGTAAACCAAAAAAAATATCTGTCTGGATTTTACGATTCAGTCGTAGACGTATTGCCTAAAAAATGAGTAGGAAAATCCGTTCAATGTTGAGTATTTATGTAAAGGTGTTGGGCAATAGACTACTCTTATTATTTTCTTTACGTGTTTAATAGTGCTGAAAATCCTTTCGGATCGTACACTTTCAAGACAAAAAAGGTATGTCGGACGAAAAACCACACTTGCATTGTTTTGGCCTATGGGCTATAGAACTCGTCGAACATGACTTAGAATGAGTGTTATCCAGTGCAATCACTGGAACCCTTCAAGAGAGTCTGACCTTGCACCCTACTTGAAAGCGTTAATTTGCTACAACCTTATTTACGTAGGAACGTAGGAACTTTTAGCTCCTTTTAGTTTTGGATAGTATGAATTCTTATAGTTATACCAATCCATATTATCCAAACTAATATTGTAAGTAACTGTCGGTCTGTCTGTTTGTTTTTTCTTACGTTTTTCGCCCAATGTTGATGTATTTTGGTGTAGATATAGATTGGACCTTAGAGAAGGTCGTTACCTACTACTTTCGTCTCAGGAATTCTCTTGGAATGCGAGTGAAACTGGGAACAACCGATAGTATCGTATAAATAAACTGTAGACACATCCGTGCACCTCTGCCTATCCCTTAAAGGAAGGCAGGCGTGTTAATATATTATGTAAATGCGGTCATCCTTCTTTCACAACTATGAGCAATTTCTAATTTAGATCAAAACGGATATTGATTTGAACTCAGTCTGAAACCTGCGTGTTCTAAACACATTTGTATGTTATATTGCCACATGCACTCGCTGTTAGATGAAAGCAATAACATTTTATCATACTTGCTTAGTTTTTATTTCCTTGTGCATTTTACCAAATAATTTAGGTTTAGTAACAATTCAAAGATAATAAAAAATTTTCCTAAGGCGTATATAAACCAAACAAAAACAAACCCCAACTGGAGGACGCAACTTCTAATCCTGCCTGAGGTTGAATTTTCCATTTACTTTATTTTAAATTATTAGCTGATTATTGTTTATTTATAATTATTATACTTTTTTGCAGTGAAAAAGGTAAAATTAAATGCTAAATAGACCTTTTCTGCGATCCAAGAATTGGGTAATTAAAAGAAAAACTGAAAAGAACAAAGTGACACATGTGAATTCGCTATTTAAGCTTAACTTTCGGTATAACAGCAAACCTAATACCGAATACCGAGTACAAATCGAATATGCGGCCATCTCAACACTAGGTTTTTAAAAGTGTGCTTTCTACATTTATGTATATTTGTGGTTTGTGCTTCTCATTGTCGAGACACAGCTAACAAGTAGTATTGTGCGACCACATCGTGAGAAGTACCAACAAGTCGCAGATCAGACACTTTCATCTCGGCGATCGCATTGTTAGCGTTGCGTAAGGTCGCCGGATCGCTTCCCATTCCGTTTGTTTAATGCTTCGCCGTGAAATATAGTATCATTGTTGGTTTTCTCACATTATACATGTATCGTAAAACATTATCGTATTTTTCTCAAATATTTTCGCTAAGACATTCAGTTAACCCAATCTTCTCTACCTTCTTATTGACGAGAAATGATGGCGAACCAATGGCAAGCATTCTATTATTGGCGCGTGACAAAATATTTGGGCACTACGGAAATACCTACTACACGTAGAATTTGCAGGATTTTTGTGTTATTTCTTATCTCAAGATTGTTAGGCAGTACGTTACGGCCTCATCAAACATTTTATGGAAAAAATGGCACAATGACCAAAAAAGGTCCGCGGTCTAGCAATGAAGAAAACTGGATCGCCGATCTACTTACATATATTATCTTAGATCTATATTATATATATATATATATATATATCTATTACTTTTAGGTTGGGACTTCAAAAGTACTAACTAGGTTAATTGTTCCTTTTAGATGAATTAATGTACTTCTTGCAAAATAAACGTGAGATACGAAAAAATAACATACATGGTTAACAAATAGATAAATTACTAACAAATCATTGTCGCACGTTTTACAAAAACACACAAGCATACAAAATGTTATTTGACAGGAACTCACAACTTTGAAAAACATATTGATTTAATATTTAGGATTTTATTTTTTAACCGTGGACAAATTATTATTTTGCTAAAATTGTTCAGTTTTGATCTCCAGTATCTAGGGAAAACTATCGAGAATTCCACGAAGGGTTAAGCAGAGGTGTCCTTATTAATATACACCCATGGTTCACCGGTATGTTTAGGTCCCATGTAATAGGGGGCTTATTGCCATTTACCGAGCACATATCCAAACTCCGAGCTGCTACTGAGAATTTAATAAAAAACCCAATAACACTGCTTGACCTGGGAATCCAACCCAAGATCCCTAGTGTAGCGCTTAGCACCAATAGACTAATGAAGCAGTTGACTTGAGACCAATCGAGAAATATGAATTAATCCCAGGCAAAACAAAATTGAATGGAATTGAAAATGTTCAATATCATGGATATCAAAGAATACATGGAAACTGATTGGACGTAATAAATCGCAACAATGGGTAAGTTGTTGACTATTTAACGGACGGTTACAATAACAAATGTTATTGAAACTGGCCGTTAATTATGTCCAATCAATTCCAAGTGATGCCCAAGCGCAGCCGATTTCTCGACAACTGTCAAAATTATGTCATTGTCAAACATGATTCACAAAAATCTACTAAACAAAATGACGTCATGAGTTATTTATCATAAAGTGTCTGCATTTCACAAGGTATTTCCGAAGAATGTGTTCGCAATAGACGTTGATACCCATTATGACTTCGTAGCAACGTTTAATGATATTACAACACGTGCTTTTAAGTTGCGGCGACCAAACGTTTAGAAATCTGTTTACTGTGGCCAGAATCACCGAATGTAACGTAATATGCAAATGTGTATTGCACGCACTTTCAAAAGTGTTATAGAGTAGCCAGAACGCTCCCACAGACGAACTGATTTAGGTAGTGGTAGTGCCTGTGTACATGCCAGCATGAATGGGTCGCACGACCGGGGAAGTACTACCCTCCCACAGAATATCGACATCAAGTAGCAGTATGCATACTGCTGCGTTTCCTAAGGTGAGTGTGGAGCGCTGTAGGCCCAATTCCTCCCTCAGTCCCGTTCTTTCTCCTTCCCCTGCCTTTTCCTTAAGTAGGCTCGGCAACGCATCTGCATCTCCTTTGGTTTTGTAGATATCCCTTGGCGGCGATGACCACTTACTATCGGGTATCTCGCCAGGTTATTTGCCGAGATATCCCATAAAAATAAAAAACTGACCGAACTAGTTCTCAGATCACTCGCTCCTTAGTTCATTTGATAAGACCGACTTGAAGCCAAGAGTGAGCAAGACCGTGGCGCCACCCAAGCTAACGTTGACGAAGATCGCGTGTGAATGATCTGCCTTTTTCTGGCTCGAGACGAAAGTTGACAAACTGAAAGAAAGAACTAGTTCGTGGAGGAGCTGCGAACTAAACTGACCGCTCCTGGTCGCGAGTTACTATGGGCAAAACTATTATAGAGTGGCCATTGATAAAATTGACATTCAATAAAATCAAACATCCCGTTTAAATGTCTTAGATTGCAGAAAATTAAGCTTAAGTATTTCATTGTGACATGGTAACTAAGCAATCAAGCAATTATTAACTAGGGCTATGGCCATGGAGTCGTAATTAGGTCGTAAAGCGTACACTTCTGGCTTTTCGAAGATATACGCGACCCGGGAATCGAACCACCATCTCTTACTCAGCAACCGCGCTTAGGATCACTAGACTACTGAGCAGTGAGCAAACAACATTCGAATCAAATTATATTCAAAATAATATATAGTGTCAATGTTAAAATAAATCAAGCAGTTGCAAGACTTACAACATGTCGGCATTCGACGCAGAACGTGCGGCATACGCATGGTGCTGCGCGTGACCAAGTATTTGCAATAATTTCGTAAACCGCGATTGCTGGACAAAGTCGTGCTAAATGTTCAAATTACTCTATTATTTTGGTCCGTCATCTTATTTCTTTTTAAGCTTCGTGTTGGGTGGTGGTTGAAGTTATGTAGAAAATGCGTTTACATAAAGCAATAAATTACTGCAGTGATTCGACTATCACTGCTACTACTATATAGTTTATTGATAGCCTTGAGATATTATCGTTGGACTGCCAAGTCAAAAGTCTCGAGTTCGAATCCAAGGCACGCACCTTTTTCTTTTTGAATTCGTATTATAATAATCAATCATCAAGCACTTACGTAACAGGAAAACATCAAGAGGAAATCTGCATGTCTGAGAAATTTTCTTGACGGCGTGTGAAATCTGCCAACCCGCAGTAGGCTAGCGTGGTAGACTGTAGCCTGATTCCAGTGGGCAGAAAGCAGTGGGACAATGTAATAGGTGGATGATCATTGGGACAATGTAATAGGGATAATGATGATGTATGATAAATTCAGTATTTTTTTAAATTACATCACAGATGTTCTCCCAAAATATGGGGCCACAGTTAACCATTCTAAATTAGTATTAAAAATTGATAGATTGAATTCATCCCTTCGACAATTCTGTCGAGATCCCTCCTATTCGTACTAACACTCACGTCTTTTTACCTCCCATACTATGGCATTGTAAGCCCTTGTTCCGAGTGGCAACCTTGCTAAGACACAAGTTCCCCTTTATAGCAATGCCGCTATGTCCTGCGCACGAGTCGCGCGACCGGACAGGACGCCGGATGGTTTCACTTTCTATGTACCTAAATTTAACGTATGATGTCGTAGAACATAATATTATGTATGCCCGTTATATGTATGCTTATTGATTTTCTAGATGGCTTACCTTCCATAATTCGTGGCCCCGTAGTAGACAGGGGAAAGTGAAAATCAAAGCTAAGTTTTTCCTTAAGAGATTACCGGTAATCATGATGCATTAAACGTAATTACTTTTACTTTGTACAACTAAAGTGACTTAAAAACTTTTATTTCATCAATTTAAAAAACGTTATGAAATTTATATATAAGATATTGTAATATTAATAAAACGTTTAGCGTGAAAGCCTATTCATTAGCTACAGCTTTTTTTAAATATGCGCATTTATCTGTCTATCTTATTCTCTGCCTCACTAATAATTTTTATTCATTGATAATTGCTTCATTAAAAACGCAAACAAAAATCCTGTATACTGTACAACGTGTTATTTAAGCAAATTACATGACAATGCGTGCGTGCACGCAGCCTTCAGCGCTCATCAAAGCATTATCATTGGCGGCTAACGAAGCCACGCGCTGCACCGTGGGAACCATTGAAAAAGTGCATTGGACACCATGACATAGGCTGTGGTATGTCATGTGGAACACCCTTGTTGCATGTAGCATTTTAACATAAAGTATTTGTTAAATAGGCTTATGTTAATCGTAGCCTAATTACCTACTTCCTTTTAAGATTCTGATCGAGTGGCAAAACAAATTAAATCTCCTTTATTCTTTCTATATTCTGTACGAGTCCAAAATTATTTGGGGTTGAATTTTGAAATACACCGTACAAATCGTTCAACGCGCCAGTCAGAGTATTTAGATAATGTCCATAATAACAAAATATTCCTACCCATACTTTTGTGAAGACCATCATCATCATCATCAACCCATGACATTGGCCCACTGCTGGGCACGGGTCTCCTCTCGGAACGAGAGGGATGAGGCTATAGTCCACCACGCTAGCCTACTGCGGGTTGGCAGACTTCACATGCCGTCAAGAAAATCTCTCAGGCAGGCAGGTTTCCTCACGATGTTTTCCTTCACCGTTTAAACGCGTGATAATTAATTATTAATACGCGCATGACTTCGAAAAGACAGAGGTGCGTGCCTTGGATTCGAACTCGAGATCTTTGACTTGGCAGTCCAATGGTCATATCACAAGGCTATCACCGTACGATTGTGAAGACCAGTCCTAGTAAATAATTGCTTCGGCATCCCTTTCTATCAAGCAATTCCATTTTCTGCTATGCTTTCGATATCCCTCACAACCTCCCTTATTACAAGTTACTGCGCACGCGCCGGTTGCGCAACCGGTTGCATACGTGATAGGAGAGTGAGCGGCCGGTCGTTCACATAGCTAAGAGTCACCGGATGTAGCGGATGTGACGACATAAACTGTTGTTTTAAGTAGATAATTATGTAGTGGTTAATGGATTACTAGTTAAAAGAAATAATTTTGATGTACATATTTGGAACGGTATGCATTTTTGCAGTCTTGCAGTTTAGATAGAACAAGACTTAGTGCCTTTTTCAAGCGCAGCAAAGATAAGCTCTGATAACATTTTAGTACTTATTATATCGAATTTTACGTACGTTTTGCATACCTAGAACCCAAATACCTTTTTGTCTAAACTTGATATAGGTAATCTAGGTCCTTTATTGGCCTGGTCAGGCAACGTCTGAGTTTATATGGATTATAAATATGGGCCACAGCACATGTTATTGACATCGATAATTTGTAATTGTTTAAAGAAGTGTGCCATTGTGTCAGACTTCTTTAAACAATTTCTCAAATATAACTTACTAAGCTTGTTTGGTAGTAGGAAGTCCGCGTCCTAAAATAAGCACACTCTAAGGTCGATTGCGGCAGACAACTGACTCAATCTCACTTGCAGATGTTTCGTTTGGAAGTCGGATGTGGATGAAAAGTATATGGTAACTTCAACATTCCTTACAATATGGATAGGCGGGCTTTCTCAGTATCTGAATCTTGTGCCCAAAGCTAATACCGTCGCCGCGTCAGTACATATTTTGTGTGAATGTATAATCATTTATTATAACAACAAGATATCTTTTTTTGCATTTACCATGTAAACATTATAGCGGGCAGGATTCGAACCTGCGTCTTCCGGTTCAATACACTCGACGCTATAACCAAAGACTCAGACCTATGGTCTAAAGCCTTCTTATTCTGAATTTACGTCTTTGAAAGGTATAAAGCCGTCTGCCCGCTGTCGAATTTTTCCTTCACCTAAATAATAACAGAAAGGTAGAATGACCTCCTCTTTTCATTGATTTCGGTTAATAAAACCGTTTCTGTTGTATTTTCCACCATATAGCATTTCTGAAATTTGTAATTCGCCCAAAACATAATAACGTCGGTCATTCAACAATATGTCAATGTTGTAGGTAAAGAATATTTTAATGTCAAATTGAAGTTGTAGTACACACGGCTTCACATCAAGCTATAAAAAACCAGTTTAGACTGACCTCCCATTGTAAAGGTGTTCCGCACAGTTAAAGGTCAGTCCATACTGGTTTTGTATAGCTTGATGTGTAGCCGTGCGTACACACGATAGCGAATCAATTACATTCTACAACAGGTTAAGCAACTCCAAAACAAATTCATTGTAATTAAATAAATCCAAACCAATCATAATTAAATGAGAAAGTTCCACCAAATTATCCATGGACAGTGGGGCAGGTCGCTAAACAAGGACAATCATATATGGCTTACGACACGAGTGAGAGAGACGGTAATATCCACATAGTAGCGTTATGTAACACACAAGTTCGAATCTCGCGCATTTTAATCATTTCTGCGAGGATAATGCGCATTGCAAAATGTTTAGCCAAGTTATGAAAGTTGGTAAATGTCATTAAGAGACATTCGACGCTACTTATGTCAAAGATAGCTTTTGGGAAACGTATTTTATGAATTTAGGAATGGAATAGTGAAAGAGACAAAGTATTAGGTATTACTAAAAAACCGGCCAAGTGCGAGTCGGACTTGCGCACGGAGGGTTCCTTGCCATTACGATTTATGACGTATTAAAAAAAACTACTTAATAGATCTCTTTCAAACCAATTTTCGTTGAAAGTTTACATGATAATCTACATCATATATTTTTTTTAGTTTTATCATTCTCTTATTTTAGAAGTTACAGGGGGGGAACACTCATTTTACCACTTTGTAAGTGTCCCTCGTGCAAACTATTCAGTTTAGAAAAAAAATTATATTAGAAACCTCAATATCGGAATGATGTAGCCTGGATGCTTGGACTTTGGAATTCAGCATTAAGTACATTATGAACCTCGTCATCATACAAACATCGGTTACATAACCAACTCTATTGCTGACCCACTAACCGAAAGCTGATCATGCGCAGGCGGCATAGATTGAGACACCCAAACGGAATTCTAATAGGCTACTGGGAATTCAACGTATACTAGCAATTGGTAATTTTCCATGCTAGCTATGCTACCCGTGATGATGTCATTTTTTCCAGACCCGTGGGATTCTGGGAAATTCCCAATATCCCGTATTAGTGCTCACCTCCGTTATAGTTTAAAGAATCGTGTGTAAAATATCATGCTTTCGGACCCACACCAGTGGCGTTGACTGTGAAGCATCTTATACCTAGTTTTTATAACATAACATACCATCACGCCTGTATTCCCGAAGGGTTAGGCAAAGGTGTATGTAATAAAGGGCTAATGTACACCCACATTTCACCGGTATGTTTAGATCCATGCAACAGGGGGCGAGCTTATTGCCATTAACCGGACGAGCTGCTAGTGGTAATTTCATAGAAAAACCCAATAACACTTTGCTCGACCTGGGGATCGAAACCAGGACCTCTAGCGTAGCTATCGGGCTTAGGACCACTAGACTAATGAGGCAGTCTAAAAATATAGAAACGCACTTCCACAGTATCATCCAAATAGCCAAATGATAATCATTACAATATTAAGCTACTCCTAAATAAACAGCTGTTCAGTACCTTCGATTTAATTGGATCTTTTGTTTTTGGCATCGACTTCCGAACATGATTTGCACAATATTATTTTCATAAGTTTTACTTTCTATTCAAGTTATTTTATATGTCCTTAACTATACAGTCGTAAAACATTAAATTACGAAAACTTACAAAGTAATTATGAATATTTCCAGCTGATTTCAATAACGTTTTTGATAATTAATATCGCGAAATAGCTACTTCGAAATAACAGTGTTCAAATAAACATAGCTGTACATATTTATATTTTAAATACAACTATTAACTTAAACCAAAAGTTAGGACCTTAGAGCACTAGAAATATTATCGAAATAAAATGTATATCTTCCCATACAATATCGACGTTAATTTTTACTATGGGAAAGAAGAATCTTTACATATAATAAAATGAATGAATGAAAATGAATTGATGATGAATGTCGCTTCTGCTGTCTGTTCGCTTACATTAACTACTCAACGGAGATTTATTAGAAATGCAGTTTTCAGCAATAGATTCAAGAGGAAGGTTTATATGTTTAATACATTATAGTACAAAAAAGCCGACAAACCAAGCGAGCGAAGCCGTGGGTCTGCCCACGGCAGCGTAGTGTTCTTATAAATGTTCTTATAAATTTGTCACGTTTTCAGCTCTAAACTGCTGAACCAATATGAGTATAGAGAAAGAGAGTGGAGAAAGTCTTCCTTTTGACCCAATAAATCGTTTAGAATTCGGGTCAAACCGTGGGCAAAAGTCAGTGGTTATATAAAATAATGTCTTAAACATCATTCTTTCCCAACTTGTAGAAATTTATATCGAAGTACTCATTACGAACTAGTGCGCGGTGACCCTAACATCTCATACCGGGTCTACGTTACCAAATGCCGACGTTTTCCGAGTAACGATTGAGAAACATTAATTACGGTGATTACGTGAATTTACTCTGACTGTTACCGGCTATTATGACGAGTGGCCAGTGGCCAACTGTGGTTGAAGACCTCAGGCCAGCAAACGACCTTGCCGAGTTATATAAGGTCAGTAAAAGTAACATCAGGTTGCCGAAAACGAATTGAGGCAGTTACCGAATCGTATGTGGATTGGATAAGGCATTCTATTACTGCATACCATCACGCCTGTACTCCCCGAACGGTTAAGCAGAGGTGTACTAATTTATAGCCACATTTCGCTGGTACGTTTATGTAATAGGGGGTAAGCCTTTTGCCAATAGCCGGGCACAAAACTTAAGTGAAATTCCCAACTACAGAACCCTACATTTCTGGTATTGAGTATTCATAAAGTAATCATTTGAAACACATCGAACTTTAAGGTAATCTAGGTGTACTGACCACATTGCCTTGAATACTTAAACGGAAAGAACCTATACAAGTATAAGGCCATACTTATACGAAATCAGACCTTTCTATAATGCCAAGTTTATATTTAAAACGTCACAACATAATTTACATTTTAATCAATACTTAAGTTAATTTAAAAATTGTTTTTTTGGTATATTCATATATTGTTTAACAAATAAATAAGAAGGATAATTCAGGATAATGTTTTTTTTCGGATAAATTGTTTTAAATTATTTCTATGAAATTCTCAGTACCAGCTCGGAGTCTGGATTCGGACCTAAACATACTGGAGAACATAGGTTGTGAACTATAGGTGTACCTTAAATGTTTTTGTATGTTACTGTGAACTTTGAATCCAATAACGTCCGGCGAGAAAATACTTTCGCTTCGTTACACACTTGAACCTGCGGTTGAACCCTGCCACGGCAACAAACCTGAACCGTCCTGAACCGCCCAAGACACTTACTTCCGCTCAAGTAACTTCCGTAAATGAAAATTACTAGTTATCACTTGTGTTTCCCTGTAATTCCATACCAAAGATAAGATTGATTCTTGACTGTGGTAATCTTTATTTAGTCGACCTCAATAGAGAATAAGTTCCGTATATCCGTCTTGGAACATTGAGTCAGACGCAGTTTTTCTATGGAATTCTCTGTAGCAGCTTGAAGTTAGGATATGTGCCCGATGAGTGGCAATAGGCTCGCTCCCTGTAATATGGACTTAAACATACCGGTGAACTGTGGAGGTACATCAAGTATACCTCTGCCGAACCCTTCGGAGAATACAGGGGAGATGGTGTTATGAAATAATGTTTTATGAGGTACATTGTATTGTATTTCTTATAATGTAGTACAGTTCCACAAACCAGCGAGAGACCAGAGTTTAACTTGATTTTGATTTACCTATCGAGATATTGAACTACTTGGTTTCATACTCACACCGCTTAATTGACAGTTTTATCAAAAAATCTAATTCGACATAGAAAACAGTATATTTCCCTTATTACGTAATGTTCCTTTGAAGTGAAAGTATCAGGGATGGGGTCTTTGCCCCTAGTACCTCGTTATACCATATTAACGCTTAAAATTACATGATTAGAGGCCATTATCGCTTCTGTATGGATGGGAGCACTTCTCATTACCATTGATTTAGTAGGAAGTGTTACGATTTGTGTCCATGGACGCTTTCTTTTTAATAGCATTTCCTACTATTTTTGTTTCTAGGCTTTGTCAAGCATTCCTATCCTACCTATACGTATATATGTAGAGTTATAAAATTGGATACGCATACCACTATTCTTAAGTATATATATAATATAACAGCAATAACTCTCCAGTCGATTTAACCATTTATTTTTTAAGAAATTATTTGTAATGTGAGATTCTCAATTTTCGTCTAGGGATGTTCTTTTGTGAATTCGTGTATAACGTTATGGCTTTTTAACCGAAGTTATACCACAAACATGAAGCTTTTTTTTCTATATAGACATTTTATAAACGGTAGAGTCTACATAAGTGTCTACGATTATCCAACAATACTTTCCAGATGGTTTGGATTTTTTAACACTATTTCATATTCATAAGAATTTAGCTTTTTATATTTAATTTATTTTATTATAGTACTAGTAAAGCGCAGTGATAGCCTTGTGATGTGACCATTGGACTGCCAAGTCAAAGGTCCCGAGTTCGAATCCAAGGCACGCACCTCTGACTTTTCGAAGTTATGTGCGTATTAATAATTAATTATCACGCGCTTAAACGGTGAAGGAAAATATCGTGAGGAAACCTGCATGCCTGAGAGATTTTCTTGACGGCGTGTGAAGTCTGCCAACCCGCAGTAGGCTAGCGTGACGGACTATAGCCTTATCCCTCTAGTGCTGAGAGGAGACCCGTGCCCAGCAGTGGGACAATGTAATGGGTTGATGATGATGATGACTAGTAGAACAGGTGTACAATGGATCCCAATTGCGTCATTCATACCTATTATTAAAATTGCGTACCCAAATATTGCTTTATAAAATGTTTGTGGCTTAAGTATTAATCAATAAAACTAGTGCTTAAGTATAAATAAAAAAAAAAAACAAATCGCGTCGTTGCTATATGGACTGAGCAAATAATTTCAAGGTAAAACAATACTTTGCTAAATCACTAAGCTATTCCTTTATTGATTAAACATGAGTGGTGACTTAGCAATGGTTTTTGGCTTTATAAGTCACGGGTTCAATTGCTGATGTAGAAATATTTGTATGATAAGTAGTAAGTACTTATGTAAACGCACCTACCGGACAACGGGGAAGGTTTTTATTTTTCACTATTTAAGTTGCAAGGGTCTCCACGCAATGCGTGCCTGAAGATGGAAGGCGCCGTCGAGGTCGGCCTAGAAAGAAGTGGCGGGATGATTTGGATGCGTACCGCGAGGGCTGGTTCGAGGTGGCGCAAGTAAGGAGTACCTGGAAGGAATTGGGGGAGGCCTTTGCCCAGCAGTGGGACAGTAACGGCTAGAAAAAAAATAATTGCACAAATTAGGTTAGGCAATATGTCACATGCACAATTGCACATCCACACACGCTTCCATTCGTTCTTCGTACATGCCACCACGCTTGTATTCCCCGAAGGATTAGGCAGAGGTATACTAATGTACACCCAACGTTCGCCGGTATGTTCAGGTCCCATATTATTATCGAGCCTATTACCATTAACCGGTCACTACTCTAGACTCCGAGGTGTTAATGCAAAATTTCATAGAAAATCCCAATAACACTTTGATCGACCTGGGAAACGAATCTAGGAGCTTAGCAGTCGCGCTTAGAACCAAAATCAACTCAAATTTAAATTTAAAATTCAAATTTTTATTTCATAAAATAGTAACATCTTAATTCTACCTTATCAAACAAATATAAAATACGAAATTTAGGATCTCTTTAAAGATAGAGTAATTTTCGTCTACTAGCTTTCGTATTCATAACAATAACATCGTTTGAGACAATTTGTGACTTAACGAAAAATATACGGAACAAGTGACATTAAAATTACATTAGAATATATTTCTCAAGCCTATAACATAAACCAGTCTTTTCTCATGAATACAAAACAAAATTAAATTGAACTGGAACTTCTCATGGTTATAAAAAGTTTATCAAACATTTTTTGTTTGTGGTGCGGGTCACTGCGCCTGCGCCTAACAAATATTTATTGTGCTCCTACGCTAACCCACATTCCGTTTCTACTGCATTTTTTGTTTTATTTCGAGATAAAGTTCCGAGTTTCTGTAATAGAGAGCTAGTTGGTATTTTATGTAGGGTAATTTTGTTTTGTAGCTTCTCTCGTGTGTTTAATGTTTTTAGTAATGATTATATATAATAAACACGGCTACACATAAAGGTATACATTTCCAGTTTTTTATCAATTCATTTCAAAAGTTTTTATTTTAAATAGCTGAACCCGTGCCTACTACGTTGGGCAATATAGCCTATGACACTCACAAATAACGTGGCTTTCTATTGGTAAAAGAATTTTTAAAATCGGTTGAGTAGAGCAAGAGATTACCCCCTACAACCTCACAAACTGACAAAGTTTACCTCTGTATAATATAAGTATAGATAAGCTTTTACAAGCGTTTATAAAATATTATTCACTCTAGTTGCACAGTTCTAAAAATTTGATTCCATGGAGAAGAATCCGGCAAGAAACTCCATGGAGACTCAGTAGAAGCTCGCTTCTCTTTTTTCCTTCGCCCTTCATCCATCATACTTGTGTCTTGATCCCAATTTATTGAAAGTCCATCCGGCTCATGCGTTTCCCTACTCATCACGTACCAAAACAATTGATCCCCTTCCAACTTTTCTGTAACTGACACTTACTTCAAAATTCTTATCTATTCTACACTTACATTCTTCTTGGTTTTTATTTTACTTGTCTGCTGACTTGCATTAAAAACTATACTAAATGTATTATTAAATAATTTAGCTTCTAATTACTGTAACTACATAATTGATGTAGTCATTCGTAACCTGTTATCGAACAAGGTGAAGAACATAATACACATCAGTACCTCAATTAATTTGTTTGAATTACGGAATACTTAGGAATGCGAGGACATACAGAATATGTAAGGTAATTATTATATGTATAAGTATATACATACACTCACGCCTTAGTAGGCGGAAAGAGCAATGTTTATCACCATTACATAACACTTGTACATGCCGCCTAATTGAGGGGTATATCTCTCTGAACTCTCCCTATCCCTTCTCGGAATATAAACATGATTGTACATGAAGTTTTGTTTGGACTCTTCTAGTCCACGTCACACGTACGAGTATTTCCTTTCTAACACGTTTACTTCCGTATCTATACCTCACTCTAACGGTCAAGTCAAGATGACGTATATGGGTTTCATAACACCAACAACTGCTTTTGTCATGAGGCCAGGCCATACTTCACCGAGCTACAATGGCCCACAATAAAAAAAATAAAGTGGCTATGCTCTGGTACAACGCATGAACACCACGGGGGCCAGAGAAAGTGCGTCCCAGTGGAGTTGTGGAGAGGTTGTGCAAGCGAACGTCATGACAACGTCGCCGGCGCAAGCCACGAGCGGTCAAGTTCAATTACTCCTGCTTACGTAGAATTTGTGCTAGTTCTGTATAAATAGCTCTGGTTACGTATATAGATGTTAAGATAGAAATAACTAAGGTCGTATTCTGTGAATCTAAGAATTAATAATATTATGTCATGACAAGTTTTTAAAGGATTACTACTACTCCTTTAATTATTTTAAACAACAAGATATCGGCGTATTTTCTTGGCACCAGGACAAATTACCATATCTACTCATATTAGCTAAATATTTTCCATACAAAGTAATACATAACAGGTATTACATTTTTAACAGGTACGAAACCACCGAACATTGCTCTTGTGAAAAGATGAAATTGAATTGAAGGACAAACATAAACGATCAATTTTCCATTTCCTAATTCGAACACTAAAACGCCAAAAGTATAGACACGTATCTATATGGATATATATATCTATCTATATATATTTATATCTATCCTTATCTATATGGGTCATTTTGATCATAATAATCCCATTTCGACCTTTTACGAATAACCTGCTGATATGTTATGTTATTTTAAAAACTTCATAGTCTTGTGTCCTTTTTACAATATATATTTCTGTCTGGAATACCTCTTTAGTCTAGTAATCTTAAGCGCGACTGCTACACAAAGGTCCTGGGTTCGATTCTATGATCGAGGAAAATGTTATTTTAGAAAATTTCAGCAGTAGCTTGGAGTCTGGATTTGTTCCCGGTTAATAGCAATAGACTAAACATATCGGCAAAGTTTGGGTGTACATCTCCGCCTTACACTTCAGAGAAAACAGGCGTGATGGTATTTTCTACCATGTATTATACCCTTGACCTTAAACAACGCTTATCGTTAATGCCTTGCACCACGCATCGAAGTCCCGCTAACAAGCGCACGCGCAACTTATGGCGTAGTGAAACTTATTAGCACCTGTTATGTGCTGCTATTATTTTATTTGATATTCACTTTTACTCTCTGAACCCGCTTTTATGTTTATTGTAATAGGTTTTACATAATGAACAGCAATTAAATACACTACAGCTACTTGGTGTAACACAAGAAGATATATTGTTATGAGACATTTGATATACTTACGGATAATGGACAGACGACTACTCTAATCACACTGGTTTGCAAAGTTCAGCTGCGCCTGACGCGGTCAATGGATGGATGGGTAAACATTCTAAACACAAGAAGACCCCACCGTAACTTGGAGAGCACATAAAGCCGTACGACTACCGATGATAATCGCTTAGGTAGAAACCCAAAGCGCCTGAAACCAGTCTATCCTTCGAATATCAATATTACCCAGAAATTGGGTTGAGGAGGCCTAATAGCAGTCACTTCGTGGAGAAAGAACCGCAGCTCCGACACCTTGCTCCTTTTGTGGTGTAATGAAACGACCAGATGTGTGGTCGCACACACACGTTTCTAAAGAACGCTTTAGGAACACGTGTACGCGAACGGTACAACAACTGGTAGTACTCATAAGTCACGTATTATTCGAAATTCAAAAAGGTGTTGGATGTGCGGCACTCGTCACGTTGCGTCAGCGCATCAGCGAATCGGTGCGCGCGCAACTTGACCGTTAGTTGATACTGTTGCGAGTATTGCCACAACTCCACCCGAGTTGATTAAAAACCTCTAAATTATTGCAAGCAGATCTCTACAGTCATTAACTCTAATAGAAGATGGAAAAGTTGTTATTTAGCTGTATACAATTTCTTTGCAGTTTAACTTAAATCAAATCAAATGTTTTTATTTCAAATAAGCTTTTACAAGCGTTTATGAAACGATATTGACTCTAGTTGCACGGTTCCAAAAAGTTGATCCTATGGAGAAGAATCCGGCAAGAAACTCCATGGACACTCTTTTAAAATAAACATTTTACATCATTCACATATTGGTATACAGGTACTATGGCGATAACAGGATGTAAAGACATTAGAGGTTTACTATACTATGTATTTATTGCAAATAAAACAATATATTTTCCTTTCCTCTCTTTTTCCTAACGTAGGCAGCGGCTCAGTTGTGTCTTTGTTGTCGTTTTTGCGTGTGAGGAGGAAACCTTCAAAAGGCTGTCGACCTTTTGGGGAGTAGGCCGGGCTGTGTGGGATTTTTACCAAAAACAAACCGACGAACAAGGAGTGTATATCAGTACACCTCTGACTGTGCCCCTCGGGGCTAAAAGCGTGATAGTATGTTTGTGTATAAAATGTCAACATATTCCAATAAAGTCGCAATCTAAATTGCACTCCATCCATCATCCATCTTCATAAATAAAGTAGGTCAGATCCATTTGATACTCGGGTAGGGCGATTAAGCTCAATGGCGTTGTCTCTATGGCCTAAATAGCCTACATGTGCAAAGTGCCAACTGCAGTGTTGGGAAATGCAAGCCCATCATTTCAACAGAGCCAGAGGTCAGCACCGGCGACCTGGCGCGCTCCGCATAGCAAACAGTTGCAATTGCACGCATTGCCGCTTTGCTGGGACCTTTGCGATCAGAATATTATACAATGGAATTACAGTCCCTGTTAATAGGGGGCTTAGCGAGCTTATTTCCAGTAACCAGCCCCAAAATCAAACTCCGAACTGGATTTACTCACGAATTTCATAGAAAAAATAAAACAATCTTAACACTGCGATCGTCAGTAGACTTTGCAGTAAAAAATGCCATCTTTACATACAATTGTAAGCATAATATTTGAAATCCATACAAGTGACCATCAGACAATACCTAGTTCCTTGTCTATAAGTAACAAAAGCATTCAATGTAAACATTAAAACGAATCCGACATGGATGGATATATATTTAGTATTCTCGTCTACTAAATATGTCCATGTCGGATTCATTTCACACGTAGTCAAAATAATTATTAGCTAAATATCTGAAAAAGAAATAGACATTATTCTAATTACAACACTGTAAGTACACATCTCAAAACACCTCCTATTACAAATACAAGAGTCAAGCATTATTTAAGTATGTTTATTACATCATATATTTTACACACACACTTATTAAGTAATAGCTAGATATATTACTTTTAATTACAACGCAAGGCCGATGGATTAATATTATATTGTTATTTATGATTACAGATTAAAACATTGCCTATGGAAGTTTTGAATGTTTTATGCGCCGGTTGGACTATTGATTATAATATTAATTTTACAATAAAATCGATTGCAATAATCAGATTCTATGCAAAATGTAACCTTAATCAAACCAATTAATGAGATACTACTTAGATAACAAAATATTCTAAATGTTTTATCCTTGAATTAGTTATTATTACGTTAAATGTTTATATTAGGCTATAGTAATTAGATATGTAATTAAAATGGACTTAATTAAATAAAAACATAACATACCATCACGCCTGTATTCCCTGAAGGGTTAGGCAGAGGTGTACTAATGTACACCCACTTCGCCGGTATGTTTAGGACCCATGTAAAAGGGGGCGAGCCCATTGCCATTAACCGGGCACGAACCCAGACTCTGAGCTGCTACTGAGAATTTCATAAAAAAAGCTAATCCAGGACCTCAAACGTTGTAGCCGCGCTTAGACCAATAGCCTAATATATAGTAGAGGCGATATATATAATTAATAAATAAATAAGAATTATTAATTAATAAATAAGATATGATTAAAGGTTCAATAAAAATAGACACATATGATACTTGCATATACCTACTTCAGATAATAGTTTTAGATTTATTCTGCAGATAGTATAAACAAGCGTGGTGACTGAATCGGAATGAACCTTTGTGTAATCGAGTGGGTTCATCGACTCTGTATCGAGTCACCTTGACATAGATCTCGATACTATTCGATTGTCAACACTCAGTTTTTACTGCGGCGCCTCTTGTGCGTTCTTTGTATTTAGGAGTAGGCAAGTGTCGTTATTATTATGATTCCACATTAATTTATTTATTTTGTATAAAGATATATAAAGACATGTATGAAAGGGGAGATATTTTATGCAACTTATAAAGGGTAAGTGCTTTCGGTTATTTAATGTTTTTTTGTAAGTTCGTGCATAACTTCTACCATTATTTATGTTTCGTCCGGTTGATAAAGGTACTAGATTCTTTGATGATAATACATATAATGAGCGGTATCCGAGCACTGATATGTCCCATAATACACCATTTGTTACAGGCTTAAATTTAAGTTTGTAAAGTAAAATAATAGTTCTTAGTTTTTATTGAGATTTATCGAAAATCTGGATGCAGCAATTATCTATCTATGATATGTGGCTATATATATATTTTTTAATGGATAAGCATACGGACAGTATTAATTAATATTGTTATTAGTAGACATGACTTCTCGGCGAAATGGATTTAATTGAACTTTGTATATTTATCAATAAAAGCATATTCGTGTTCACAATCAATAAAATTTATTTTTATTGTGCAATTATCTATCAATAAATAATAGAGTTACCTAAAACACTATTGGTAAACAATATAATTTTATTTATTATAGTATACTAGACAAAGTTTTGTACAGTTTTATCTGATGGCAAAACATCACGAGATGCATGCGTGAGAGATTTGTGAAATATATGAACCCGCATTACGCTTTCGTCTTACTCTATTCTTACTCTGACAGGACGACTGTCCAGCAGTGGGATGTAAATAGATTGATGCTGATGACGATAAAATGTAAAAATAAAACGACTTAAATTTAACGCATTATTAGCATCCACGAGTGTGTTCTATAATGTTGATGTTTCCTATTCGTAATTATGTTTCTACCAATTTCTATTATTTTGAACAATAAAACATTTTTAGGCGACTGGCAACGTGCTTGACTTTACTTGAAAAAAATGTAATGATACGGAAGAAAACTAAGAATCATCTTCCCTGACAAATCTATGCGACAATATAGCATCTTAATGACAAAATAACACCGGATATTGTGACAATATCCGTCACCACCACGCTTTCATGTGATATCGTCTCATTCACACGATTGTATACTGTATGTCAAGTTTCGAAGGTGTGAATTAATCTGTTCCTCTTTAGTGGCAATGCTGCGGCATAATATATCGTATCATATTCATCAAGAGTGTTTGTGCTTAACTTTAATGAAATACCCTCAATTCGACCCAGGCAGAAACCTGGAGAGAAATAGGAAAATGGAATATTCTAGGTACTTACTGGGTTCACCTCTCCACCTTTTTACACTTTGCTGCACTTGTAAAGAGTTTTTCATCAAAATATTTCTTATTTTAGTCGCGAGCGGTCGGTTCGAATTTTGAATCTATGACAGACTTGACAGCCAACGGAACAGTTCCTGCCATAGCCATGAGAGGGCGTTAGTGCGGCTCGGTTCGCTTTATGGGCGACTAAGGCGCGGAATTTGAATGTATGGGTTAAGGAAGGAATTGATAAAGGAAGTAGAATACGTCTTCAAGCCTGTTCAAAGAGAATGTACTTTAAAAAACTTCAATAGACAAAATACAAACGGAATTATAAAAAAATTGTTTCCCAATCAGATGAAAACGTATCATTTTCTAATATGAAATAACTCTGCAAACGAGCAAGGGAGTTACCAGATGGTAATTAGTCATCGCCGCCCATGGATATCTGCAAAACCACGGGAATTGCAGATGCGTTGCCGAACCTATTTAAGGAAAAGGCGGGGGAATTAGAAAAGGAGAAGAATGGGACTGAGAGAGAAATTGGGCCTCCGGCGCTCCACACTCACCGTACGAAGCGCAACAGTATGCATACTGCTACCTGACGTCTATATTCTGTGGGAGGGTAGTACTTCCCCGGTCGTGCGACCCATTCATGCTGCTGGCATGTAGACATATGCCAGTAGGCACTTCTACTACTAAAAACTAATTAATTTGCTATAGATATCGACTGCATTTGCTGTTATTGTGTCCCATACTGTATAAAATAATATTTGTATTTTACTTTCTTACGTACACAGGGCCATTCACACCTTTTCCCAAGTAAGCAGGAACTATAAAACCCAACGTCATATCCTCGAATAGGTAACACGTCATTCTTTTAGTCTTGTATAATTTGCAATTGCCAATACTCCGATAGTATTAATAATATACTCTCGCTATATAGTCTTATTTGTCAAGGTTATCCCTTGCTCCCTTAGAGACAGGTGTCTCCAAGGTCTCGCGCTCGCTGCACCAGTCATGGAAGGCCGCTGCAGCATGAGGTCAACCGCTCTCAAAATAGGAGCGAAATAAATCGATGTCGTTTACTTAAAACATTATATAGATAAGTACTACCGACCAACTGAAACTACTAATTGTATAGTCCTTCCATGGTATCTATACATATGAAAGAGAATGAAAATTAAAAAAAAGTTTCTATGTTACATTTGTCTTTCAGTCCCGCTACAAACTATGAGAAACACTTCCCATTGCAAAACGTGTGGACGCTTCAAGACACCATAAAATTCTGACATAGTGCGGAATCATGTACTCAACTACTAGACATTTTCTGTCAGAAGTTAACAAATAGGCTTTATTATTGTATTTCATCGGAACCTTCAATAAAAATCGTTTTCCATACAAATAATTATAAAGGAAGTGATATTTCTTAAAGAGATACCGGTGAACTGAAAGGGTCGATGACTCAAGGCAAGTGTGTACCTCAAAATGCCGGAACGAATGAATTCATCTTCATTGACATTTTTGAAATTATTACTTCCGCTGCGATATGAGAAAAGTTAATTGAAGACTTATCATAAGTTGTTGTTTTTTAAGTTGTATACACAATTTGCACACGATTATACCCTTTAATTTAAATCGACTGATTCGGAGGAAGTAAATTTTGAGTCGTAGGTACGCTACATGTTGAGCTATACAAATCCAATTTAACTGAGCTTCCGATTGTACTGAAAGCCTACGCATTGCGAGATAAGCTTATACTGGAAAAGTATACTTTGATCTGTCGCCGTGCATTCGAATTTTTGGTTTACTGAAAATAATTAGTATTTTTTCGAAAGTTCCCGAAAACAAAACAAAACCAACAAGCCATTATAAATGTTATTTATCCGTATATCTCTGCCTATAAGTTCATTATATCTAATGCTCATAATTTGTTCTATTCTAGTGGATGATGCGAGCGGCCGCTACACATCAATGTTCTACTGGGGCAATAACTACTGGACGGGGTCGGCAGAGCTGTGCGACATACTCAACGAACAACACGCGCCCACTAAACAACGCAACAGTAAGTATACGATATACAACCTTAGCTCCTGTTGTTAGGCGCAGCTGCAACAACTCGTACCGGGTAGGCAAAGCTTGTCGCTTCCGCGGACAAGTGCCACAGGACAGCACAAAGACAATAAGTGTATAGTGAAGTGTTACTAACATAGTCTGAAGCCTTATATACTAAAACTTTTTGTATATATACTGGTTTCTAACACTTACGTGAATATTAGACATTGAAATAAAACTACTTTTTACGGATTTTATCGCGTTATATTGATATTTTTTTTTTAAATGTATATATTTTATATACGTTAGTCTGTAAGGTATATAAATATCTATGGGCCATAGATGCCTGAAAATAAATGATTTATTATTATATTATTATTATAAAAGCTGTAACACATACTCAACGCGCCCAATAACCAGCGCAATCATTAGTATAATTTTATTAGCTTAGATTCGAACAACTAGGTGCTGACAGAGTTTGACGTACTCTACAAAAGACGCGCTTTTCACCAAACAACGCAACAGTAGCTCAGTAGCATAGCATGAGGGGGGGGTGCGGTCCGCACCGAGCGGCACTTTGGCGGGGGCGGGGGACAAAAAAAAACCTTAATGTGCCTACCGGGTGCCTGTGACCCATGCTACGCTACTGTAGTAGCTTAATTTCTATTGTTACTCGTAGCTGCAAACAACTAAACAGCAGAGCATACTCAAAGAACAACACATGCCCACCAAACAATACAACATTTAGTAAACAACTTGCTTCTGCTGTTATTGGTAGTTGCAACAACTACTGGACAACGCAACTGTAAGATGCTTTGCTTGGTGAGGTACCGTTTCGACTGTGGAAAGCCACAGAATATTTTCATCGCCTACAGAAGAATAATCCTAATATACTCGGTGTCCACGGAAACGGGACACCTGCTCCAATAGATAAAACGGTATAATAACAATATTCTATTGCAAAACGATGTCATCATGTCATGTCATCAACCCATTACATTGTCCCACTGCTCGGCACGGGTCTCCTCTCAGTACGAGAGGGATTAGGCTATAGTCCGCCACGCTAGCCTACTGCGGGTTGGCAGACTTCACATGCCGTCAAGAAAATCTCTCAGTCATGCAAGTTTCCTCACTATGTTTTCCTTCACCGTTTAAGCGCGTGATAATTAATTATTAATACGCACATGACTTCGAAAAGTCAGAGGTGCGTGCCTTGGATTCGAACTTGAGACCTTTGACTTGGCAGTCCAATGGTCGTATCACTAGGCTGTCACTGCAAAACGATATTTTGAAAAAATATTATCCATTTCAGAGTTATAACAGTTTAAAGTTGATAGAATAATCACCAAATTTTAATATTAAAGTAGCTGGAACTTGTAAAAAAACCGTTCCGTTTTCATGGACATCATTATATGTAATGTCAAAATCGTGTTGGCGATGGTGTTGTTGGTGTGTTCACGCGGGCGAAGCTGCGGGCGGAAAGCTAGTAATTATTATAAAAGCAACATTATTACACCAGGTCTCATCATAAGCAGAGTCCATTCATAATATCAAAACATTGTCACCATTACCAACAAATAACAAGACACACCTCGCGAACTGAATAGTAATCAATTTCATCAATACTATGTAATCGAGACTGCAATACTATCTGAACGCCTCCACGCAAAATGGCGACACTAGCGACATAGTTATCGATTCGACTAATCGATATGCAAGCAGGTATCGATAATAGACCACAAGATGACGTAATCATGGAATACTAGAAATGGACGCCGTATACAGTGAACTTTTTATGGAGATAGAAAATTGTTTGAGATAAATTCGGTAATCCTCGTGTTGTAATTATGTTATCATAGCTTTCACCATAAGACTGGTAAAGCAGGTTATTTATATTGTTTAAAAAACCGCACTATGATTTCGCATACCGTGCGTACACGCAAATCGCAATTCGCACACAAACAATAACATAATAGCTATAATGAATATGGAAAAAATTTTTAAAGACTATATACTAAGTATACCTTACAAACGAACAATTTTTTTCAAAATTAGTTCGCTATCGACAATTCAATCATTCGGTGAACATACCCACATAAAAAAAACATACAGACGAACAAAGAACCTCCTCTTTTTTTGAAGTTGAATCATCATCATCGGCCCATTACATCGTCCCACTGCTGGACAAAGGTCTCCTCTCAGAATGAGGATTAGGATATAGTCCGCCTGGCCACTGCGGGCTGGCAGACTTAACACACTCTTAAGAATATTTCACAGGCATTCAGGTTTCCTCACGATGTTTTCCTTCACCGTTTACGCACGTGATAATTAATTATTAATACGGACATGACTTCGAAAAGTCAGAGGTGCGTGCCTTGGATTCGAACTCAAGACCTTTGACTTGGCAGTCCGATAGTCATAGCTCTAGGCTATCACTGCTTTTTTTACTAATTCAATAAAATAAACTTACAAGACTCAATGCGTACTATCTATACATATAAAATCATTCTAAGAAAATAATTCAAATTAATTAATTAAATCCCTCCTTTTTGATGTTTGTAATAAAGGCTTTCAAAGTTGTAGCTAAAAATTATAAGACGTAAAATCATAGTACCTTTACGAGCTTATAACTTCAGTTATGTGTAGATCAGTGCAATTCTGTACCAGAGTTGCGCATACGCACGTAAAATCTATTTTAAGTAATTTGAAAGTTTTACCTGAAACTAATGAACCCGCGTTTACCTTGACCACTGTGCAAATGAATTGTTGGTTAAGTCAGACTTAATGGAGGTCTTCCTGGTA
Source organism: Subacronicta megacephala (assembly GCA_958496365.1). NCBI lineage: Eukaryota > Metazoa > Arthropoda > Insecta > Lepidoptera > Noctuidae > Subacronicta > Subacronicta megacephala. The sequence continues at coordinate 16,417,493 of OY292516.1, read as the reverse complement.
AGCATTTAACCGTAAATTATAAAGAACTGGTTACTTTAACCAAAACTCAATCCTGGCTGTCTCTTATCCGCTGATTGGTTTAATACGTCGTAAGGCCGTACTAGGTACTTTTCTGTAAGGAAATTCACAGTAACAAAATAACAACATACCATCACGCCTGTATTCCCCGAAGGGTTACGCAGAGGTGTACCTACTAATGTATAATCACATTTGACCGATATGTTTAAGTCCTATGTTATAGGGGGCGAGCCTATTGCCATTAACCGGGCACAAATCCGAGCTGCTACTGAGAATTTCATAAATAAACCCAATAACACGCCGTGCTCGACCTAGGGATCGAACCCATGACCTCTAGCGTAGAAGTCGCGCTTAAGACCACTAAACTATCATTAGTTTAGTGGTCTTAAGCGCGACTGCCTCATGGCAGTAGCAAAATAATTAGAACTTATTATGAAACAAGTTTATTGATAGCCTAGGGATATGGCTATTGGACTGCCAAGTCAAAGGTCTCGAGTTCGAATCCAAGGCACGCAACTCTGACTTTTCGAAATCATGTGCGTATTATTAATTATTAATCACGCGCTTAAACGGCGAGGGAAAACATCATGAGGAAACCTGCATGCTTGACAGATTTTCTTGACAGGGTTTAAAGGCTGCCAACCTGCCGTAGGCTAGCGTGGTGGACTATAGCCTAATTCATCTTACTCTGAGAGGAGACCCATGCCCGGCAGTGGGACAATGTAATAATTAATATATGCAACATAATGTATGGTGATAATGATGATGTTGAAACTAACTGCTTATTTTTATTATATTTTAGCAATAAATAATGCGAAATGTTCACAAAGATATGATTTTTCTAATGAAAGAAACGTCGCCTGAAGACGAAAATGTGGAAGAGAAATTCGACATCACAGGCAGTGGTCTCGGTAGCTTAGTTGGTAAAGCGTCTGGTGTACTTAACCAGGGGGACGCAGGTTCAAACCCTGCCTGAGATTGAATTTTTCTTTCACTAGAAAGTTTCTTTAGATTTAGATTAGATAATTCATATCTTTGATGTTGAAACTAGTTCTACAATACACTGTTTAAGACCAGCACTTAAAACAGTGTTACCACTTGCACACCTGGTCCACTAGGTCAAGGGGTGTTTACTTACGTCACTTTCTACAAACAGCCGGCCCGGCCTTGCTGCGCCTGCGCACCTCTCGAGAAACTTCCAAAAAACCGCTGTAATCAAAAGTAGGACTTTAACCGTGAATATTTGGTTAGTGAGTCAGCTGATCAATTTGTGTAGCAGGTTTTTACGAGCCAAGACTAAAATGTTCATTATCTAAATTGCAATTAAAGAAGGTAAATAATAAAAGTTCTATTAAAAAACGATGTAAAATATAAGATAATAATGAATTTAGAACTAGCAATGGTTCTGTATCTGCAATATAAAGTTTACAATCATAGGATTCGCCTAACGGATACACATTTAAGTTGCGCGCGTTGATGTCTTTTGTATGGAGGTGCGTTTCCGCAATGTTTGTCGGTTAACTTTTATTTATTTTGATCTTCGAATAGTACTTTATATCTTTTTTTAAGTTTGTTATCAACCACAACATCCCTCGAGAGGGTTTATCATGGTATATTCGTAATATCGCGACTATCAGACAAACATGGAGGTTGATATTTAGTTACAGATAAGGCAAAAAAAAATTTCGTCAGATTGATTATTGATTTTAAAATCCTTGAATTTCCAGATTCAGCTCCTTCGCAAATCTTCAACGACTGGCGCGAGGACCTGTCGATGGTGGGCTTCGGGCCGCCCTTCGAGACCGCCTTCTACGTCGCACGAATTATCGTCACCACCAACAATACTGACATCGTTAAAAATGTAAGTTTCAACTACAAAGCTAGCAAAAATAAACACTACAGTTCAACCTATACATTTCCAGTTTACCTGACCTCGCATTGTAAAGGCTTTCCGTACAATAATAGACCAGCGTAAACTGGATTCGTATAGCTTGATGTGTAGCCGTGCAATATGAAATCAGTTCATGCTGAGCTCAAAACCTGTCCCCACTACATTACTAGCTGTTTCCTGTTCCTGTTTGATGTTTGTTGTGATTTTACTTGCATTTCAAATTCAACCAGTATATATAGGTCCCATCAATTTAATAAGGGTAGTATACCCCAATAACGCTTTGCTCGACCTGGGAATCGAACCCAAGACCTTTAACTCAGCAGTCGCGCTTAAGACCACTAGACTAATAGGGCGGTCATCATTAATTGTTTATGTTCGCTAATAATTGCATATAACAGAGATATATGCAACGTCATAGCAAAATAAACTTATATAACTTTTACAACCGGGTTAATAATGTATTAAAACCGAACGGCGGCCATTAAATATTGCTTGTCAAATTCTAACGTCATCACCATCTCGAGTGGAGACCGCGACTAGGCAAACGTAGTGTCGGACGCCCTCCGGCAAGATGGAGTGATGATTTACGAAAAGTTGCTGGCAGAAGTTGGTTGCGAGAAGCGGAGGACAGGGTGAAATGGCGCACACTAGGGGAGGCCTAGCCTAGCCAGCAGTGGACTGGTATAGGCTGATGATGATGATGATGATGATGATGAAATTCCACCAGGTAGTAAGGCGTAGAAGTCGCGCTTAGGATCACTAGACTAATTAGGCAGGTAAAGATGCCTGCGGTTAAATATTAATTAATTAATGTACTTACTAGTAGTGGTCCCAAGCACGACTACTACTCTATGGGTCTTGGGTTCGATTCCCAAGTCGAGCAAAAAGTTATTGATATTTTCTATGAAATTCTTAGCAGCTCAGTCTGGATTTGTTCCCGTTTAATGGCAATAGGCTCGCCCTCTAATACATGGGACCTAAACATACCGGAGAAGCGTGGACGTATATTAGTACACCTCTGCCTAATCCTTCGGGGAATACAGGCGGGATGGTATGTTATTTACAGACACAATGCAAAATCTATACAGTACATTTGGGGTATTACGGGCTTTGCCGAATTACAGCATCTTATATTTGCAGCACCGCACTATTCACCTAGGTGTGTGCTTACCCCGCTCGTGCTCGCGGTCGGCTGTGGCTGAGCTATTAGGCGGCGCGCGCGCACCGCTGCTAGCGCACAACGTCGTCGCCGTGCGCTCACCACAGCATGGCGGATACACATACCTTGGAGACCCCACCTTCAGGGTACTTCTGTAAGTACCTAACATAATAAACACACACTGGTTTCTAACATTCACGCGATTTAGACGATTTGCGATTTGCGACGCGATTAAACATTGAAATAAAACTACTTTTTACAGATTTTATCGCGTTATATTGATTATTTTAAATTCCCGACGTTTCGGATCCTTTACAGCATCCATGGTCACGGGTGGACTGAGGTGTTGGTCGTCCTAATAACATTATTTTTTTTAATAGTTTCTCATGTAAGCGATTGTTATCTTAATGAGAAATAAAGAAATATCTAACCTTAAAATAATAACCAGGCCCGTCTTTATTATTTATGTTTTAACTAATAATTAAACATAATAGAGAAATATGCAACGTTTTCGTTTGCAAAATAAACTTACATAACTATTACAACCAGGTTAATAATTGTATTAAAACCAAACGAACGACGGCCATTTTTTTTTTTGCTTTTTTTTTGTTTTTAAAAAATAATGCTTACTAGCAATGTGGGTCATACATTACTAGTATTCTTGTTAACCCCTCGTGCTAAGCTAAATGCTTGTGTTACGAGTGGGTTCACGTCGGTAGTGCAATGGGTGGGGTTCGAACCGGCAACCATATGATCGCAAGTCCGACGCCCTAGCCATTAGGCTACCGACGCTTCAAAATTATGCTTGCTTTAATGAGGCCATTTAATATTACTTTTCAATTTTTAAGTTATAGTTTTGTATTTGACTAATGGTCATAGGCGCGACCGCTCGGTATTAGCGTTCAGCGTTCGATTCGCGAGCAAACTTTTATGGCTTATTCTCTCTCAGTATCAACTCGAAATTTGGAGTTACGACCTCACTTAATATAATAACAATAGGGTCGTTCTGTTATACGGGACCTAAACTATAACATACCCGCGAAATGTTAGTGTACATCAGTACACCTCTGCCTATCCCTTAAAGTTATTCAAGCTTGTTATTAATTTCAGATGACGAAAATATATTTTTATGGGCGTAAGAAATATCATAGTTATTAAGTACCTTAGACATTTCTACACTTACCTTATATATGTATTTTTTATGGAAAAAGCCCAATGATTCATTAAACAGTCAACATAATTATGAAATGCTTGACATTATGAGATTTCCTAAGGCTTGCTTCAGCTTGCCGGGGCATATTCCACTTTCTAGAATCGTGTTTGTATGTCAAACATTCTCGTGATGACGTCATTTATGTTCTAGACTAAACCTTTTAAATGTAGTACGACCACACTGTGTAACCAAAAGATTATACAATTTGGCAATATTGATGTAATCTCGATTTATCAGTGGTTTGTTACAAGAACAAACAAAAAATCTCTCGTGAATTTATGATACCATCACGCCTGTGTTCCCCGAAGGGTACGGCAGAGGTGTACACCCATATTTCGCCGGTATGTTTAGGTCCCATGTAACAGGGGGCGAGCCTATTGCCATTAACCGGGCACAAATCCAGACCCCCGAGCAGCTACTGGGAATTTCATTGAAAAGCCCAATAACACTTTACTCGACCTGGGGATCGAGCCCTGGACCTCTAGCGTAGCAGTCGTTCATCATGATACCCGCGAATAAACTTGTAAAATCAAAACGTTGTCCCTTGTAAAATAGATGTCGTTAGCTGCCTGTACATTTATCTATTCGTTAACTATATATTATGGTCATTGGATTAGAATTGTGATGCAGTGATTGCTAGACCACATCCTGTCGGCTGTAGAGAAAGTCATACATCCCATGGTCATACAAGGCATAAGAGAACAACTACAGTTTTTATCCGGTACAAGTCCATCATACCCTGCCGCCTGCACAGGTAGCATATGATCTATGAAGATAAAAGCGTTCCTTTTACTTTAAATTTACAGCTGAATAAAAACAATCCATCTTTGCAGCGCCGTATCGTGTTTTGTTACTATACTGCTCATCTCAGCGACGGTGTATGACATGAAGATCGCCCGCGATGTGCGCAGGCGCCGGCAGCGCGCGGCCAACATCGCCGCAAACATCGCAGCCAATGGCGGCACGCGTTCAGACCTGAAACTCGACCTCAACGGACTGGATGACATTAACGTCGCTAACAGTAACTATCAACTCCCTTTTTAATAGAACACTGCGAGCCCAATACCTTAGTCAATAAGCTAAGCGAAGTACTCATCTGAAGGTATCTACTTAGATCATTTTAACAGCACAGCACAGGGCTTTGGCTATTTTGCCAACCAATCACTATTCGGCCTACGGGGTTGGCTTACTTTCTAGCTAATTTCTGTTCTGATTTTGCTACATACCCGCTAAACTAATTTATCAAAGACAAATAATTACAATAATACTTATAATCTAATTAATAATACACGGCTCGTAGAAACTAAATTTTGACCAAGCTCACTTTTGTGAACACAATGCCACATGAAACTATAGTTTGTCCTCTGGTCTGTTCTTTTTCCATCACAATCACAACAATAGTTTTGAAACTTTTTACTTTACTTTGTATACTTTATAATTATTATTTTTTTATCACTGATAGGCTTACGCTTGACCACAACTTGCCTGATGTTACGCATCATACTTAAGTTTTTCTTGCTTTTTAGGCAAGTCTATGTATAATGTGAACAACAACTTGGCGATCAACGGCAACACTTCGGAAGAGCGGCTCACCGCTGAGACGCTCTCCACTGACGAACTTAAACTCAGTAAGTTATAACCTAGTATAGTACATTTTAGAGACCGTCTAACGTAAGGGACGAGAACATAATTGGTAATCCTGAAAACAACATAATGCCTTTCTAAGGAAGTGGAAAAATAAGTCAAACAAATCTTGCGTTTTATCTTTTTGTATGTTTTAGGCATTTTCCATGCAAAGATTACTAAGTTAATTTAGTGAAGGAAAAATATGACCGCGGGCAGGATTCGAACCTGCGTTTTCTGGTTAAGTACACCAGACCCTATGACCGCTAAGCCACCGCGACCCCGACAACAACTGTCTCAACTGTTTCATCTGTTTTCAACAGATGTCACTGACGTCGCCTCAAAGACGTAAATTTAAAATGTGAGGCAAATTTCGACATGGCGGGTGGGGGTCGCAGTGGCTTAGCGGTCATAGCGTCTGGTGTACTTAACCAGAAGACGCAGGTTCGAATCCTGCCCGCGGTCGTATTTTTCCTTCACTAAAATAACTTAGTAAATCTTGCGTTCATTAGCAATCGTGTTACTATGTACTGAATTCCATTTAATACATAATAGGTCTGTGGTCCGAGCTGCTGCTGTCGTTCTCCATGAAGGCGAACATCTTGCAGATCTTCGACCAGTCCGTCGGGGCGGACACCGTGGCCGTGGTTCACGGCCTGCGGACACTCTCCATGATCTGGGTCATCTTCGGACACACCTGCGTCGTTGTCTTTAAGGTACAATCTTTAAAGTACGTTTTGTAACTTGTCAATGTTAAGTATTGACACGAGTATTTACTGTATAGTGCCAGGAGTAGTATTTGATAATTTATAATTAACGAATTGCAATGTCTAGCACTTCTCAACCTCGAAATCTCGAATCAGATTAATTTGGATTAATAACTTTCCGTTTATAGAAAAATTACTTCAAGGCCATAGGCACTACATTAACTCTTAGCAGTCAATCTTAGCATAAGATTTGTTTAAGCTTTTATAAAACTATCAACTAAGTTTATGAATTGTAAGCACATACAATGTTGTTACAGTATGCTGATAACACAGCGTTAAGAGCAATCCTGGAGAAGAGCTTCTGGTTCCAACTGATCCTCAGTGCGGTGTACAGCGTCGACACATTTTTCTGTCTCGGGTAAGAATTAGAAGAGGGCCATATTCTATACTTGCGAATATAGATATACAACAAGAACTGCAAATAACTAATGCAATAAACACTACATTACTTTCGCCCAGTCGGTGGTTTGTGCAATAACTTTGTCTTACAATATTGCAATACACTCTAAGCTGCTATTAAAGTAATTGCATTGAGCTCGCCACCAATAAACAACTCCACTTGAAAGGTACGACCCTTTCAACTCTGACAATATCGCTGTCGGTGTTGGTGTAAGCATCTGGACAGCTAAAATGGACCAATTTTGATTAATTCCATTAAGTATAATTAACAAACATACACTGCTATGTTAATATAAGCTGACTTCTCATTCTGCGAAAAGTCTATAGAATGTGAGGTCAACGTAGGCATTCCAGAAATATATAGCATGATGTGTAACTGAATGTCCGTTAAGCATTTAGTATTAATCAAAACTGATTATTAGAACACAGCAATGCCACTAGCAATAATTTTGCTTATACTTTCTGGAATATACTAAAGCTATTTAACGTTGAATGATTGACCTTATAAGTCTAGTGGTCCCAAACGTGACTACTATGCTAGAGGTACTGGAGGTTCCCGGGTCGAGCAGTGTTATTGGGTTTTTCTATAAAATTTTCAGTAGCAGATCGGAGTTTGGATTTGTGCCCGGTTAATGGCTATAGGCTCGCCCCTATTACATGGGACCTAAACATACCGTTGCCTGCCTACTGCCTACCCTGCCTAACCTTTCGGGGAATACAGGCAAGATGGTATAATATATAAAATCCTAAACATAACCATGTTTCCAGTGGTATGCTGGTGACGTTCCTGTACTTCCGCACGAAGAAGAAGGGCAAGCTTGATGTTCTGGTCAAGGGGCACAAGAAGATAACCTCGGGAGTGCTACAGTTCATCGGACTCATTGGATATCGATTTGCCAGGTGGGGACGGAACAGTTATTCAATGATAAGCTTCATATGCCGACTAGAAAGATATTGAGTGTTTTGTTTTTACACTGGGGCTGAAATGTTAACGCTCGGTAATACCTTTGTTTAAATGTCTTTGATTTTTACAAATTCTATCTCGGAGGGAATAGAACGAACATCTTGATACCGCCAATGTTTAAAGAAATGAAAGCTATGACACATGTTGTTTAATTGGCGTCAATCTTATATTTGTTGACTGTCGCCTTTAATTCCGTCGACGCCTATAACACCGACATCGAAATGTAGTTTTAGCGCCTGCGTATGTCTAGAGGCCTGGCATCCGTGTGATAATCACCACGGCTATCATAAATTAATCAGCAGTAATCAAATGCTCCCTAACTACAAATAATATCCTAGAGTGCTAAATTCCTCGTTACTGTTACTCCAGATTGACAGCGCCGTACCTGTTCATCCTGGGCGTGGTGGAGGTGACGATGAAGTGGTTCGCGAACAACTCTGTGTTCGAGCCGCCGGCAATGGACCACGACACCTGTCCCAAGTACTGGTGGAGGAACCTGCTCTACATCAACACCCTGTTCCCTGTCGACCAGATGGTGAGATTTAACGTTTAGCTGGAAGCAAGGAGTTAGGATCTGAAGAACAGAATCCAGTTTGAAGGAATAAATTATTTTAAAACATCTAGTTCAGGGGTGGTCAACCTTTTCAGCTGTAGGGCACAAGTTTGTGACAAAAATTACAATTTTGTTTTCGTAGATAAAGTATTTATGATTTTTTTTTCAGTGCATGTTATGGAGTTGGTACCTTTCTGACGACACCCAGTTCTACGCTGTCAGCGCTATATTATTGATTCTGGCTACTAAGTAAGAATAAATATGATTATTATATATTTTCACATTATATAAATATGCTAAAAATACTTTTTTTACTTTTGAAGTGATGAAGTTGCTCAGTACTCTAAGAATCACTCTTACTATGTCCTCAGTCACTTTAAAGTGTCCGCCTCGTTGACTGGCGTGCTGTTCCTCTCGTCTCTCTTCACCACGGGCTACGTCTCCTGGAGCAACGATCACATCCCCAACAGCGAGGACCCGTTCACGCACTTCGACAAGGTGTATGAGAAGCCCTGGACGAGGCTCGGCCCCTACCTCGTGGGCATGCTCACCGGCTGGATACTGTTTAAGACCAACTTGACTATTAGGATGGGCAGAGTGAGTTTCTTCTTAAATAAAAAATTCTGCCGGACTTTTGGAGACGAAGGATTTGGCCTTTGTTTTCCTCCGAGGTTACATTTATCTCTATTTCAAAATTCATTTAAAACTAGATTAGATGTGGCGTGCATTGGCATTAAAGAGGCCTACGTCCAGCAATGGACGAATACGACTGATGATGATGACGATGATGATTGGCATCTTCGTAATTTTATCAAGCGTTTTTAGGATCCCATCCCAATAAAAAGATTTTACTCAGTTTGTCTTTAAGATTACGAAGTTTTATCGCGGCGAAAACCGCTAGATTGTTTTAAATTCGTAAAAATTCAAAATTATAACTTATAATAAGAACTGGTGCTGGTTGACTAGTTTGAACAGAAACAAAGTTTCTCTTTCATATGCCACCTTTCATGATTACCTTGCTACAACCAGGTGTGGGCATCAGTGGGCTGGGCAGTGTGCACGGCAACGCTGCTGTTCCTAATCTTCGGGCTGTACAAGACTGAACTGGGCGTGCTGTGGGCTGCTGTGTATAGTGCAATATCGCACTCTCTGTGGGCGGCTTGCATAGGATGGATCATCATCGCGTGTTCCACGGGACACGGAGGTAGGAGTTCACTATCATAATAAGTTTTGGTCAATCTTCTGGCGTCTCTACATATGAAGAGATATTAGAACATCTAGCATTGGTTGGAAAAAGGTTTAAGAATAAAAAAAGGAAGACTTCCAGATATTTTTCATGAAATTTTTAGTAGTAGCTTGGAGTTTTGATTTGCCCGGTTAATGGCAGTAGGCTGGCCGCCAACTACATGGGATTTAAACATACTGACGGTCTGGTATATTAGAGCTCCTCTTCCTTACTGTTTAAAGAATACAGGCGTGGTGGTATGCAAGGACCAGGATTTATATTCAAGGGAGTTTACCATACCGACGCCTTTGAGTGAAAACCTCATAAATGTAAAAGAAGTAACTATTCAGGAGGAAGAAAAAATGCGTGCAGTAAAATTTGTACGTCGTCTTTTTTGTGTTTTTATTAATTCATATGGAATTTATATCCTTTTATATCCAGACCTGTTCCATCTAAGTATCCAGGATGTGCGTTGCGAAGTTTTCTTCGTAGAAACACAATAAATTAAATTTGAGCAAAAATGTATTGCCGAGGTTTTCACTCTAAGGCGACGATACACATCAATCTGTCTGGATGCAGAGTCATGACATTAGCAAATACATGTATGTTGTTCCACAGGCTGGGTGACGGTGCTGCTGTCGGCGCCGGTGATGTACCCGTTCTCTCGCGTGACGTACTGCGCGTACCTGGTGCACCCGGTGGTGTTGCGCTACGTCGCCATGCACCTCACGCACCCCATCCACATGGGAGAGCTGCTCGTCGTGAGTATTCTGTTCTTTCGTCTTCGCATTTAATGAACTGGGCTGAAATGGCCACTTTGGCTGAACCACAATATGTTTCACGGACACATCCATAACTTTTATCGATTAACCTCTGACTTTATGAAAAGCGGAGGTCAATAGCAGGTCAACTTATACTGGGATAGGTATAGCATGATGTGTAGCCGCTTGTTCTTCAATCATTTTATGATCCATCAAAAATGGCCCTTCTTAGGTCCCTTTATACAACTAAGGTGGGAAACAAGCATACGGCTCGCCTGATGGTAAGCGTGACCGTAGCCTTGTGATGCTTGCAACACCAGAGGTATCACTCGCGCGCTGCCAAATTTGTGGAAAAGGAAGGGGACGAAGAAAAGGAGAAGGAGGGAGGAATTGGGCCTCTGGCGATCCACAACACAACAACTGGTCCAGTTCATTTCTGAGCCAGCTAAGGGAACAACAGCCTTGAAATTTTATCCCTATATCTGAAAACTGTGTGTAATAATAGTTCCACTACATACTTTTCAGGGACAGGGTGTAATTAAAGGTATTACACCATAACTACGTAAAATATTACATATAAAATGTATAAAAGTCTTAAAAGTCTTAAATAATAAATTTGTCCTTATATGTACGTATATACATATTTAAATTCTGCGCAAGTGCGAGTTCAGCGTAGCACTAATAATTTCCGTGTTTATCATTCAAGTCTAACACAAGCAATTCCATCAACAGTTCATCCTGTTCCTGGGACTGACAGTGATATCGTATGTGTTTGCATTTGTGATATCAGTCGCCTTCGAGGCACCCATGGTGACCATGCTGAAGATCGTCGCCCCGCAGAGGAAGCCCCACAGGGTCTGAACAAACCACCAACGTACAGTTAAGCTCACAGAGACTATGCAGCTGCCTTTATATAGAACTGAACTAGTTAAGGCAGAATTTAGCAATAATGTTGCGCAGAAGTTGTGAAGTGAATTAATTGGCACAAAATTGGGCGTAGTGTCAACTTGCGCAAGACTCGTTATTTCGGTCTAAAATCGCATGGTCATTTTACGCCTCGCTACCTGATAGTAAATTATGCGAATGTGATTTTATCGTAGAGGCAAAGAGTGATAGATAAGCAGTAGTAGCAAGAGATCATCATAATACTCGTAAGTACGAATTCTCAGATATTTCGTCAAGTATGTGAAGTTTTAAGTTATCCAAATTAATATTAACTCTGTAGCTCTGTTTGTTACGTTTTTTGCCTAAACTGGTGAATCGTTTTGGTGTATTTTGGTATGAAGATAGATTAGATCTTGGAGAAAGACAGAGGCTCTTTTAAGTCAAAAAGTAATTTGAGATGCAAATGAATCCAAGGGCAACAACTTATTTAAAATTATTTAATTTATATGAAACAAAAAAGGATATTTTTGGGATTAAAAATAATTTTAATTGGACGTACCTACATGCAATAATCAAGCCTGCAATAGTTTTTTTTTTTTCGGAAAATCTTTCACTCTTTGCCGCTACTCTAGTAGGTGTATCGTGGAATAAGTAGTAGCTCTTGTACCTATATTAACATAGTCGTAATGTTTTCAAATGTTTCGCCTCGAGTGGAGGCAGTCTGACTGAACACGAAGATGTATGTGTTGATTATATTTAGTAAGAATTGATTAAGAAAGAATGTGTAGTTATTGCGTACTTCAGAATTAACCAAGAGACGTCATGATAAATATGTAGTTCTGTCTTTCATTGCAAAACTCAAGCTGCGCGAGAGCTTCTACCGCAGATATATTTTTTATAGTAGAAATATTTTTTTAAATGTTTGTAAGTTGGCTTGGTTATATTTGGCAACGGTTGCGTATGATTGTTTAAATATCCGTCCATTAGCTTGACTCGTGTATTGCGTCTATAAGTATTTTACACGGTCAACAGATGAAAAAAAAACTCAAAAACAAGAGTTGAAAACTTTTGTTTATTTATTATCTTAAAATTACAATGAAACTTTTATCGTGATGTCAGATTCATCTATCTTTACGCAGTAGTTTGCTTGTATATTTATGTACATAATATGTGCTAAGCTTACAATGTCTTATGTGGTATGAACCTGATGTTAATTTGGCTTTAAATATTTTTATCTTAATCTCTGCTTAAACGTATTCCACAGTTAAGGCTATGTTTAGTCCCTAGCATGTTAAGGTAATAAATAGCCTTAACCACAGAAACATAACTAAGTACCTGCCGAATAAAATATCTGACCTTTCTATTAAAGAGATTAATTCTGTAAATTCTGTTGAACAAACATTACTTATATTACAAATAAAAATGTACATTTACATAAGTACCTAATAATGTAAATAGGCTGTAAATATAACTAGTTGTAAGGTTTTTAATGAATATTATAAATATTAATAAATATATTTTATTACAAAATAAATAGTAGTTTTTTTATTAATGTCACGAGGCGCAGTCGGATAGTCTTCTGAGGAGACTGCAGCAAGGCATCTCTACTAGGAGAGAGAGTAATAGAGACACCAGCAGAGTAAGGGCAGTAGTTCCCGCGAAGTAGAGCCACTGAAAAAAGAATATAAACTGAAATCCATCTATCAAGGTTTCAAGAAAAGTAACATGTGGCACTGAGCCATGTTCCTTATCACTTAGGAAATATGTACACATTGTATAAAGTATTACTTGACTCAATGTATTTTTTTACTGCAAATATAATGAAAATACATATACATACAGAATAAACATAAATACTCAATGTAATTCCAGATGATAAATGATGGATCTCAATTAAATAGATATTTAAAAGAGTAAGTATATCTTTTACAAATACTTACAACACAAATAGTATGGGAACATAATGCTGAATCTAGAGACAGCAAAATAGTTCGAGCTACTGGAGTATGTAGCAGCAGCATGCCGTAACACAGCCGACTAAGTGCCGCAACCGACGAGCGAGCCAACATGCGCCGGCACACACCTAATTAACAATCATTTATTATTTAATAATCATAAACAATAACTTTATTCTTCTAAGTTTATCACTTGCTTACTAGCATTGCTTAAATAAAAGAATTATAATTTCCGAAACCAGTATATGGATTATGTTTTCAACTAAATAGACGAAAAAATAGTCTACTTTTATTTTATGTATTTAGAATAGATAGAGATAAAAGATAGAGTACCGCCAATATGTCGGTAAGTTCAGCCATCAATCGTTTTTCCAGTTATCCACCAATTAACATTATTATTATTCGTAAAAATCTCACCGGCTAAGTTGGTAGTCCCCATTATGACCGGCCAAAGTAGAGCAATGGGCCAGGTCAAGTGAAGCCACGCAGCAAGCCAAGGCAGGCCCACCAACGGGACTACTGATGATGTGAACATGAACGACAGGGACGCCATCCATAGGAGAGATGATGTCACCTTATAACAAAGATTTTACACAAACGTTCGATACAGTCAACCATTTGATTATTTCAGTTACTTCATCGTTCGATGACTTTACGATAAGATACTAACTTTGTTTGAAATCATCACACAATCAATTTATTTAAATTAATTATAATCAACATAATATAGGTAATATTTTTATATTCTGTTATTGTATGTTCGGGAGTACCACAAGGGCATTACTTAGGACCACTCGCATAAAAGTATAATTAAATATTTGGTCATGGTTATGAAACAATACAAAATGTAAAGGATATGATTACATACCTTGGAAACTTTAAACTTCCCCTGTAATACATGAATAATCCATCCCGTGAACACTCCAATAAAGTACGGAGAGACTCGTGCCAATGGACGTTCAATGATCGTTGCGTATGCGCCAAATGAATTTGAAAATCTGGATATAAAATTGTACACTCAAACCAAGAATTGCTTAATTAAGCTTAACATAAACCAAACCCAATAAATTTAATAGTAAAAAATAATGAATTAATTGCTAAACAATTCGCAATCTAGATTTTGGGACGGTTATCTAAAAAATTTATATAACAGTCGTACTAAAACTATCTTTATTGTTTTAGCACATCTATTTTTTGTAATCTTGTGCTGAATTTTAAACTAGTACTCACTGTAAATTGATTTGACTTAGGTTACTGTAGGGAACTATTATGTAACATCAAAAAAATTTCGTGATAAATTTTTACTCACAACTGTCCAAATTCAAAGTACGCTGCGCTAGCATCTGCGATAGTAGACGCCAATATAGCGACCACCGCGAGAGCAGCGCACAAGCGCGCGCGCAGGATCGACGACACGCTAGCCGCGCACAACAGAGCTCCCAGCATGTGCAGCTGTGTCTCCGTTGACAGGTACCACGAGATTTGCATACACTAGAAATTTTATTAAAGGTTCAAGTTTTTATTTCAAATAAGCTTTTAAAACCTACACCCTAGTTGCACGGTTCCAAAAAGTTCCAAAAAGTCTTATGGAGAAGAATCCGACAAGAAACTCCATGGACACTCTTAAGGTACTTTTAAATTTAAAAAAAGATCCCCTTATATTACTTTAGAACTAACGCAATCTTAAAATACATGCTGAAAGAGAATGGATTGATATGGTACTTATATATACCTATTTTTAAAAAAAAACAGTCCGTTTATCACACAACCGTGGAATAGTTGAATAATGTGGATAAAATATTCAGATATTTACCCAATAAGTACCTAATGTTTAGCACTCTTAGCATCTGACTGGACCAAGAATTGCTCGTCATATCTACCTATAGCTTTCAACAGTAGGACCGTTCACTCACCTCTCTCGGAGCTACTGCTGTTAGTTCATAAGCTGTCACAGAGTAAATGAGAACAAACCTGTTCCTCGGCAGGGTACAGATTGGTAATGTAGAGGAGGTTTCTCCAGGCGTTGTCGCGACAGTTGCGCTCGTCAGCATCGGGCAGCACCAGCGCGGCCGTGCGCTGGGACCACCGCGCCAGCATCGCCGACACCAGCACCGCATATGCGTACGATGGCAGTAGCCTGCAGGACAACATGTTTGTTCTCCATGTACAAGTGTTTTATCTTTTAATCCCCTTTACGCTTTCAGCAAGTTCATCGTTTGGACCATATTACTTGCTCAAAAGTTCAAAATTACTGAATGAATCTAAAGGAAATAATTCCCTCGTAGTTGCACATAATTCTTGCGGATCTTCTGCGGCCTGCGGAAGCGGCAGGATCGTTATTTCAAATATTCAATCTGTTCTCATGCTGCACAATATTGTAGGTACAATAATTAGCCGTGACACAACGTACTCATGGTCTTATTTATTCTATAGCTACTGCTTCAGCTTCTATCCAAGTTAATAGAAATAATTATT
The DNA here is from genome assembly GCA_958496365.1 of Subacronicta megacephala. Lineage (NCBI taxonomy): Eukaryota > Metazoa > Arthropoda > Insecta > Lepidoptera > Noctuidae > Subacronicta > Subacronicta megacephala. The sequence goes on along the minus strand of OY292516.1, from coordinate 16,401,605 downwards.
ATACAAATTCTTTTTTAGGTCTTCATCGGTTTACATAGTTAAATCGTAAAGGAGTAATAATTTATTTATAATTACACGAACCGTTTGAAGTCTTAATATGTCACTAATAAACAAATTAAGTATACTGTTTTAAACTGCATCCAATCAGTTAATTGGCACCAATCAAACAAACAAGATTTATAAAAAAACAAATTATCTAGCTAGCTACAAAAAAAGTTAAAGATATCTTGTTACGAACCTAATGACCCTGTTTGTGACGAAGCAGACGAACTGCAGGACCTGTCCGCAGGCGCCTCGGAAACCGACCAGCTCCTTCACACTGTACTGGCTCTTCAAGAAGAAGAAGTGGTGGGAACTGAAGAGACCACTAGAACAACAAATTGTTTGATAAATAATGTAAAACTGCAAAGGAATTCCGACTTAATCACTAAGTTAATAAAATTGATTTGAATTTGACTTGCAGAGACTTCGGAAGCTAAACCAAACGGAGGGGCACCTCGACTATTAAAAATAAAACATAAAATTGGCCATTACGTATCTAAAGATGTAATTTTAAAAAAGGAGGCTCGGCGGTATTTATGCCAATCAAAAATAACGATTATTGTGAATTCTGACGAGTTTTTACAACATGTACCTATTTATTTAAGCTTTTACCTCACAAAAAATAATGTATCAAAGGCGATTGTCCCAGTGGCTATTATGAAGTAAATATTATTTTGTTCATTTATATCACCAGCATCATCTGTAAAATAAGATTATTCACTGTAATTAGATAATATTTTTATTAATATAAATACACACTAATATTCTAGTTACACTATACAATGGTTGAGCTACACAATGACTAATGTAAGTGTGCCGTCAGTTCAGGTCAGACAGGTGAACTAAATACTGCTATGGCTCTTTCTTCAAAAGTCCTATTCAGACATTGACTCGCATATCTAACAATACTACAGCCTGGACTTTAAATAAGACAATGATTCTCTAAGTTTTTTTCGGCGTATCTTCTCAATATATATCGGAAATGCCGGCGCCATTTGGTTTAAAAAACATTGACTTTGTAATAGTGTCTTTAAAGAGTTTTTCTTTTAGTTGTATATTTACAGATATAAATACGCTACCTGAGATATAACCGACTATAATAGCGACGTGGACGAACATAATCCAAAACGTCGCTAAAACTCTCATCACGTGTATCAACGACAGGTCTTTGTTCGCCGTGTTCTTGTTAAAGATTCTCTTCCAGCAATACGCGAAAGAGAAGCACAGGAGGAGTCTGCAGAAGATGTTCTTCTTCTTGCTCTCCGTGTTCAAACTTGCAAAGGAGTTGTACTTGAGTCGCGGGCACGGCGGCAGATTTTCGACCTGGCGTGGGTTTCTGCACTGCTTCCTATACTTCCCGCATCGATTGCAGCTGCCTGCCATCTTTTCCGTACAATTTACATCCAGCGTAATTGTGGGAGCGCCACATCTCATCATCTTCTCCACCGCCAGGTAATTCATGTTCACATGTTCTACGCTTAACTTTTCTTTTTCAGTCTTCAATTCAGTCTCATGTTTTAAATTTTCATTAGCAACACTTCTGTTTGGATCAGTGTTATATTTTTCTAGATCAAATGTCATCGATTTCGTACCGTACGGCAAACATTTGATCAGTTCTATATCTATTACAGTAGCAACAATTACTAAAACTACGAGGAATGCTGTGATAGATATCAATAGAATTGCGCTATCGTCCGATACTATGTTGTAATGTGCGTCCACGCGCCGTACGCTTACGATTCTAGCGCTACGTGAAGTCTTATTGGCTTTTAAGTTGTCGTTGATCATAATGGAAAAGTTGATGACGGACGTGATGTCACGGGGTGAGCAGGAGCGTGGCATGCACACGCCCAGGGTGACGTCAGATGACTGAAAAGACAACAAAACGATAAAACCTCTCACATTTCTTCAAAAACCAGCTTTCCCCTTAATAACTTGCCTTTAACATGTTGAACTTAGTTATGTTGAGTGTGATCCTCACGATTGTGTAGGCTAGCCTGTACGGCGGCCGTTGATCATCAACAATATGTGCTGCGCTTACGTCATCATTCTGTACCACCCATCTCCACTCGAGTAAATCTAAAGTAAGTATTTCAATTAGGTATATTTTATGTAAGTACTTATATATTCTAAAAATTGGAAATATTTTACGCACCACCATCAAAGTATTTTCTTCGAGATATCTGGGTTTCGTCACCTCTGCTTCTATTCGTTGCTAAAGACCCTTCATCCTGTTTATTTAAAAATAAGCATTAAAAACCTATAGGTAACTAATCATATTTTAAATACTACTAGCATCAGGTATTTCCTTACCAAGCGTGAACATTCTTCTTTGGATCCCAACCAAAAGCGATTGCCAGTGAAAAGGGCTGATCCATACCGTCCTGATGCATCCAGTGCTGAAAAAATACAGTCATGCAGTTCCAAATTATGCAAATTGAAAGCCAACATCAACCGTTCAAAGATGGAATTGCTCATCGTGAGGAAAAATGCCGATTAGTAGACCTTTTACCTACACACTGTGGCCATCCTTAGTACTTTAGATATTTACCTGTAAATTATGTATATGAAGATTCAATGAGTTGTGACATCATACTGTCGTATGTAGCCACGACGTCCTGATTGTCTTATAAGTACAGTTTGTTCGAAATAAGTAAGCCGATCGGAAGTTGTCTGCAAGTGGTTTAGAAGTGGTAAATTTTAATAGAAAGAGTCGGTATATGATTCACATTTCTAATTATTTTGTTTATTAATTTCGATATTTATTTATTAAAAGAATTATACAATTTTATCACCGCGGTAGTTCGGAACGGCTAACTTCCGATCGGCTTACTTATTTCGAACAAACAACCTTTGGCACCTAACCCTCAAACTGCCATTCTCTTTTGTCTTATTACTAATCATAATCTTAGCCGAATCCCTCAACAACAACAACAGACACTACCACACGTAATTTCACCTCATTAGTTGTTCCAATGCGAGATAACTCTCACTGGAGTCATGCTTTGTGCTCTCACGTAATGTTACTGTATGTTAGTTAACTGTGCGCCCGCGCATGCATCATCTATGCTGTATTGACACTCCTCGTGTTAACGGCACTCTAATATTGACTTGCGTGAATACTTTTCTTTTGTTTAGTTAATTATGCACATAATTTTTAGTTCAACGCCTACATATATTTTTGTTATTTTTGGTAACGCATCAGCTATGGTTTACTCAAGAACATATTTATATAGGCGCAACCCTTTTATGATTTCGCTTCACACAATACAGTATTTACTAGGTACACAAAGAGTGATTCCAACAAGAACATTCCAAACTGAACCCTTAGCTTCGTGTACCCGATATACTTTTCTCTATGGCTTCGTGGCTGAACTCAACAACAACTTCAACAATTGAGGGTTGGCCTGGAAAAGATAGTTGGTACTGGACGCTGTGGGTGTGTCAATAGCTGGGTGACGTGGAACGGTACTTACGATTAATTACAGTACCTATATTAATCAGGTAGATTGGTAATCAATCTCAAACTGACGGAATTTGTTTGCTAAATGTGTTCGTTTCGGGGAGATGGTGGTCCCGTTTTTTTATTACCTGTGTGTGTTATGTTATTAGGTTTAGCTGGTTCTAACTGAGTTCCAATTGATGGCCCCTCAGCGCCACCTATTATCTACTGTTATTATCTATGCTAATTAGTAGCTGGGCGGGAAAACAAATGATGTAACCCCTATTGGCTTATTTTCGTCTTGAAACCCTCAAACAAAGGTTGTTGTCATTTGGGTGAAATACAAACAAAGATTAAACATTGTGAAACATCTCGTCATCTAAGCTGCCGCAACATTCGCTGTAAACAGCAATCGATTGCTTTAATGTGACAATTAAACGACCAGTGAACTTCAAGAACGTTCACATTGCCGCAAATAATTGAAAGTTGTGCTATGCTTAACACAGAATCATAATGACCATTAACATCACGCATGTATTTTCCGAAAGGCAAGACGGAGGTGTAGTACTACTATTACTAATATAGATGGTAGAAACCCACAGTTCACCAGTATTGCCGGACACAATCCAAACTTCGAATGGAATAACACGTTGCTAGACCTGAGAATCAAACCCGATCGACTTTCGCGCTTACCACTAGGCTACTGAGGTAGTTATCTACATGATGAAGAAACTTTAGGATCATTGATTTATTAATATATCAATGTGTAGGGTAGATACCTACAAAGTTTGTATCCCTACAAAGGTTTTAAACACATTGCGCGCATTGTGAGATTTAGCATAATTAAAGTTCATATAAAGGAGAGCAGAAAAATATTACTGTAAAATTTCGACTATTGGGCAACCACTCTTCATCAACCCGACTGTCCCACTGCTGGGCACGGGTCTGCTGTCAGAACGAGAGAGATAAGGCTATAGTCCACCACAAGAAATTCAACGTTAAGCGCGTGATAATTGATTATTAATACGCACATGACTTCGAAAATTCAGATGTGTGCCGGATTCGATTCGAACTCGAAGCAGAAAGCAGCATGAACTTACTAAAACTACCTACATTAAGAGGAGTGTCCCTCGCGAACGCAACAATGTTGCACAGTTGTCGCTGTCTCTATCCCTCGCGATGCAAACGCGTGCCCGAGAGGAGAAACAACAATACATTTGCAACATTTTCACGCGTATTTCTTATGTTCCGAATTTTGGAGATTACTCCTATAATATTGATAATACGTAAAACAAATTTTTGTAACAATATATTCACTATAGGTACATATTATCTGGGTTTCTTTCGAATCAGAATGTTTCTGTATTGATACATTGTCGAGAAATACTAGCATAAAGTTGGGCCGTTTTTCAACGAAAATTGCCAATCTTTGAGCTCGTGTAACTTTTTAACCGTATATTGAAATGAAATTGTATACTACAGGAACACGTATTTTAATGATAAGATTGTTACTGCAAAATTCCAAAGACTTTCATTTGTTAATATTCAAGATAAGACCAAACTACGTTTGTATGGAGCGCGGAGCGGATACTATCCTCTTAAACGCAATAGAATTTAATCAAGGTTCGATTCGCGCGCTCTACGCAGCACTAATATCTGGCTGAATTATAGATTGCGCCAATTTTAAAGAAAAGTTTCGTGTATGAAGTATTTTTTCAGTTTAGTTTCCCGCGATGACTGTCTTAGTTGCCTCATCTAAAGTGTCGTTAATTATAACAACTTACCACTGTATGCCCATACTCTGCCAGCCGATAACTCGCTGAAGAAATATCCCAGTTCTTCCCAGCAGGTGTGGTCCACCAAAATATGCATTCCATTTGTTATTTTAGGCCACACCACCGCCAAAAATGTCGGGTCATACATATTGAACAAATTGTCAAATGTTTCGCTACGAACATGTCGCTTCCCAAATCTATTCGATTCTCTTTTCAAAACACTTTGGCGCGGAGTGGTTTTGCCACATTCAACCGAAACAATAGCCAACAAAAGCACACAACACACTTGTATCTTCAACATTTTGTTACATATTTCTTTAAATCCGTATTTTTTATATCGCGTTTATGCGTGCGTGCAGTGTTAAGACGCGGTTACTAATGTTGACTAACTGCAGTATGTTGGTACAAGCGTGTACCTGCCTAGTCGTATACGGAGTAAGTACAGAACACAAACTATTTGAAGTTACAAACGTTTGATTTTGTTTATTGCGAGGCCCACGCCTCTAAACAGTCGAGTGTTGACTGAAGTACATCATCATGGATAGATCTCACATTCAATTTCCCGATACCTACTCAACGATTACTTTCTCTTTTTATAAAGATGTTATGGAGTAATTATAACGGGAAACTAAGACTATTAAAACAATTATGTGTAATGAATACAAACAAGCCTGTAATTTTTCAATAGCCTCACCGTAGGCCGACTTTGTGAGTGGTCATGAAGGTAAAAATAATTGCGGAACTAATCTTATATGCATTTGTACAGTTCATAAAATCCGATACACTGTGCAATTAAGTTAATTGATAGGATATAAACCAATACAGGTACACAAAAAGGTGTTTCGTAAACGCAATTTGTTGTTAGGGCAGTTCGAGTAGTGGAACTGTGCCGCCGAAGGGAAATATTTTCCAAATAAATCATATTGTTATTCGGAAAATAATCACTAAAGCAAATAATTTATGAGTCTCGACGCATACCTACCACTGTGTTTCGGACACGATAGATTCGATTTTCGGGTTTTCGGGATTTTTATCGTGCGTATTAGATCCATCGTTTTTAGACTTTCAATTTTCATAGTAAGCCCCGTGACTTGAACACTTGTCCGCCGAGTCAGCTCAATAGGCGATTAGTGTTTTTCTTTACTCAAGAGTGCGATTTCGTGCACCCAGGTCCCATATTTGTATGGTAGGTATACTTTTAGATAATATTTTTGAGTGACAACATAAAATACGACTTATCCATTCTCATCGCATGAGCAAAGCCTCGAACCAAAGTAGCGTTAGTGTTATGTTCCGGGGAACTGTGATATTGTGTTAATTAAATGCAAATAAAGAGGAAATGATCGGTGCATTACTTTCTTTTGGTAGTGAAAACCGGAATGAAAATGAAACAGCCGTATAAATGTTAGTAATTACATTTATTACCTGTCAAAAGACATTAATTAGCTTACAATTATTTTATTTCATGTACTTAGTAAATACAATTAGCTAGATTTATTTCTTCATTACTGATACTGCAAATCATGTCACTGTAGAAGTCTCTGATAGGGCGCTCTTCACACTCACACACACGAACATAGGAGGACGACGCACGACACTGGATCTTATGTCTTTATAAATACGGTTACATTTGCCGGAGCCGCTTGTTTGGCCGCTGGCCGTCGTTCATGAACCCACCCTGCTGAGGAACGAAATATTATTACGATAAGAATAATATAACTTAAAAATGTTTGACTGTTTATTGCTGATGTGATACTATAAGTAATGTCTGTTATAATAGTGAAATAATAATAAAAAAAATCTACAAAAAGTTTGTATAATAAAAAGTACCATTTGGATACATGCAACCAAAAAAATAAAAAGCAAAGCAAAATAAAAAATAGAGGTATTTGTTTATAATATAACTGTAAAGTAGTATTTCCCTAACAAGTTGTACGATATTTGAGACCACTTTGGTTGTTTGTACACACTTGGCACATAAGTACAGGCGCGGCATTACCTTGGACTGACTTAACTGGTGTAATGTTTCTACAGGTAGTTCTGAAAAGAATGCACAGAATGCGTTAATGCAAAGAGAATTGCAGGAGTGGTGTGTATTCTGTTCTTTTAGTGTCTCGGTACTGTACTGCATTTCTTTGCACATCTTTCTATGCACTCGTTTCTATGAAATGGAAGTGAGCATGCAATGGAAAAAGCACTCTTAAAAATTATTGCAAAAAAATACAGTTTAGAAGATGTCAACGTAATAATTTGTATATTGAAAATAAATACATAAAAACATAAATATAAGTATATGTTGACATCGAGCACATGAAATCGACACTATAATACACCAATAATATAAGCTTTGTACAAATTTGCCAAAAATAAAAAAAATAAAAACTGGTATGTCAAAAAAATAATATTATAGACAATTTTTAAAATGATAGTGATGGGAAAATGAAGCAGTGTCGCTAACATGCTGTATGTTAAGTAGCATAAGTAAGAACAAGTTAAAGGAGTACAATACATGCCAAAAATCTTGGTCTAAATTGTGCAGTCAAAAGTTTTACATAAGAATTCAGCACTCATTTGAACGGAGGTCACTCAGTATATGCATCTGTCATGTGCGGACTAGCCTATGATAATTATTATTCTTTCAAAAAAGTAATTTTAATTTAGTTAGGAATTTTATATATTTTATTAAATACGTATGTTTTTATTTTTCATTAAATATGTATTTTTAATTTCATCTGCTGTAATTGATTATAGAAAAAGATAAATAAGATCAGAGGTAAATTTACTATGGACCTGCATTCAGTTCAAACTTCTCAAGACTTTTGGCAAGTACTGCCGCGTTCGGTCCAGACCATACGATGATCTCCGACAATATCTCCGTTAACTTAACATCTTCGGTAGTAAAAACGCTAGTAATAGTGTGAAAGCTAAGTTTGTAATCTTACCGGGCGTCCCATGAACCCCTGTGGCGGCATGTACGTGTTAACGGGAGCGAACCCTCCGCGGGGGAAGGCACCGCCGCGGCCACCGAAGCCGCCGCGACCGCGGGCGCCTGTAGAAACAAACATTAACATTAAAATACATGGCATAATACAACATTGAAAGAAAGAAAGAAAACATTTTATTTCAGATTCGCCCAGAACATATTAGATACATAATTTAAACAAATTAATGTGATATCCCTGCACGAGGCCGAAAAGGAACCCTAAGTCAGCTTTATGCTGCGACATTATAAAGCATAATGCCACAGTGCTGGTTTTCAGTTAGGGCCTCGTTATATTGAGAACCAAATAAAATTTCATTATATTCAATGAAACTTAGTTTATAATATACCAATTTACCATAAATGAGCACAAATAATACGGCATTAGTATAAATAGTCATAAAAACGAGTAAAATGAAAATAAAAAATCTAACCTCAGGTACTTAGTCAATGCTGTTTTCATTTAATTATTTACTAATGCATAGGGATTATGGATATTATTTTATATGGATACTATTTTTATGGATATAGTCTTGATCGTAAATGTTTATATGTATAATAGGTATACCTCTAAAGTTGCCCCTCGCGTTGAATGATCCGCCGCGCGCGCGGAAGTTGTTGGAGCGGTTGGAGTTGGGACTCGCGTTTGTGTTGGTGTTCGCGTTGTTGCGGTTCTGTTGTTGGTTCGGGTGCTGCCGCTTGTTCTGCGAAAACCACACGTAATAAATATTATAGAGCTCCTAGGAAGCACTTGGTTATCTGACCAACATAGGTCTAATGATGTCTGAGACTTAGATTTTAAGCATATTCAAAATAAAACCACGGTGTCTATCGTAGCTGTTAATTTTACGCTATAGAGAATACCAATTTCAATGCCACATAGATCTTGTTAATGCAAAGCAAAAGGGAGAACACACTAAGACAAATTACAAAATAATAATGACGTAAAAAAATCAATTTTATATGCGACTTCTTTTTTTTTATTACATTCCTTTCTCATCAAACAACTTAACAAAAACGTAAAGCTACAAGTAATGTAATGGAAAATTCCATCTGATATTTATTTATTTCTGTAAATAGAAGACACTTTTACAAGTAGTTTTTTTATATTTTTTTTAACTAGATACACCGACGTTTCCTATCCGACGACCTCATCATCCTTTAACATCCAATAATTGAATGTTGTTATTTTAGCTCACCTTGTTAACGTTGGCGGCGTTGTGCGCCTTCTGTTCGTCCTCGTCGCGGTACTTGGACACGGTGACCAGGAACCCGTTGATGCGCAGCTCGCGGTCCAACTTCAGAGCCTTGTCTACGCAGTCCTTGTCTTGGAATGTTACTCTCACTGCACAATAGAAAAAAACATAAAACAACTACTAAGACTGACGTCAGTCACTGTATCCCTACCTCACCTCTTCCAGCAATCTATGACATTTTTTTTTTTTTTTAAATAAAAGCTTACTAGCAATGTGGGTCACACATTACTAGTATTCTTGTTAACCCCTCGTGCTAAGTTAAATGCTTGTGTTACGAGTTGGTTCACGTCGGTAGTGCAATGGGTGAGGTTCGAACCGGCAACCATACGATCGCAAGTCCGACGCCCTAGCCATTAGGCTACCGACGCTTCTTAATACACATAACATACATAACATACCATCACGCCTATATTCCCCGAAGGGTGAGGCAGAGGTGTACTAATGTACACCCACACTTCGCCGGTATTCTAGGTACCATGTAACAGGAGCGAGTCTATTGTCATTAACCGGGCACAACTCCAGACCCCGAGCTGCTACTGAAAATGTCATAGAAAAACCCAATAACACTTTGCTCAACCTGGGGATCGAACTCAGGACCTCTAGCGTAGCAGTCGCGCTAAGAACCACTAGACTCACAAGGCAGCAATCTATGATGCGACACAAAATGACTAATCTATCCATCTGGGCAAGCTATAGCGACGTAAATGACGTAAGACGTGATGACATATTAAGTATGTTTTCAGAGTAATGGAAGCATAAAAACGCGGCATACCGTTTTCGCGAATGACGAAAAATATATGATAGTCTGGCAATCATTCCGGTTTGTTGGCAATTAGAGAACATCAAAGTAGTCGTATGCAGTTCATATTTAGTTCTTTCTAATAATAATCATATCATGTTATATATAAAATAATCAATCTAATGTTGAAAACAGCATGAAAATTGGTGCAGTAGTTTTTTGAGTTCATCGCGAACAGACAGACCCAGGCGCGGTGGAGGACTTCGTTTTATAATATGTAGAGATTGAGAAGTATGTGTGGTGTTACGCTAAAAGATAGAGTGAGAAACAGTGTGATAAGGGAGCGTTGTGGAGTGAAAGAAGATGTAGTAACAAGGATTGAGAAAGGTATGTTAAGATGGTTTGGTCATGTAGAGAGAATGCATGAACGGAGATTGACGAAACAAGTATATATGGTGAGTATGGATGGACGTGTTGGAAGGGGAAGACCTCGGCGAACGTACCGCAACCAAATTGCGGATGTTCTTAAAAAAGGCCAGGGGGCCTACCATGAACTTTTAAAATATTTGCCAAGTACAGGACAGGCCAACTATGCAGGTCAACCTGACAGGTTTTCTATTTGTACCATGAACAATTCGAACTGCCCTGCAATGCATCAACTTCAGACCTGCTACACTAAAGCTGTCCGGTTCGCTTTAACATAAATAAACGTTCTGAAATACGCTTTCGCATTATTATCGGTTTTACGGTTTTAAGGAAGTTAGGATAATTATTTCAAAATACTGTTTTTATGAGAGTAATACTTCTACAGACACTAAGTTTTGTTGCAAAACATTTTTAGTTATCATGATTTAAATGTTAAAGACCCTTGTCAATACAAACACTTAGCATACAAGCAACTAAAATAAGGGCTGTTTTCGAACGAAGCTTTAAGTACATACGAATCAAATAATTTCTTATGCACAATTTACGAGATCATAATAACTTCTTGTGTGGTGTGGTGTGGTGGATTTTTTTTTAATTTTTGGAACACTCGTAAGAAGGTAGTTTCTTCATAGCAGACAATTGTATCGTGTTCGTCCTTGTGAGTGGTAAAGGAAATATTAAAATAAGTTATCATGATTTAAAAAAGAGTTTCATATGAACAATTGGAAACGTTGTGTGAATTTTAAATAATCACAAGAACATTGCAATGGGCTACAACTTAAGTGCTCGGTCAATGTTTCGAAGATGTGTGATGCGGACGGAGGTGGTGGAAAATTGGAATTCCATTGTTGGTGGTGCTATCAAATATTATAAAGGCTGGGCAGACAACAATTAATTAAAAATAAATAATGTGTTCTTTATTTTCTGGTAAGTACATCTTAATTACCAACTCTACTTTTGGGATTTTAGTGATGAGTTTATCACTGATATTATCGATATCTTACTCAAGAAATCAAGTAAGTAGTTCATCTTCATCACACATCGACAATGAACGGAAAATATAATACTTTTATTCTGTCTAAAATTTTAAATAATGCTACAATAGTATGTAATGCACTAAGTCATTTTTACTTTAGGTTATTCTTACAAATTAAAGAAAACAGGTCAATAAAAGCTACTTTTATACGGCTGCTAAATATGACTGCAGGGCAGTTCAATTTCAAGTGCTCTAATGTCAAAAATGAGTTGATGGTAAAGCTCTTTGCAGGTCAGCCCGCTGAAATGTTGTCACGTGACCGCTCGCCGGCTTAAGTCACGTGACCGATGGCTGGCCGGTTATTTGATGTGCTCATGGTACAAAATAACACGACAGTTCACTTTCCGTCTAAAATTGACCTGCTATAAGAGTTTATGGTAGGCCCCCAGGTTCCGAGCACCCTAAACCGACGGTCATGCATGAAGAGATTAATGAATGTAGATGAAGCGAAAGTAGTGTGCCAGGATCGTAGCAAGTGGAAATCTATAGTCTCTGCCTACCCCCATGGGAGAAAGGCGTGACAATATGTATGTATCTATGTATGAGATTGACACCTAAACTCCCTAGCGCGAGTAATTGAACTACAAATATGTATCATAGTTTAAAAAAATAACGTAATGTGAAAAGTTGCCGGCCGACACAAGTCTGCCATGCTTACGTAACAAGCTATTCAAGTATCACTACTAGTATCGAGTAGTGGACCTTGAGAGCTATCGTAAAAGACATTATGGTCAGTAAACGTAACACGTCTTTTCTATCGTCCTATTCATTTATTTCGGGTCAACACACCGGTTTTATCTTTTTATAGCAACTTCATACACAGATGAGTAATATTAAAAAGATTATCATGTAATTCGTATAAGGCCATATAAATATTCGTATAAATATTTGCAAATTGCTGCATGTACAATTAAAATGATATACAAAGGATAGAAAGCGTCGTATTGTAACAAATCCAACCCCCTCTCGCTGGGGAGTAAACCCTCTTGTATACCATACTCATTTAGGTTATTCTTACAAACTTTGAAACTTTTTATTCTTACATTCTTACAACTAATTCCGGCGTGCGTTCCCCGTTGCACCGTTTAGTAGACACATATAATAAACAATTTAGTGACATCGACATATTATTATTAAATAAACATACATTTAAGCAAAACATCATCACTAGTCTGAAGGATGAGCAGTTGACACCCTAAGACTGTTTTACTATTATTGGGAGCGCAGTTTATTATTATTACCTTTATATTTATTTATTATTATTGTATTTTCTTTCCTTTTTTTTACTATTTTATTTTACCGTAACAGTTACGTTTGCTTGCAGTTTTTGTTATTTTGTTTTCAATAATCCGTGGAAAATGTAGTGGGTAGTATATTTGTTAACTTTGAATTGTAACACGCCTAGGTATATACGTAATATACTACTGTTTGTTTTCCCGAATAAAATAAATAAATAAATAAATTTACATAGTATGTTCGAGGCCCGACAATTCATAATTTGCGAAATCATTCACAGAATACTAGAACTTTCCATAAAGCAAAATATTTTGAACAAGGCCATTAAAAATTGACGATAATTCAAAGATTATTGACACAATAAGCTTTCCTATAAGTTAAATCAAATGAAGTGAATATTATATTATAAGTATTTTAGGTATAATAAGTACTACGCCCATCATTTAGCATGGTAATCGTAGGCCATATCGACGCTGCGATTTCCTCTCGACACATAAAATTGTCGTGTTCACAACATCGATAAAGTAGGTACCTAACCTATAATTCAGTGATATAAGATACGCACAGGAATAGGGGACAACCCTCCGTTCTCCTCAGGGGCGATTCATACCACAACACAATGGCAAAAGCACTTGTAATTTTTTTAAGAATTGGTCAAGTGGACCTGCTCGGTTACAATGACCGCTTTGTATGAATCATAACCCCATAAGATGTAACTGCTATGTTTGTTATGTTTTTTATTGAAAAGTTAGAGATACGTAACGTTAACGTCACGCTCGGTAGGAATTGGTAGTAAAGCGTGCCTTATTTTTTCTCCCGCGTCGCCCTTTCACCCTTCCATACTCCCCTCTGTAGCCGCTTTTATAACCCCACTAAGGTCATTGCCCTAGAGTACATTGTATAAACGGACGTTGGATCTTGTTGTTAAAGATTGATTATTTTATCAATTGCTATACTTATAAAAAATTTACGATCATCATTGTTGTGAAATTGTACCATGATTACTATATTTTTTCAAATAAATGATGTATATTTTATTTTTTTAATATGTAGAAAAATCCTACACTAATTTGGGCCAAGCCTGAAGGTAGAACACAAAAGAGGCTACGTGAAAAAAAGTTTTTTATGAAATATCAATACAAACCTTATTAATCATCATACAAGTTCTTACCATACCAAAGCTGGTTAGCATCTATATGAAAATGATACATGATGTTTACACTTTACACTAACAATACTGGCACAATTACGCCATCTGTAGTCTGCATGTGTGAATGAAAACTGATAAATAATTGGGAACACTTACGTATTTTGTACTTGGTCTTGCTGAACTCGTGTATGTGTGCAACGTCGCCGCACTGCGAGAACAGCAGCTTGACGTACTCGGTGCTTGCCTCGTAGGGCACGCCCACCAGCACGGCGGTCTCCGCGCGGGACTCCACCGACACGGAGATCGTGCTGCCGTCCAGCACCGTGCCCTCTTCGGACAAAGCCTGCGGTCGACGGTTTGTTTAGCGATGTGCGTTTAGAGGGGAGAACGTGTCGAATTACTTGAGAATGAGGAAAACTGATCAAATTGGTTTGTATTAGGATGTACTTTGAATATAAAAATAAATATTTAAATAGTGAATATAGCTGATTGTATGTTTGAGCGAACATCACATTTCGTGTCGCGGCTTCTATTCCCACCCGAAATATTTTATTCCGCGAATATTTGTTTCGACTCTGGATGTACCTACTTTGAGTCCGGTAATTTTATGTTTTCGAAGTCACCAGCAACACAGGGCTTGTAGGGAGGACTATGATTTTATTAAAAAAAGGTAATTGAAAGCATATTATTATCCCTGCCAACTTCGTCTATGTATGTCAACTTCGTATACCTATGTTATAAGCTACTAGCACAAGAGTTGCTAGTTGTTACAAACTCAATGCTTGCTCAGTATTTGTGAACAATTAAAAGAACATTTGAACCGAAGTTACATGTAGGACTGACCCAGGTAAGTAAGTGGTCGAGAGACAAAAAACTGGCACGTGTAATTCGACGCTAATAATTGATATACACTTGAGATTGTATGAATCTCGCTGTTTTTATGAAGATGTAATCACAAAAAGTTATTCAAACAACATAATTGTGAGATTTAAATAATGTCATTGAACTTGATTTCTACGTCATTTATTATATTACGTGCCTATCTGTGTTTTGACGATTATGCTCCGATATCTTGGGGAAGTAACGTATTTGTCGAAAATACAAGAGATAGCTTGTAGGTAGAATGAAACGATTGTGTACTTTGAAACTAAACACATTGCCGGCGCTCAGCTGTTGCGATAGCAACCGCGTGAGGCAAAACAGAATGTTTAGTCTGTCTGTATGTTTGGCCATGTTAACCACAGCCTTTCATTATGGATAAAACATTAAATTTAGCACATTACTTATACGAAATATATATCTGGATTTTTACTTACCAACAAGGATTTGTGCAGTGGGCCTCAATTTGTGAAAAAACTGAACCAATAATGATATATTAAAAATATAACATATGTGAATGAAACAATTAAAGAGTGCCTAATTACCAGAATTTAAGTATGTATGAATTCATTTATAATATACATATAAAATGCTGACATAAAAATGTGTGACATACAAAGAATATAGTGTAGAAGATTTATTAAATATCTAGTAAGAAACATTTTCATGGTGTGTGATACTGTATATGAATAAACTTGAATAATGGATGAATAAACTTGAATAATGGGTGAACTTATTTATACTACTACTTGAAGCCCACAACACAAGTCCTGAAACTTACCCACTGCCACTGCAACTACACACAAAGACACGTCACAAAATGGACATGAGTATATTCATCAGCTGATCTACTACATCACATCATTGTCAAATCACAAATTTTGATCTTTACTTTGCAATGTTACACAAACATGCCAAATGGATGCATTTAATATAGAAGACCAGCCTGTTCAAACATTCAAATAGTCACTCATTCTGCTCATTTGAGGGAAGTGGCAACATTTCTGGATATAAGTACATAATTTGGAAAAAAATAGTCTTAGCCATAAATACAGCCTCTTTTAGAAGCAGGCTAATTACATTCTAAAATCTACTTAATCACTTCTCATTATTTTATTATATAATATAAAATGTTAATAAACTTTTGTTTACCTTTTCCAGAGACTCTTTGTTTTTGAATTCGACTATTGCCGATAATGTCGGAGTTGTGGTCAGTTCAGTTACAATGATTGGACCACGTCTAAAAAGAAAGAAAATTTGTCTCATTAATACTCCGTACAGTAGAGCCAGTGTTACTGTGTTCCGAGTGCGCCTTGCAAGTTGCTCGAGAACACATCACACAATTATCAATATACTAACAAAACTTGAATTAGTAATACAAATACAGTGATTTAACAGTTTATGACATTTCAGGGACTGATATTTGAATGTTGGCAAGTTGCTTGTTAACGTAACAAAGTTATAGTGGAGCAGGTGTACTCACTTGACGTTGGTAACTTCTCCATGTTTTGAGAACAACTCCTTGAGTTTCTCTTGGTAGTCAAACAGATAGGTCGACGGGAGGTTCTCAACTAGTATTTTACCAGACTCCACTTTGTCCTCTTTCTTATCTTCAGCAGTGCCATCGCCCTCGGCGTTCTCCTGGCTCTGGTCGCCGTCCGCGCCGCCCTCGGCGCTAGCGTCGCCAGCCGCTCCCTCGTCGCCATGCTCGGCTAGTTCGGCCTCACCATTGTTGTCTTCGGCCTCCACGGGCTCGGAGGTCTCCATGTCGGGTGCTTGTTCTTCGGCGGCCTGGGCGGCGGCCTTCGCCTTCGCCGCCTGGTTTTTAGCGCCGCGACCTTTCTTCTGCGCTACCATTTTGGATACCCGGCTGAAAATTAACACAAGAACTAACTCAAGCAATCGGGCGTGCGATCCGTCACGGTCTCAGTGGCAACGTTTCCCGCCATATCTATTTTTTGCTATAACTTATCTACTAACACTTGGCGCCTATTCTGAGATCTCAAGGGCGTAGTTGCTACCGCGAAACATCATATTACGCAGAATCGCAGAAAATATGCACTTGTTTAGCTGATGGGCTAATTTTAACCGTGTGTAACATCACAGATAACGGTAAATACATCATAACAAGCCATACGCGCCATGAAGCATGCCCGTATTCCGAGTGGAAAATTCACGAACCCGAAGCGTTACCTCGTAATAACTTGTTACAATCGTATTTTGCAACCCAATATACTATCTTAACATATAATTGAAAGCTTTACTTACCAAACGTGAAATAACAAATAAAATCAATGATATCACAAATCCACAGGGAAAAGACGCCAAACTATATGCAATAATAACACGAAACCGGCATCACGCAAGCGCATCCGCCATTAAAATAGATTTTAAAAAGTGAGGTTAGAGGTGTTGCCATAATAAAAAATGGGTTTTACAATTCGCATACGTGTATCCGAACGTGATTCGAGCTATCAAAGGTAAAATCAATAAGGTAGTGAAAGATGGCGCTTACTTAGAAAATCAATCAAAAACATAATAATATATAAGTATATCGAAACGTAAAATCTTGCCTGACCGACTGATGTTGATTGCTATATCTGTAATGAATGTATGAAAGAATTTTTTATCAGAACACTCGTTATAAGAAACCCCTCCCGTAAGAGAAACGTTTTAATGTAATGAGAAAATAGCCACAGCTGTATGCATTCAATTAATCCCACGGGAATCGAACCGTGTTCTGCAACATTCAGTTTCATTGGGTTGTAGTGAACTTTTAGTGAACAGGATTAGGAGCTCACAGTTAAAATGCTATTTGGTTTTTCGCAAACGGCAGGTCTTTATTACAGTTATATTACATACCCAGACATACCCTCATTCCGGTATTCCCCGAAGGGTTAGGCAGAAGTGTGTTCATCCACATTTCGCCGGTATGCTTAGGTCTCATGTAATAGGGGGCGAGCCTATTGCTATACAGTTATATTATTATATTTGCCATAAACGAATACTAAACCTGTTTACGGACATGCATATTATCGAAATAAACATTAGGTTTGTAAACATGTTTGGTATTATACAGTCTCTCATCTGAGGGGGAATTCGAACCTTCTTCCCCCAATGAGTAAAACCGTTTCATTGAGAATCTTATTTGATAATATAATAATCGCTATGGACTCAATTGCCACAACCGTCGGCGGAGAAACAAATTAACATTCGTGTTTAGCTGGGTTAGCAATATTACTGGGATGGGAGGCATTTCATGGACAGTTGGACCCTGCTGCCCTCGACCAATAAAAGACAATAATATTGGGGTCGTATAAGTGTCACATTTTTGACTATTTTCTTTACAAAATTTCGATATTTATGTAACAAAACAGTTAATTTTAGCGGTAGTTGGGAACGGCTAACTTCAGGCAGGCAGAGTTATTTAGAATTTTACATATTATATATTCTAAATCTTTGATAAATACAGTACAGGGGGTCTACTCGTAAAATCGATAATCGATATGTCGTGACATTTGTCGCGTCGAATCCTACTCTTAGTTACATCGTTTCGATTGTCGTAACGATGAGAGAACGAACGATACAAAATTCGACAATATCGATCGTAACCTACGAATAAATAATACTCAGGAAATGTAACTGCGTTAAGAAAATGACCCAACAAAAGTTGTGTCCAAGTAGGCGGGGCTTCAAAATTGTGTCCAGCGCGCCATCAGTCGGACATTTTCCTTGCAAGCGAGCATATGTCAAACGTTTTAGCTTAATATCATTGTGAATCATCATTCCATCATGTGTTGTGAAGTGGTGCAGGAGACATACAAGATTAAAATGTCCAGAGATCACTTTTCACTTGTAAGTAGTAGCTTAATTATAATTATATTCAAAGTTGTTCAAATACGTTATCAAAACGAGATGGTCAATATTATGCAAAATGAAGTCAGTAATTTTTTTACCTAATTTAGAAAGAATTTTTTCTAGATGAAATATTGAAAAGTAAATCGATAAAATTTAGATATTTTTATAAGACTAATGTATATTTTTTTTTTAGTTTCCCTGCCGATCCCATTCGGCAAAATAAGTGAATAGCTGCAGTTAAATTAGAAAGACGAGAGTATGACTGGATGCCTGTGAAAACTAGCAGAGTATGCTCAATACATTTTGATGAAAAATATTTTTACAAATCATTAAAGGGATATACCATGTTACACAAAACTGCAGTACCAGTTTGTACAAATATCCACATACAACTGAAATACCAGGTCAACAGAAACCTTAAAGGAACCTGGTGACCTATTGCCAAGGTTATGATCAGAGCAAACAAACGACCCAATTGAATACACTAACACTATTTCAACGTTCCAACAATAGATGAAGTTACAATTCTTGTTGGCAAACCATCAGCTTTGTTCGTTTTAGCACCATACAACAAAAAGAAAAAGTACCCAATCTAAGCCTTTTTAGTAACCGACGAAAAATATCTACGCGGGGGGTCCAGAATCATGTACTGAATTCATGGTGAGCGGTTGTGCGTCGATGTCCCTTCCACCCTGTATTAATATAATAAAATTTAAGAAAATCACAATAGTATAAATTAATATTTAATATAATTATAATATTGTTTTATTATTGACTTGGTCCGGTCTACTTATTGCATAATATCGTCCACGCCATTTTGACTCTGATGTCATAACAGACATTACAGCACGCGCGCGAACCAATCCCTGTTTTCTCTCTGAATTTAAACCAATGACCAAGCATGTCTATTTGAAACATCGCAAATGATTCGAATTTTGAATCGTCATCATTTGGTTTGAAGTAGGTCCACTTTTTGAGCGGAATTTGTTCCGAGTTACGCTTCCTGAGTATTATTTATTCGTAGATCGTAACCCTACTTTATGGTTTAGTAACGGTGATGTCAGTAACGAACATTCGAATTTGACAACGACCAAAACGTACTTTTTACGATAATCTCAACGATACCTCCTAGGACGTCGTCGGCATTATCGTTTTGATTTTCGCTTGTGATTTTTGGTGACTGCGCAGTTAATTTTCTTGTATTTCATCTTTTGACATCGACTGCTCCCTCAACACATAGTAGACATTAATTTAAGACCTAAAATTAACGGATTTTTGCTAAATTGCACAGTGATTGTAATCAAAATAAAAGTTAGTATTAAAATTAGAACGAAAAAGTTTCATGATGAGATACATTTATTTGGATATGGAACGCACGGCTACACATCAAGCTATACAAAACCATTTCACGCTGGCCTCATATTGTATGGGAAGTCTATACAATGCGAAATCCGCTTAAACTGGTTTTGTTTAGGTTGACCAGTAGCCGTGTGTACACTATAACATTTTGATATATCAAGTGTACCAAAGAGCTCCTGTGCTAACTATTCTAAGGCTAACTCTCTGACCAAGGCGTTTAATTGTTCGATGCTGCATGAGCTAAAAGTAATACAACGCAAATACATTTTTTTCCCTACACACTGCTCCATCACAAATTCACAACAAATAATTGCATTAATACTTACTGCTTCTTTAAACTTTCTTAACTTTATTATTGAAATAATAACATCAGTTGTACACACACACACACCTTAGGCACACTTCACTAGTCTCACGACTGATACAAGTTTCTGATTGAAACATTTTAAAACCACTTGAACTCTAGATTATTTGAAACAAAATCTCGCGCGTCTGCAAGTTTTGACATTTTAAACCGTGACAATGAGGCCATAGAGAATATTTAGTTGTTTTATCAAGGTAATCACATATCATTCAATCACTCCGAACATCGTAAAAAAAAAAAAAACAAAATTATATTTAGTCTATGGATACGATAAACGATAAAGAATTCGAACATTTGTTAGATTAAGGTGGATGCGATACATTCGGAGTAGTATCGGTAGTATCGTATCAATTCGAATATATCGTTGTCGATTTTGAGAGTAGACCCCCAGGTTATCGTATCGTTTAGAATTTTAGAATCAGATACGTAGTACACACGGCTACAGGTTAACCTATACAAAACATTAGCTGGTCTCGCATTGCTTAGGCTTCCCATACGATAGACGCCAGTGTAAACTGGTTTTATATAGCTTGATGTGTAGCCGCGCGTACCTCCTGTAACCAGTAACTATAAGATATAAATAAATAAATAAATGAGTCGTACTAGGTGCACCTATTCGATTTCCGAATAAATACTCGATCCGAATTCCTGTTCCACCTAGTATGAAGTACGCGTACGGCTGCGGATGCAGTACGTAATGAATTGGGATCTTCTCTTCTTACTTTACACAGGCTTAGGACTGTCGACGTTAAATATTTATCTAGGTACATCGTACCGTATACTTAAATTCATTTTTCATAGTAATCTATAATAATAAAATGGTAATAAGCCGGCATCAAACAAGATTACCCAACAAATACTAGTCCGTACTCAATACTCTGTATTGTATCGGATCGTATAATCTCAAGTATTTACAAAATACCTAGTATGCCTAGTATTTGGTTGAATGAAGTGCCGACTAGTATTGAGTATTGGTAAAAAAGACAGAGTATATTTACTTTTATGATTGAAATAAGGTTCAAATTCAAATTACTGACACACCAATAATTTGGTAAACACGAGTGCGCGTCGCGTCATTTTAATGATCATAGAAATAAAGTTTCAATTCAAAGTACGCGCAGGCACAGTAATACTAGTAGTGGATCGAGTATTTCAAAATATAACGAGAACCTAGTATTTTCTTGAATGAAGTGCCGACTAGTATCGAGTATTGGTTAAAATAGACAGAGTATATTTACTTTTATCTGGATTGAA
The DNA here is from genome assembly GCA_958496365.1 of Subacronicta megacephala. NCBI lineage: Eukaryota > Metazoa > Arthropoda > Insecta > Lepidoptera > Noctuidae > Subacronicta > Subacronicta megacephala. The sequence goes on along the minus strand of OY292516.1, from coordinate 16,379,809 downwards.
ATAAGGTTCAAATTCAAATTTATACGCGTAGGCACAGTGATACTAGGTGGATCGAGTATTTTAAAAGTTGGAATAGGTGCCACCTATATAGTATCGTGAAATACTTGTTCCTTGGATCTGTTCTAGTATATACGCATTATACGCTTTATCTCTCTCTACCAGTAACTCTATTAGTTTGTGGTTATCAGATAAAGTTGCATAGATTACAAATATAAATTTGTTGGATAGGTATGGGCAACACTACAGGCTGCTGCAAAACATAACCTCGAAATATATACAGATTTGCAGCACGGTCGAAGTATTATCATGTGTTATTGTTACATTTTGTTTTACATTTACTCAAGGTAACAATTGCTCTTAGGCAAAAAAATGAAATCAAAGTTTGATTTAAAACAAAGTTCCGCTGAACAGCACTCACTGGATAAAACATTAGAGTTTGTTGGTCTTTACAAATCTATTGCTGAAACCAATAAAGTAGCTGAAAAACGAAAATCTGACGAGAACATCAATAAAGAAATTACAAGGAATAAGACAGGTATCCCTAAACGCGAACGTTCACCAGATAAAAACAAAAAGAGGAGTAAGCAGGAGCAAATTGACATATCGCAAATAAACATTGATGGCTCTAATTTACACAAAAGTGTAGCTCGGAGTCACACTATCGACGGCAGGGTTACATCTACTCCTAATACTAGTGGCAAAAATCAGGATCAAGCTAGAGGAGTGAAATCTATCATGAAAAACAAATCTCCAACAGAGCAGTCTGTAGACAGTGCCAGGTCGATATCCAGTGGGAAACCCAAGAAGAGGAATAAGTCCGTCAGCTTCATGCTGGATGACAACGAAGAAGTCATGGTGAAGAGGACCAAGTCTGAAGAAACCTCCAAAGTTATAAAAAAATCTGTGAATACCACCAAAACTAATATCAATGATAAGAGACAAAACCTTAAGAAATTTAAAAAGGACAGACAGGCTGAGAAGGAAAACAAAGCAGCACAAGTTAACAGTCTACAGATGGATGTAGACAGCAGTAAAAGTAGCTTACTAGAGAAAAAACTAGCAAAGGTAAACAATCTTAAAAAGTTACCAGGGGAGGCCACAGCTACTACTGATGCAGAAGGTCCCAAAAATCAAACAAATGAAAAGAAAGAAAAAAAGAAGAAGTTTAAGAAAGTTAAGAAACAGAAAACTGAACAAAGTTCAGCACCCACAGATGCAGAGACTAATAATAATGTGTCAACAGAAAACAAAAGTAAAAAAACAAAAAAGAAAAAGGTCAAAAGTGTTGAAACAACTGAGGCTGAAGGGGAGCCACTTCCTAAATCCCGCAAACAAGATAAACCTGACATTGCTGAGGACCTAGAGAATCTAAGCATTGGTGACAATGCGCACACATTGACAAACTTACTTGACGAAATGACTGTAGTTGATAAGGACAAGCGCAAAAAGTTGAGACAAAAGTTTAATAAGAATAAAAAACCTAAAGGAGCTCAAAATTCTACCAAGGATGATTCAGAGAAGAGTGAAGAAGTGAAAGAGAAGGTAAAGTGGAAGAAAAGGAAGTGGAACAAGGACAAGAAAGGAGATACTGATGAGGATAGTTTGGCCAACACTGTGATTGTGGAGAACCTGCCCATAGGTATTATGTTGAACTATAGGAAGTTGCTCACAGAAAACTTTATCAAGCACGGATTAATTAAGAAAATTGGGTAGGTTGTCAACTTTTTAACGTGCAAGCATTTTTAGCATGCAATTATGTAATTGATAATAAAAAAGTGAATATGTTATGTTAGCTGTAATATTAATATTCATATAAAAATTTTCGGTCAAATTCTTATTCTGTTAAGCTGAAGAGAGTCAAAAATTCAAATCTTTATTTATAAATGTTTTTTATTTGCAGCATTGCTGAGGTGTACCCCACTGAAGAATCCAAGCCAGTCTTTACTACAACTATCACCTTCTCCAGTGATGGTGGTGCTGATCAGGTTTGTAATAAATACATAATAGAAATCAAGACAAGGAATCAATACATGTTAGTCAATTTGAGTTTAATGTTAAACGCACGCACGCACGGCTTTTGGATGCCGGCGGCAGTTCACTTGCGGCAAAATGGAGTCCGACACAAAGTTTGCGGCATGACAGTGAAAGCCGGCAGCATGTGTGGATGCACCATTAATACAATCATGTCGCTTCTGGGCAACACCAATGAACTCCTTGATTGAAATTGAAATAGCATCATTTATATTTCAGGCACTACAAGAAAACAACAGCAACTTCGAAGGTAGCCGCATCCGCGTGAAGCGAGCACTGCCCGCGACACAGACGACGGTTGTCGTGCGCTCGTACGCGGAGCTCACCGACCAGGCACTCAGCACTGCCTTCCTTGGCGCCGGCAAGATCAGGAGCATACGACATCTCGTCAAGGGCAAGAAGACCATGTGTATGTATTGGTTTATTAAAAAAAATACTGTTTTAATTTGTTGGTAGGTAGAACTGAGCATCCTTTTCTCATGCTTTTTCTAAAGAAATAGTGAGACTGTTGGTTTATACTAAATTATGTTCACATTCCTCATAAAGTTGTGCTTCTTTTCAACCTACTTTAAAAAGGAGGAGGTTCTCAATTCGACTGTATGTTTTTTTTAATGTTTGTTACAGCCACAGCATTTGTTGAATTTGATGGGCCTGAAGCAGTAGAGCGTGCAATCAAATCGGCGGGAGACACTAAGATAGGCGGGAAGAAGATTCACTTAGCCAAGTTCGAGGTCCGCGCTAAAAAGGTGAAGAAACAGAAGAATGACGCCGATAGCGCCGCAGACGCAGACAGCGAGGATTCCAATGATTAGAATTGATTTTGTTACTGAGAATGGGAAGGACATCATAGATGCGTAAATTATTTATTAAGTCCCATTACAGAAGCAGATCCAAGCAATATTTACAGCAGGATCTTAAACAGCGCAAGATTACTTGTTTTGAAACTTTTACTAAAACAGCATTTAAATTATTTATACTGCCACTGATTTAAGAATCTGTAAAACGGATGTTACGAAGCCCATAATGAGATTATTAACTTGGAATACATGATAATATTAAAACAGATTTTTTAATGAAAAGTGGATTGCATTGATGAGAGTGCTATGGACAATAATAATTAGATTATTTTTTTAGTAAATTTCGAATAGAGTCGTTTTTTTAACTTCAAATTAATTTATATTTGATAGTGAAAGGCACAGTTAAAAAGCCTAATAAAATCTGGACACTAGAATAATTACTTCTGATTATGATGAAGAGCGCGAAAGGTAAAGAAAGTCGATTATCCTTCATGCAATTTGAACAAGGACCCATAACTTATTTTAATAATACCTCGAATACTAGCGACATGAAATGGTGAGCTTTATCGTGAACCGGTTATTTATCCAGTATCAGAAATAATAAAGTAAGAATGCAATTTACAATTTCATCCAATAAATTCGCTTCAATGAGAACAAACCTCATATAGTGATACCTTTGATAGTGACGTGAAATAGCTTCCAATTTATTCTTAATTATTGTTTAGATAAAACTAGCTAATGATGATTAACTAATATTTTAATATCGATTTTTTCATGTAATAGCATAATAATGATAGTTATGTCAATGTATGAATGGAATGTTACCACTTTTTTATGTATTTATTCCCACATAGCATATTGTATTTTCAAAAACTGTTTTTGTTAGAATATGTATAATTTCGTATAGTCCCATTTATGGTGCTAGTGACTGTGTTTAAACCATTAAAAATATGTTAATAAATATAAAATACGTTACAATGGTGTGTCGAAAAGGCCCATATTTTGTGTAAATCTAGCATTAATTGGAGGCGATTATGTTGTGCATGAAGAATATTATTGAATAAACAGGTTCGTTGATTTAATACTGTTTTTCATTTAGAATTAGATCATTATCATGTACATTTACACTCTTAAATTATAAGAAACAAAAAAAAATACATAGATGACAAAAAACTATGTTTCCGCCCGGGATCGAACCGGGGGCCTTCTGCGTGTTAGGCAGATGTGATAACCGCTACACCACGGAAACTTGATTACAGTCGTCGAAAATTTATAACGTATTCTACGGACTACTTTTACATGAAGGTATGTACTCATAATAAGCGGTCAGTAAATAATAACGCATTATATCGTGGTTCTCAAATAAAAATATCTTGACCTTATATCTATACAACGTTAGTTTTTGATTACCCGAAGTCGAAATTTGTTTGTTCAGAATCGATTGCAATGTTTTTTAGCCTATTTATATTTTTTAAATTTCATTACGAAAATATGCGCAAGAAACACCAAGCAGGGGGGTCAATCACTCGCCTGCACCGTCCGGCGCCCTTAGCTACTTCGTACTCATTCGCGCAAATTAGGTAAAATAAGTAAATTGTTAAATTAGGAGAAACTTGAGCTCTAGCTTTTCAAGTTTTGGCTTCAGGGTAAACAAAAATTGGCGTTGTATATACTAAGAGTGAGTGACGACTTGCGGAAGGCAGCTGGCAGGGACTGGATGAGGAAAGCCGAAGATCGGGCTCTGTGGCGTTCACTAGGGGAGGCCTATGTCCAGCAGTGGACGAGTATGGGCTGATGATGATGATGATGATATACTAATATAATAAAGCTGCAGAGAACATGCTTATCTCTTGAACTACTAGCCGGAGTCAGAGAAAAGGTAATCGAGACTCATAAAAAAAAAACAAGAAAATTAAATTGAAACAATAATTTATTGTGTTCTTAAGGTTAATAGTTATGCGTTAAAATTAATTTTATAATATATAATATGCACAGATTCTTAATCATCCGATTTTAAGCTACGGTCTTTATTACAATGAATTATTTACAATAATTTATGAATAAATTACATTTATGTATCGACACGACTCGGTTACAACTATATCGTACAAATAATACTTTTAAACATACATTATTACTATCACTTATTTACCTGAATTGAGATAATACAAAAATATTTTTATTTTTTCAGAAAAATAATGTCTATTTCGATTGGTGCTTTCTTTCGTGAACGATTATGTAGGTAGGTACAGCGGGCTACTTACTACCGAATAAAATCACACTACACAGACAGAAGAATCATGTCATGTCGTGTGTTACTTTGTTATAAAATTTTTGTTTACTATTCTCGTTTCATAAGACTGTTTTAGATTTTAGAATATTATCTGTAACAAACATCCCTGTTTAGCAAGCTATTTAACGCATCCATCTTCGTTTAGATGCAACATTCAAATGATTACTATTATTCGTAGTCAACTAGAAAGGCGTTGGTTTATTTCTATACTTATTTTACATTCTAAAGAATAATTGCTTTCGCCACATTTCTTTTATAGGCTATTTTATTCTATACAAGAATGTCACTTCTAGTGATATTTCACTCTGAGTTCAACCATGTTATTAAAGACAGTATGTTGATTCAACACATAATTATTTTAGTTTATTGTAACCAAATTTTAGAGTGATTTTCAAATTATCAACCAATATAAGTAGAAGAATAAATAATTGTCAATAAATAATAGAATAAATAAAGATAAATACATTCCGAGATCGTGATATTGACGGTATTGTATTGCGACTGTAAGCCACACATAATTTGAACAAAAAGTCACTGTTTTACTTGTAATAAACAGACAGATTACGTTCAGAAATTTGTCTATGAGACTGAGTGTTGCCAGTCTGTAATTTTATATTTTAATAATCTGTTGCTGAACAAATTGCGGTTCTCCAAACTTATGTCAATGTAATGTAAGTTCTTATAGTTTTCAGCATAAATCGCTCATTTCAAAAGGGTAATGTTGTCAAGTTCCGCTTTTTAAATGGGTTTAAAACAGTAACTTTGTCCAAACGTCTTTTAGTTTTGCATCGCAAATAAATCCACTTGTTCAACGTACCAGCTGGTTTTTGACTAAGTTAAACCAGCCGCTTGCGAACACCATCGTAAGTCGAGCACATTCGTTCTTCCCTCTTCGATTCAGCGCAGTAATACGCCACTTCATCCATCCACATCATAAGCCATACTTAGAATACTGTCTTATCTCGTCCTTGCCGGCATTATCACATTTGACACCGAAATAACTATACACAAATTGGTTTTCAAATTGTCCGTTTAGCTAACACCGATATGACACTACAAAAGGTCTTCATCAACAATAATTTTATTGAGGGAATTTCAATTTAAACCTCTCACATTTATCTATAAAAACTGACCAAAGCTATAATGAGACAGGCCCGCCTGTCCATCCAGATTTCAGTGTCTTTAATCTATGTACGGATTTATAGTAACATATCGGACCAATTGAAGCTTCAAAGCTAGTGAGTTGTATGACGTCATGATGACGCTACGCAGCGCACGCGGCGGCATTGGCTCTTGTGCTGCGCGGGGCACTTGGGGCACGCGGCCTGGAAGGGGCACGCGAGGCGCCCGGGGCACGTGCAGCGCTGGGGGCACGCGTGCCAGGAGAGGCGCGGGCCATCGGTGCAGCGCACGCGCCGCTCGGCTAGGCCTTTAACAACCCCTACGGGTGCCGCTGGTTCGGCACTGGGATGCTAGAAGAGATGGAAACAGGCGTTAAAGAATTAAATGGAAAAATAGTAAAACATTTAAAAGTTGTTAATATTTCGAAAGACACCTTTTTAAATCAATCTAACTCTTTGACCTTTAGTTTCAACTTACCCATAAAACGCTGGAAAACTGGTGTCCGTATTAAACTGGAAGTTGACCGGCGTTTTCGGCGAAGCGCAGCTGTAGCTCAGGTAGTCGTCAGACGCGTGCAGTTGTCTGTTCAGGTTCGGTTCCGAAGCACTGCGCGTGATCTTGGGCATCGCTCGCAGCATGGATTCTAGTGAGGCCAGGATTTGACGAAAGAGAGGCCGCTGTTCTCTGTCGAACTTGATGCAGTCTTCGAACAAGCGCTTGAGGGCTTGAGGAGCGTCCTGGCGAAGACGGCGGGCGTCTGGCCGGAGCAGGCCGCGACCAACCATCCACAGGATCTAAGGTTTTTATTTTTTTTCGTATAATATTGTTAGGTAAATTGAATAAATTACATTATAGGCCTTTAAGTCCGATAAATATAAGAATAGCGAGTGAAGAAACCTAGTTCAGATTTATTAAATGAGAGTAAATAATAGCTATATTAAGTCACATAAACAGCCCCACGTTTTGACTGACGACAAAACATGTCGTAAACAGCTACCTATACTATTCTTTGACAGTTAGATACATAGATTGAGATTTAGATAGATGTTTGCAACATGTTTTGTAGTCAGTGGAAACACTTTTTCACCGAGTTTTTAAGTGCCAATTGCGTGCAAATGCATAGGGACAGAATGTTGATAGTGTTGATACCTGGTCCTTATTGTTGAGGTGTACGTAGGGCAGCTCGCCGGCCATGAGCTCGTACAGCACGATGCCGTAGGCGTACACGTCGGAGCGGAACGTGTAGGGCGCGGGCTCCTCCATGCGGATCACCTCGGGGGCCATCCACAGGATCGAGCCCGTCGGCTGCTGCCACTGGATGCCGCCGGCGCTCGACGTGTCTGGAGACATCGGGGATAACATTGAAATATATTTAAGAGGAATTTAAGTTATTGTCTTTTTTATTTTTATTTTGGTGTACAATAAAGAATATATAATAATGGTGAAGGAAAACTTCGCGAGAAATACATGTCTGAGAGATTTTCTCGGATCCTGCCTGGCAACTCACATAAAGTCAACATGGTGGACTATAAGACCCATTCCCAGCAGTGAGATAAAAATGACGATTATAATGGCCGAATAACAACCCAGTTGTAATACCTCCATGCACCCTAGCGGCTTCCCTTTTCGAAATAACTATTAGGGATAGGCCCTTATAGTTCACCTAATTAGAGAAAGTTGCCATCCACTTTCATTACATAACATAACACATGTAAATTGTAACACCTTCTTAAATGAACAGACAGAAATGTGTTGGTGGCGACTTTGTGGCGCCGCTTCTTCTTACCAGCTAAAACACTATACGGTGGTGAAGAACAGCCGTTTTGGGGGCTGTCTTTAATGATAAAATTGCATTCAAAAAGTAATAATAATAATAAAATTCGGTTAAATATTTCAATTTATTCATTGTGTAGCGGCGACTCAGACATGGCAACATAGACCATTAGTATCTACGGATTGCCATTTTACAAGTTAAAAGCATATTTTACTCAGGTTTACGAAAATCGACCCTATGCTACGCTGAAAAGATTTTATATATGTTTTTTCTTTAGTTCTTTAATACTCCATTCTATACTACAAACAAGTGAAGGATTTATTCTTTCTTTACTCAAGAGTACTCACCAGACCATCGCACCTTGGCCGTGGCTAGACCGAAGTCTCCAATCTTAACAGACCAGTCATCTCGCAGGAATATGTTGTTTGACTTCAGGTCTCTGAAATGGCAAAGTGAGTTTTAAAAAATCATGTCTTATGTTATGTTTAACGTAATGTCTTCACTGTATGACTATGAACAGAAATCTTTAATTCTTGATTGGGTTGTTGGCATCTGACCATCTACATACTTACATACATGCAATACATACATACACTCACGCCTTTTCCCCACAGAGGTAAGCAGAAACTATAGACCGCCACTTGCATATCTCTTTCGCGTCTTCCACATTCATACATCTTTTCATATACATTGCAGCTGTGATTCGGACTTGTATTTTATTCCGTTGAAATAAAGTTTAATTTATTTCTTTTCTTCATGTGATTTCTCAGCAATCGGGCAGGCGAGCTACCTGATACAATGCTACTTGACATCAATATTCTGTGGGAGGGGAATTACTTCCCCGGTCATGCCAACCCATTCATGCTGGCATGTACACGTGGCGGGGCACTGGTACTTCTATTATTTAACGCCAACTGTATTGTCTAGCGTTGTGGTACCTATGTATAATATTTTTAGCGTGCAGATAGTCCATGCCCTGCGCGGTCTGTCGCGCCACGTCGATGAGGTAGAGCAGCGGGAAGGCCGTCTCCAGCACGTGCAGGTGCTGGTACAGCGAGGAGCCCTCGCACCACTGCGTCACGATGGCCAGCGACGGCTTCGACACGCACCCCATGAACAGCAGGATGTTGCAGTGCCGCGTCTTGCGGAGGACAGCCACCTGCCCAAGTTAATTACTATTGTCACACCTCAGCAACCAGAATAAAGGCAATTGAAAACTCCCAAATATGTGGGTAAACTAGTAGGGTTGCCTTCATTGTAGAATATTGTTTAACTTAGCTTGTAACCCCACTTTTCCACTGACGACAGTACATGTTGCAAATATCTATCGAACCCCACGTTCGCACTAACGACAAAACATGTTGCAAACAACTACCTATCTCACTCACTCTTTGAGAGTAAGATAGAGTTAGATACATTATTTGCAACATGTTTTGTCGGCAGTGGGAACGCGGAGTAAGAAGCATTATTATACAAAATATACAGATAATTAACACTTCTGTTTAATTTACACACTGTAAGCCATTACAGTTTGTTCGAAATAAGTAAGCCGATCGGAAGTTTGCCGTTCCGAACTACCGCGGTAATAAAATCGTTTAATGAAGTGTTTTAATACATAAATATCGAAATTAATAAACAAAATAATTAGAAATGTGAATCTTAAACGACTCTAATTATGTTTACACCAACTCTTTCTATTTAAATTTACCACAATTAACCACTTGCAGACAACTTCCGATCGGCTTACTTATTTCGAACAAACTGTACATTAGGTGTGTGCATACAATTACGATGCGATCTTGGTTCGCGTTCGTCCGAAAAATAGAGAGTATACTGGTAGAAGGGGCAACGGGTGGTGGTGTTATAAGTATCTTTTGTATAATATCCATATTTATATTGAAAATGCGAGAGTAGTCTGTTATTCTTTATACTTCACGTCGAAACAGCTGAACATATTTCATAAAAATTTGACAAGGATATAATTGGACAAAATAGATTAGTCCCTGAAATAGAACATACCTTTTATCTCAAAAGGTCCTTTAGGATGCGAGTAAAACTGCGGGCATCAGCTAGTTATCTTATACTTTCTCAGTTAGAACGAACCAGGGATATATATAGTGTTAGATGACGTCATAATCGGCAATTACCTCATTTTTGAACGCCTGAAGCTGTGCAGGTGTTGGCGTTTTAACGTTGAGAGTCTTCACCGCAACGGGCCCGTGCCAGTGCGCCTTGTACACTGTCCCGAAACTTCCAGAACCTGCAAGCAAATAAATAAAAATAATATATTTTAACCGCCGATAAAGAGGGTATTCATAAATTTACATAATAAACTTAATGTCATGTGTGACGAAAACATTCCATTGCATTTATTTAGGTAATTTTTTTTAAAAAGCTTTTTTTTGCTTCTTAACTACTACTTATCGCTATCAATTTGTATTGACATGCTATGTACACATGGCCATACATCAAGCTATACAAATCCAGCATAAGCTGACCTCACATAGTGCGAAAAGCGCAATACAATGCGACGTCAGTTGATACTGGATTTGTACAACTTGATGTTAAGCCGTGTATACATGTATCATTTGATATTTAGTCATTCTATTATTCTTATTGTATTTTTTTCCATTTGCTGTATTCCAACATTTTATGCGCTATCTTTTGGAAAAAGCATAGTAAGCCATGTATTAAAACAGACGGTAGAACGGTTGCAAACAGACTATATTTATCTATACTAATATTATAAATAGGAAAGATTTGTATGTAAGTACGTTTGTAACGAATAGGCTCAAAAAGTACTGGACCGATTTTAAAAATTCTTTCACCATTTGAATGCTACATTATCACTGATTAATATAGGCTATTTTAGCTTCCAGAAAAAAAAACTGTCCACCAGTGCGAAGCCGGGACGGGCCGCTAGTAATTAATAAAGATGAACGGATAGACTATAGCACTTGAATTAAGTTGTACCATTCCATACCATATTTTTAGCACTAGGTGGCGTGAGTAGCATTTAATATATAGTATTTATGTATTCTAATTATTTTGTTATATGTACATATTTTAACATAATGTTCTATGTATAAGTACAAATTAATGTTTTACAAAATAAACTGATTGATTGAATCTTCTCACAGCGCGGCTTGACGGTATATAAGTACGTGAATGATAGCGTTACTTACATGTAGTGTACGAGTGCGTAGGGCCATTGCCCATAGGACTCACCTATCCTAGCCCCGATGAGTATTTCGTCGGCGTGTATGACCCAGTCGTCGTAGCTCTCTCGCGGTGATAACGCGTTCTTCCACGACTCGTCGGCAGAGCGCGCGCGAGGTCGTCGAGGCCTTAGCGTGCCCGTCGGAGATGCCTGACCGTCATGAAACCATGTTTTTGGATTAAGAATGGGTTTCTTGAAAGCATTTGGTTAAAGAATAGCAATAAGGCTATGTTCACATGACAAGATTTAACTAAAACATTTTCTTCCAAATTAAAATGAACTCCAGAAGTGGAAAGATTGTATAAAATAAAATGTAGAAGTGGGACGGCTGCTGCTTAGATCACACATTTATAGAGGTTTAGGTACTGATGTACTCCCACCATTTGCCATTATGTTAATGTAATACGGGGGCGAGCCTATTGCCATTAATCGGACACAAATCGGATTTTCCTGTGGAAGTGTTTGATGTAGGCCTACATCAACAAGGGATCTCTCTCTTAGCTGATATGATAATTATGATTTTAAATTGTATATGAGCAGTATAAGGACCCGCTTATTTTACTCTAATGCCATCTGTTGAGAAAAGCTGGGAAACTGATGAATAACTCTAAGCAGGAGGTTAAACCCACCTGCGTGCTCTGACTTAGTTGCTGGTCCATAGCTTTGTCCTTGTCATCCTGTTTATGCCGCCCCGATGTCAGGTAGTTGGACGACTGCGGCGAGTTGTTGCACTGTCGCCAGAAAACATAGATCATAAGTCTCACGACCACGAGATATTTTTTTGTACCCGATGATATGGTTCCTTTTACCGATTATGTTTCTAAGTATATGTACACACGGCCACACATCAAGCTATACAAAACCAGATAGACTGGCCTTGACTTCTACGGAAAACCTTTTCAATGGGAGATCAATCTAAACTGATTTTGTATAGCTTGATGTTTATTATTTATTTATAAAGTTAAAGATCTTTGCCGTATCGAGTGGTTTAGTTAACCTTGTATCAGAGTTTAAACCACCCTGTAGGTAGGCGTGACACTGTGGTTTAGACACTTTGTAATCGCATTCAAAATAAAAATTCTACTGTTGCGACATTCAGAAGAAAGGCGTACAAAAAATGTTAATAACAGATGTTATTTTATTCGGTGACCATTACAATGAAACACGATATACCTATCAAATATCAATTACATAGACACATTATGTCACGCACAATTGCACAAATTCGAGCGTAGAAACTCGTTTTAATCACTGTCGTAATTACAATGATTAACTCTGAAGAAAGTTAAATCTACACAACATTACAATGTTATAGTGTCTAGTATCCCGTCTCTTGTAGTAGTAGTAAGTTTAGCAGTTCGGAAGACATTTTTTTCCATAATTTAAATGACTTCTGCTATCTTTTTTAAAGTGCGGAAAATAATCATGGTTTTCCGTTCAGGAATGCAGCCGTGTCTGTCGGACTTCTTACGACTTTGCGTTTCGCGTAGCCACCAGCAACTATTTTTTTTTATTTGAGGTATATCCTCATGGATTGTCTACGGCCGCAGGGGGAGATGACAGGGTACGTCAGACTCATACCGATTAACCCTGCAGCTCTTTAGCGTTAACTTGATTTTTGTAGTGCAATGTAGGTATAACTTGTTGTACACAAAGACCAAAAATACATACAATGTTTTGACTGCTTCTTTCCTAGCAGGGAAAAGAAAAATCACATGGGCTGGTCGGCGGGCTTTTAGTTTTAAGAATTGGAATTATCCCTGTCATTAATCTAGTACCTGTGCCTACAGTCTTCTTATCTGACATGTACCCAAGATTTAGGCTTGTGGGGTTCGCGAATGGGTTTCTCCGGAATACAGAATCTGAAAGATCTACGGAATATTCTGGTTACTAAGCTATTCTACCTGGTTGTGTTTCCTCTGGTGTTCAGCGAGGGTCATCGGTCTCTGTACCATGTTTATACACACGTTGGGAGCAGAGTTGGACCTGTCCTGCTGGTTGAGGGAGCGCGGATGTTGCTGCCTGTACGAAAAACGAAAATAGGATGATAGGATCATGTTCTTTTGATGGTCAGTTTTCATGGCTAGTTAACTGTAATTTATTCACTCACAGCCTCATAAAAATGTATACCATAAATAGGCCCGATTAATAAAAACAAAACTAAAATAGGTTCAAACATAAGTTGTAAGCTTTTTAATTTGATGACGTCACAAGCCGCTATGGTACGGTATTTGCCTAGAAAGAGAGAGCGGCTTGTGACGTCACAAACGGCGTATCATGTTAATTCTATACTAACTCATGTTGCAAGAAAGGATTAGAAGTTAGAACCCACCAAAAACTTAAAACGCTTATTATTTTAAAACTCAATTAGCCGATTTTTTTTTTTCAATATACGTCACAAATAGAATAACATTTCACAACAGGCCAGTTATTTTCAATAAATTCAATAACATTCAACTACCCTATTGAGTGCATTGATAGCCTTGTGATATGGCCATAGGACTGCATGTCAAAGGTCTCGGGACCAACTCAAGGCACGCACCCATGACTTTTCGAAGTCATGTGCGTATTATCGCTTAATTATCACGTGCTTAAAGGGTGAAGGAAAACATCGTGAGGAAACCTGCATGCTTGAGAGATTTTCTCGATGGCGTGTGAAGTCTGCCAACCCGCAGTAGGCTAGCGTGGTGAACTACAGCCTAATCCCTCTCATTCTGAGAGGCACCCATGCCCAACAGTGGGACAATATATGGGTTGAAGATGACCCTATTGTTTTACTATTTTAGCATGCTGGTAATTTCTTTTGCAAAGAATGATTGCCTCTGTAATTTCTGGGTTAAATATGTTAATTTCTGGGTTATAATATACACTATTTGAGCAGTAATCAATACAATAAAGTGATTCAAAAAAATGGTGCAAGTTTTCGGTTCGTTATGAAGTTTTGACACTTGCAGTGGCAATATATATAACACAATATGAAGCTTAGAATAAACAGATGCTTTAAAACCTATTTAAAACACACAATATCGAAAGCAGAGGAAATGTTTATGTTTAGGTCCCATGTAGTAGGGGGCGAGCCTGTTGCCATTAACCGGGTACAAATCCAAACTCCGAGCTAATACTAAATATTTATAGTAGAACCCAATAACACTTCGCTCGACTTGGGAATCCAGGACCTCTAGCGTAGCAGTAGCGCTTAGCACCACAATACTGATGAGGCAGTCAAATACTAGGAGAGAATCCTAAGGAGATTAATCAGTTTGTTGTATCGATTTATCATTATTGACAACACTTAATAGGGTATTTATTTTGCGGAAATAAGATCTAGTTACACAACACTTAATAAGGTATTTATTATGTTACGACTATATGAAATAAGATCTATTTACAAAAGGTTATATAAATATCAGTTTACGCAATCAAAACAATGTTACTAAATTAAAAGATTGGTGTTAACTACCTTATTAATATTTCAAAACCTAAATGGCAAAGAAACGGTTAAAAATTATAGAAAATGTGCCAAACAAAAATATCAACAAATATGTGCGTGTGTTTATGTGTGTGAGAGAGTTAGAGGGCCGGTACAACCTTAATAAGAGATTACACTTTCACTCACTGTATTTATTTGAAAGTCTGTATTCTAGAAAATTTACCTAACGAGAAGAAAGCAGGCAAAGCGCTTGATAAACACATGCGCATTAATTAAACAGTACTCTATCTATGAACTAGGCAGCTATACCGTAATTTTTGTAAAGAGCCTTTGCAATCATCTGTATAACGCGTTCTCTTACACTTATACTGCTTAGTATGTACACCACATTTTTTTTATGATGGGATTAGGGACAAATGAGCGGACGGATCGCCTGATGGTAAGCGATTACTGCCGCCCATAAACACCCACAATACGGGAGGAGTCAAAAGTCCGTTGCCGGCCTTTTAAAAGGGTTTGTTTTAGTTTAGGCGTCCGGTATCCTCACTCACTTGGCGAAACCATCGTAGGCGTTGTTTCACTCCGGTTTTTTGTGAGGCCGTAATATCAGTCCAGTCGAGGCAGCCCATTTGTGCCAAAGCATGGCCCTATCCCGGTATATGGCAGAAGGTTTTAAATGATCCTCATGGATGATAGGCTCGGGCACACGATGGGGTATGATACTATATATATACACTATGAAAGACCCTGAACCTACATCATGTTGTAACTACCTACTCGTTTGGCATAGGGGTTAAAGTAGTCACCTCGCCGCTACCGTTGAGCCGCGTGTCGTGGGTTGGATTCCTACTCACGGAATAATTTCGAGTCCCACGGTTAATTTGTCTCAAGTCATGGTGTATGTGGGAGTACTGGTACTGGGGTCTCCTGTATCCTTTAATTGAATGTTTGTAAAGCCCCCCGCTACACAAAACTTCTTCCCCCTAGTGACGGCGCCTTTTTTGCAAACAGATTTCTTCAACGAACGAGGCCCCATAAATAATCTTTGAACTAAACATATTTTAAATCAAGCTCGTGTTTTTAAAAAAAAATATCGAAAACGACGCGTGCGCGCGATTTATCAAGTTTGTGCCAGCCCTAAGTATGAAAATTGTTTTTGTGTGAGTATGTGTCTGTTTGTGTTCACAAAAGCAAGCAGTGCCAATCTAGTGATTGATATTCACCAGTGGACATCAAACTCCTTCATTTTCTTTGCTGGAGAGATAGACCTGCACATCATGACATTGCTTAATAACTTGTTTCAATCAAGCAAAGTTAAGACATTACTTTGGAACCTCAGATCAAATAAAAAGTTATGATGGAACTTTGCGAAAAAAGAAGTGAGGCCGGCTAAAACTACGCCATGCCGTGTACAACACACAAGTAGTTTTAGCTGGCCTCACTTCTTTGTTCGCAAAGTTCCATCTTGACTTTTTATTTGATCTGAGTTTGGAACATCTAAAGTGACAAAATATTTCCTATTCATAACTTGAAAACAGAATAAAATGATACGCTAAAATATGAATTGATTATAAATCAATCATAACTGTGTGTACTGATAAAATACTGACTTGTTCTGGTCTGTCCTGGAGATCATGTGGTGGTAGCCAAAGTGCGGAGGGAAGTGTAAGATACCGGCTTGCGTCTCTGGGTTCTGTGCCAACAGCGCTGCGTAGTATGTGTCTGTCATACGCACCTGACAAAGAAATGTTTGATTAAACATTGATAACACATTTTAACAATATGCTGTGAGAAGACTGAGGAAGCCAACTCAAGCTGCTATGGCTCATTCTTTATAAAACCAGTTCAGACCACATATCTGATTCTTACGACTACTAATGTCTTGACTTTAAAAGAGACCTCATGAGTAATGAGCAGGAAATTCCGGTGCCATCTAGTACTATAAATGTAGAACTATTTTACTTGTAGTGTGATTTAAAGAATATCTATCTACAGAAATAATCAAGTACTGACTTTTGGGGTCTTTTTATATGAACAACACTAATAATTTAATAATGGGTTAAATAATTTTATGATGAAGCTGAAGCAATACAGATTTTGCTACGCAGGGTTGTTCTGCTGTATATTCTTCTAAGAAAATAAACTGATATACCTGATGGCAGATACTGGGCACTTTGTCGGCACATCGCTGGTGGAACTTGAAGTTGCACTGCGAGCAGTAGAAGCCGTTGAACAGCAGCCGCCTACAGCACTCACAGAAGGCAAGTGTGAAGAAGGTTTTACGTGTGAACTGGTGCGATATGTGAGACATAATGGGCAACTTGTCCAGTGTACGTACTGTCACCTGCAGACATACAAGTTATTAATACTGTGAAAAGTTTTAAGTATTTCACATGACCTACACAAATGTTTTGCTCATCTGGTATAATTGTGTGACACGTCGTTGAGCTCTCTATAAAATGGTTGAGCTACACAACAACTGATGTATGCGTGCCGTCAGTTAGGACAGGTAAACTCAAAGCTGCTTTGGCTCTTTCTTCAAAAGGCCAGTTCAGATTTTGCCCTACATTGTTAAACTCGCATATCTAATAATAATATAATCTGTATTATCTATTATATTATCTGGAATGTCTGGATTTTAAAAGCCCATGATTCTTTAAGTTTTTTTTTCAAAACATCAGCACCACCTAGTTAAAAAAAATATGTTAAAAATTTACTTGTAAAAGTGTCTTTAAAACAGAAATAGATTTCATTTCATAATACTGGTAACTGTAATTTTTATTTATAGTATGCCCCAAAGTTATGTCCCTCTGGGAGTAGTTGGCATACTATCTGAAAATCTTAGTGTGTTATTTGACTGACTGGCTTCTGCATCAAATGTTGTGTGTTCAATCCCTGCACAGAATAAATATTTGTTTGGCCTAAAGGTTGCTCCATGTCAAGGTGACTGCATTTGATAATACACTTTTTCCAGGTCAGGCACTATTATGTCTAAAAATAAAAATGTATTAATCATCAAACAATTTGAACTATGATTAGTTTCATGATCATTATCATGAAACTAATCATAGTTCAAATTGTTTACAAAGAAATAGATACTACTTTTTTTTAACAAGGATTTCAGGATATATTATTGATATTACATTATGGGCTTATAAATTAGTAATATACCCTGAAATACAGTGTGACCTTTCTTATGTATGCAGATCCATAGAAGGAGTGACCATCACTATTGGTTTTTGATTAAATTATGTGGAATAGACAGAATTTAACAATACCACTTCATACCAGCGTTCAGAGTGCACAGGCACAACAACAATTTTATACCTTCATAGAATCAATTGAGAACGCCAGGAACTTCTGTTGTTCATAAACATACAAATCTTATCACTGACTTACCACCACCAAAACAAAACAAACAACACTGAACTGACCTCCTCAGCATCTATAAAGGTTATGTCGATGTCCCACGGTATCACTAGGTTATTGCCTGTCCGCACCACTTCACACATCTCGCAGGTCAGGTTGCGCAGCTTCAGCGCCTTCGAAAGTGCGTCTCGCAACGTCACGCCTGCCTTCACCTGCACACTCGTCCGTTGCTGGTTCGGCAGGTGCGCCCGAAGAAACACCTTCGGCTGCCGCGTAAGAGTATCGAACTTTTTACTATCATCCTGCAACGAATACTCTTCACTTCGGTCCGGCGAGTCACACTGCAGTAATTCCCGTAAAGTCTGCTCCCGCAACTCCAAATTATGCAACTTAGACGTCAGCTCCTGATACTCAGACAAGTACAGCGACGGTGGATGCTGGAAACCAGCGAATTTTGCATTCAGAGCATCAATGTTTTCACGGGTTACGTTTATGATGCTTTGAATGTTCCTAATTTCGTACGTCGGGTCCGCTACGTCGTCACTATCCGTGGACGTCGACATATTGTCACTATTGAGGGATAATGCAGGTATATTTCCATTAATTTTTCTTGAACAATTTTCTTTCTCTCTAGTAACTGCCATTTCTTTTCCTATTATTTTTTTTTATTTTCCTGCGCACACTTGCAGCGCAAGACAACGCTATTGTTGCCAATGTAATCTTCCTTTTTTTTTCACTGGTCATATGCTAGCATAGCCGCGGTCCACTTCAAAAATGGTAACTTTTATAGTAGTTTAGTAGTTGCTGTGGTTGGTAGGAAGCTAGGAATTATAGTGAATAAAATAGGTGTCATTCACTAAAAATAAAGCGGTTTTAATCGTAGGGTTTTAACAAGTTAGACATATATAGTCGACCTTACTTGCCTTGGGCGCGAAATGAGAAATCCACTATTTTACACCAAAATCTCCTACGATAGTGATATTTAAGGAAAAGTTTTAGTACTTATAGTGAATAAGTTATTGTTGATGTTGCAATTACTAATGCCATGTATAGTGCGATATAGCCGAACCAAGCGAAATTCGAGTTTCGCGCCTTAGGCTGACCTTAGCTGAGTAGTGGAGGTCCCCAGCGAAGTAACTAATAGTCTGTGGTTCCAAGATCCTACTCCATTTCCGAACTGTATAAAACTTGTCGTTGTCAGTGTCAAATTCCGAATTTGTCAATTTGATAATAATTTTGAATTTGACTTGTCAATATTAAAAATGATAGCGGTGATATTGTTGATTATTTTTTCTGTCTAAAATGATAAATAATCGTCAATCCAAATTACACTAAGTTGTGTTCCGTGTAACAAAAGAGGTATACTTAAAAAAATCAGCAGATTGATAGCAAGACTGACTGGAAGAAAACTTTACTCCAAGCAGAGGAATGTCTGCTTAGACAATCATTGATATAATTATGGTATCTAAGTTTCCATCGGCTCTATTATAGGGACGTTAGTTGTTAAACAGAAATTTCACTTTCTTTGATTCCAATAGTAATAAAATGAGTGATAGCAATGGGCAGTCGCGCCTTGTATCATATGAGCAGGTGAAGTCAATCATAGATTTTATGGCGCAGCATGTAGATCTCGCATCTGGCAACCTGCGATCGCTTGAAGCTCGGCATACCTCCAAGAGGCTGTGGGAAGAACTCACGAAAATGCTGAACAGTTGCCAAGGAGGCACCAGGAAGACTTCAGATGGCTGGAGTAAGGTTAATAAATATTAATTAAAATAGTTTTCTATATTATATTATCAAACTGCTAGCAGCTAGCATCCCAGTAAAGATATAATCATATTAATTAATCTTTTAGCATTAAGCTAAAGCCCTTATAAGCAAGTGGTTGCAGTTTTGTAATATCACATTCATTGCTTACAGTACTGGAGTGATTTCAAGAATAAATTAAAGAATAAAGTATGGCTCCTAAGAAGAAAGAAGTCCGGGTCTTCTGTAAAGGGAATCAGACCACTGACAAAACTGGAGAAGAGGGTACTTGCCATACTAGGCCCATATTATGAGAAGAGGAAGAAGAGTGGAGAAGGATACACAGACACAAAATTGGTATGAATTGTAGTAATTAAAATTTTTTTGGGAGTACCAATTATCAATAGGCATGATGACAGTAAGCAAGAATTACTAAAATAATATGTTCATATACTGAAATATAATTAATATGTTTAGAAAAGAATATTTATTTTTATTTATAAGACGGGATTATTAATTTATTTGATAAATTATAACTACAAAATACACTAGTCCGCCATGTTCAGTTGAACACCAATCAGATTCAATTACGTCACATCTATGTTGAACTGTCGCTGTCACGTAAATTTCGTACGAATTTCGACGATCTCCGTGCTTAAAATTGTTTATTATGTATTTCCTAATTGTATATTACTTAGCTTTTGTCCTACAACTTGTGTAAGAACTTATTAAGTAATGGAACAAGGGTTTACCAAGGCAAACAGCTCTAATTTGCCCAGAATTGATTTGTTAATGCTGGGACAGTTCCCGGTATTAAACAAAGAGTTCTGTTCAGCAGAATTTAGAAATGTTAAAACTACAATGTAAGTATTATTTATTATTATTTGTATTATACCAACTATAATTAAAAAAATAAAATCATTTTTAAAAAGCACAGCTTCGTATGTTTAGTTTTAATAATGTTTTGATTTTATAAAATATGCTTTCCTATCGATTTCTTTGTTTTAGATCCTCCAGGCCATCTTATTTAAATCTTTATTCAGTTAAAACGCGATGGAAATCTATGTACTTATAGTTAAATCAAAAATCTGCCCAGAACACAAGGTCCACGCGAAGTTATATGCAGTGACGTTAATAGTTGACGAAGTAAAGGAAGAAGTTATATCGGTAGCATGCCATGACTGCGTTGCCTCACAAGGAGGCTGCAAACATGCCATTGCATTTCTCATGTGGGTCCATCGTAGGAGTGAAGAACCGATTATTCAAGTAGGTAATTTACGATCCATTCGGCGAGGCTCAGGCTCAGTCAGTGTCTCGCCTCGTAAGTTACTTGAATAATTGATTAAAAATTTAATGTAATAAAGAAAATCTATCGGTAAAATCTCTCGAGCTATCTATGAACTTTATTTTAGTAAATAAAACATGATGTCAAATCATTTTCGGTTTTATTATTTTAAGAATAAAATCGAAAATGGAAGATAAAATTACAAAAAAGAGGTATCTTTGTGAATTTATTCTATCGAGCCAACTTTATCAAATCGTGTTTCCCGTGTATGTGTTCCCTAGAATATATACTCAACAATATAAATTTATTTTCTCAGATTTTAATTTTACTATTTACTACTTAAAAAAAAAACATTTTTATGTGGGCTTTGCAGTACCACCCGGCCTTAATCTCCTATTGTATACGATGTCAAAACATAGAAGTGACGTCATAAGCAGACGCCATGACAGCAGGGACCGTTTTCGCGCTAATTTAAAAACATTGAATTAAAATCGCATTTTTGTATCAAAAACCTTTTTTAATTGCAGAGAAAAAATATTTTTCGGAAATAGTATATACATAAGAATATTTTAGATCAGTTTTTGAAAATCAGTCATCATGCCTATTGTCTGAAAAAATAAAATCATAAGCACCAGTGCCAGTTGACACTTGAAACAATGGACAATTGTATTACTTGTGCAAGCTACTTTGTATTGTTTACTTTGGCTAGCTTTTTTTTAGCCTTATGATTATCATAATAAAGAGGAAGATTATTTCTGTTGTGAGTCATGATTCTAGTGGTGATTTGTAAATAAGAAATAATATTGAAATTTGATGACTTTTGTTCTTTCAGCATAATTTACACCCCAAAGTGAAGCTGGAATCTTTTCAAGAGACAATTGGCCGGTTATCAGGTAAATTTACCCTTTAAATAGACACAAAATATAACTATTGTGTTTAATTTTTTGCTGCTAAAGTAGCTAAAATTATCCTCAGTCATTTTCATATAATAGAGTTTTTATATGCACAAAATTATCACAATAATTTCAGGTGATGAGCAGAGTAACAACAGTGAAGAGTCTTCTGGTGAAGAATATGCTAATGACAATGATTCAAATACACCGGTTATTCAGAGTATGTATATTTTTGTAGTATTCAATGTATTATATTATATTATAAATTGGGAACAGATTTTTTTATCAAATCCCTTGCAAGATAAACTGTAGTCATACCAAAACATTACTAGCCTTTGATCACTACATTCCTTTGTCAGACATATACCCACAATGGCTGATAGAAGTAGAGAAAAAACGCGCTGACGCCGAGCTAATACGAGCGAAGGCTGAAGAACAACGTGCAGCAGTCGCCGTTAAGAACGCAGAGGCAGCACTGTTGCAGGCTGAAGCCCTAAAGAGGCTTGCGGACGCTGCCAGCACACAGGCGGAAGCTATGCTCAGGATAGCCACAGTGCTGGAGACCAGAGGACAGAAGGACATGCTTGCTTTGTGATTGAGGTGCTGATATAGTATCTTGTGTTGATGTATGATGCCGTGTTGGGCATCAATAATTAAAATGAAGTTGTTTAAATAATATGACAGTGAGGACTGCATAAAAATAAGTGTAATGTTAAGTGTAAATATTTAAGAATATTTATAAAAAGGAATTGAGTCAAATTAAGAATTATGTGACAATATATTTTAATCTTATTTATTTTAACAATATACTGCACACAATCAATTCATTCTTATTTACATTATCCTAATTAATGTTATCTTAGGAGTATGTTACAGCATCTCAAAATCATCCCTCTGAAACAAACAAAATAAAAAACTATGCATTATAATTACATCTCAACTAAATAAAAAATGTAAGGGTATAATAAATAAGGTTCCATAAAAATAGAGCCATATAAAACTAGAAAGGCTTAGGATAATTTTAGAGGAAAAAAGAGTCACATAGATTAACAAAATTTGCTTTGCTGAAAAACTCACCAAGTCATTGTATTCCATCACATGTCTTCTGATAGCTGATCCATCAACCCATGTGACAAAGTCCTCCAGAGCACGGGTGACCAGAAATGCTGGGTCCTTGACAACTTCTGGTCCCACTCTAATGTGACCCTGTTCAATAAACTTAGTGGCCTCCTTCATGTTCTCTGACATTTTATCTAAAAATAATTACATATAGTTCGTAAGATAACTAGCTTTCTGCCTGCAGCTTTGCCTGCATTTCCACACCTTGGGTTATATTATTGCATTTTTAATAGGTATCCCTATTTTTTTGAAAATGTTATATAGCGTATGTCACTCAGTGAAGATGTAGCTTTCTAATAGTGAAATAATTTTTGAAATCGATCCAGTAGTTTTTGTGTGAAAACATTACAAACATACATACAAAAACACAAATGTTTCCTCTTTATAATATTAGTTTAGATGAAAGGTATAGCTTCCCATCAAGTCAAGTCAAGACCCCATTTATCAACATTTTTAGTGTACTGTGAACTTATAAACCAAAATTTTCATTTAGAAATTTTGCAACATAATTATTACTACAATTCATTAAATTAACTATTGACAAAGTTTAACTTTGGCTATAATAAGGCAACAAGGTATCTTTTTTCAGTTTTCATGATATCAGTATATTAATTTAAAATAGGGATTTAAAAGTGGGGGGGGTCTTTATTCTCAATGGGCAAAGTAGTGTCAATGTCCACCACTTTGCCTGTTGGTAAGCCATAGTGGAAATTGTCGATGGTGCATTTTTATTACTGTTTTTTTAAGATAGTAGTATCACAGTAAATGAGTTGAACACATTAACTTTCAAAGGGTTGAACCTTTTAAAAAAGCTAAAAAGCTTGTGTGGAAAGTGTTCTATAGTGAAGGTATCTGCCCGCATTTAGTTTATTTCTAGGTTGGTTCACAATTATAGTCCTTGAAATGAATACTTACTTCTAACCATAACACAAGGTAATCTTCGTCTGCAGAATGCGCTTGCTGACACATTGCTGGCAAGCGCAAGGTCCCACCGCGTCGGTATCAACCCCATCTGATATAACTTTTCTAATAACTGCGCACTAGACTCTGTTCTGAACTCATTGCTAGCGTCTAGATCCTTTATCTTGTTAGCCAATTCACGTATCTCTCTGGACAGCTTATTATACCTATAATTATATTATATAAAAGTAACAATATATATAATTAATTATTACATAGAATTAAATTTTAGTTATAAGCTGTTTCTTACTTAGTGTAATCTTCGCGCTTCTGTATATGATATTTTTTCATAACTTTCACCTCACTTAGATTATTGTCAACCTTCCATGATATGAAATCAACTTTTTTGAGCAGTTTTTGCTCATGGAACTTCAGTTTTCGCACCATTTTTAAACAAAAATATACGTTTTGCGTTCTGTAAACACAAATCACACAATCACGTGTAGTTAACTGTCAATTTGACAGTTGACTTGTTGAGTTGACAGAATTGGAGACAGAACCACATACAGAATCGGCGGACAGGGTGAAATGGCGCTCGCTAGGCGAGGCCTTCGTCCAGCTGTGGACTAATAAAAGCTGATGATGATGATGAACCACAGAATAAAGCGGGCAATTCACTAGACGCACATGCCCGCCGGACTAGCTACTATAGGTCTGTACAGTGTTTGCTAGCGTAAGACTGTCGCAGTCAGACCCATATTAGCGACACTGCATAGACCTATTAGTAGCGAGGTCTGGCGGGCATGTTTGTTAACTTGTCCGCGGGCATGTCCGTCTATAGTCCGTTTCAAAATCTCGGCGACTGAATTGACACATGCTAAATGTCAAATTTACAAATATTGTTAACATTATTAAGTTACAGAAGTACAACGAAATTGGCGCCCAACTAGAGACGCCCAGAGATTTCTGAACGTGACTGTCATCATCATCATCATCATCATATCAGCCAAATGAAGTCCACTGCTGAACGAAGGCCTCCCCCATAGACTTCCACAATGACCGGTTATATGCTGCCTGCATCCAATGTCTTCCAGCCACCTTTACCGGGTCGTCCGTCCGCAAAGAGATTTAATAGTAGGTCCATCTTGTTGAAGGTGACGTGACTGTCAAATGTAGTAGAGATGAAGCGTATATACTAGAACAGATCCAAGGAACAAGTATTTCACGATACTAGCTGGCACCTATTCCAACTTTTAAAATACTCGATCCACCTAGTATCACTGTGCCTGTGCGAATAAATTTGAATTTGAACCTTATTTTTATGAGCATTAAGATGACGCGACGCGCACTCGTGTTTACCAAATCATTCGTGTGTCAGTCATTTGAATTTGAACCTTATTTCAATACTGATAAAAGTAAATATACTCTGTTTTTTTGAAGCAATACTCGATACGAACCAAATACTAGGCATACTTGGCGGACTTTATACACTAGGTACTTTGTAAATACTCGAGACTATACGATCCGATACAATACAAAGTATCGAGTACGGACTAGTATTTGTTGGGTAATCTTGTTGGATGTCGACTGATTATCATTTTTTTTATTATAGATTACTATGAAAAATGAATTTTAATATACGGTACGATGTAGTACCTAGATAAATATTTAACGTCAACAGTCCTTAGCCTGTGTAAAGTATGAAGAGAAGATTCCAATTCATTACGTACTTCATCCGCAGCCGTACGGGGCGTATGCGTACTTCATACTAGGTGGAACAGGTATTTGGATCGAATATTTATTCGGAATAGGAATAGCTACACCTAGTACGAAATTTACCTAGTACGACTCATCTCTATTATGTAGAATTGCTAACGCATGTCAATAGTCAATGTCAAATTTATTGGATTTGTGAGATTTGTGGTTTGCCCTTTTTTTTTTTTTTTTTTTTTTGTAGTGTGGCACTAGCTTGATCTTTGTGCCAATTTCGGGTAATAAAAGGTAGGGAAATATTTTTAATTGAAAATATCGGAGAGGAAACGGAATTTTTTAAGGTTCAGGAAAGGAAGTATTTTATTCTAGGAAAAATACATATATAAGTAAACATACACAAACTAAATCTTTATATCATTTTTTAACAAGAATGCAGATATCAAGTTAAAATATTCAATGGGATTCATTACTAAACAAGAAACACAAGTGGGAAGGGAAACATTTTGGGAAACAAGAGAACGGAGGAAGGATGAACGATCATGACGGGAACAGGAGAAGAATATGTGATCTAAAGTACCAACATCATCTCCACACTCGCAAAGATTACTATCTACGATATGCAACTTAGCAAGGTGGAAAGGAGTACAAACGTGGCCAAGCCGCATGCGAATTATCATGCTTGTAATGAGTTTAGAGCCTTTTACTTTAGAAAACCATGGTTTGACTTGGACTGAGGGCTGAATTGAGGCATAAACCTTGCCCTTTACTTGAGAGCTCTCACTCCAAAGAAGTTCCCAGGAATGTCGAAGATAATCTTTAGGAAGGCTGACAAGATCATGACAAAAGTTTTTGTAAGGGAATGTGTCACCATTCTGCACTGCTTGTTTGGCTAATTGATCAGCTCTTTCGTTTCCTTGAATTCCGGAGTGACTTGGAATCCAAGCAAACTGTACCGTGTAGTTTCTCAGTATACATTTGTGCAACTGTTTTCTTATGTCAAATACGATGGGATAAAAGGGTTTCATTTTAAATGTAAACTTTTCAATAGTTTGTAATGCACTTCTAGAGTCACATAATATGAGAACATTTTTAAGTTTAGCAATTAACACGTACTCTAATGCCTTGAACAAACCAAAGCATTCCCCAGTGAAAACTGATGTTTCAGGAGGAAGTTTAACCATCTGAATTACTTTATACTGAGGATGAAATATACCTACTCCCACACAACTCGACCGGGTCTTTGATGAGTCCGTAAATATATAATGACAATCTTTCCAGTTTTCACCAACGGCAGCATTAAATTTTATGTTAGCTCCTACATCACTTTTTTCTATACCGAGATTATAATGCACTACCGGGGAGACAAGTAAGGGTTCAAATGCTTTGCATTCAAATAAAGGAAGAGAAGGTGACCTATGTACACTCGCTGATATAGAATTAAACTTCCTGAGACTTTTAACTAAACACGGAATATCTTTGTGCCGCCAATAGTATGAAGTTTGAATAAGATTATTAAGATTTAATAATTTTGAATGAAGCAAATGGCTAGAAAACTGCATCGATTTAAATAAAAATCGGTCAGATAGAAATTGCCTTCTCAGGTGGAGTGGAGGATCTCCTACTTCTACCTGTAAGGCATTTAACGGGCTTGATTTCATGGCTCCAGAAATGATTCGAAGAGCTTTCGACTGTATGCTATCTAACTTTTTAAGACCCTTTCTGTTACCACCTTCAAGGAGGAATGTTCCATAATCAAGTATGCTTCGGATTATTGCATTATATAACAGTTTTAAACTAAAAGGATGTGCCCCCCACCATACTCCAGAAAGACACCGCATAGCATTCAGTTGACGTTCGCATTTTTCAACTACAAAGTCAAAATGTTGTTTGCCAGAAAGTTTCTTATCTAAAATCACTCCTAAAAATTTAACATGATTTTTCACAGGAAGGCTTATGCTATTAACAGTAACAATTGGGGAAGGAATATTACGTTTTCTTGTAAAAACTACTACAGTACTCTTTTCTATTGAAAGACTTAACCCATTAATTTGTAACCATTGCTGTAAAAGACTTAGGGAGACGGTCAAAGCATTACATGCATCTGAGATGTTATTGTGAGTAGTATAGATTAAAAGGTCATCAGCATATTGTAAAACATCAGCAGATTTTTGTAGAGATGATTCTAGATCATAAGAATAAATATTATAAAGCAAAGGTGACAATACTGATCCCTGTGGAAGGCCTTTGAACACAGTCCTCGTTATTTTCTTGTCACCGCAAAAAAGAGAAATAAATCTAACTGATAACAAATTTATGATAAACCGTATAATCAAAGTAGGGACGTTTAAATTTATTAGCTTGCGTTTAAGGACAGATATAAGTACATTATCATACGCGCCTGTTATATCTAGAAATGCGCCAACAACCGACTCGTTTTTTGAAAAGGCTATGCGAAGGTCAGTGGTAAATACACTTAAACTGTCAGTTGTGCTTTTTCCTTTACGGAACCCGAACTGACTGCCTGCTAGTAATTGCTTGTTTTCTATATACCACTCTAAACGATTTTTAACTAAGTGTTCTGCAATTTTGGTTATAACCGAAGATAGCGCAATAGGCCGGTATGATACAATATCATTTGAATTTTTATTTGGTTTAAGGATCGGCAAGATTTCTTGGGAACGCCAGGATTCTGGAATACTTCCAGAAACAAAAATAGAATTAATTATTTGTAGATAATATGATATTGTATTATCACTACAATGTGAGAAGAACGAATACGGAATACCATCTTCTCCTGGGGCCGAGTCTTTCAAGCATGATAGTACTCCTTTCAATTCGTACAATGAAAAGGGAGCGTTCAAAGATGAATGATTATCAATATTTAACAGAGTAGAGTTAGGGTAAATTTGATCAAACTCTGGAGCTGATGCTGGAGCTAATTTGTCAAGAAAACTGTTACTAAGAGAAAGAGGTAATTGTGTAAAGGAAGGAGTATCACTAAATGCTTTTCTAAATCTTTTAATACTGCGCCAAACTTCAGACGGGCATGTACTGGGTGATAAAGACATACAGAATGACCTCCACCCCTGAAGTTTCTTATCTCTGAGAAAAATCCGTGTATCATTAATAATATCTCTAAGGCCTTCCAAATTTTCATCTGACATGTCCTCAGCATATTTTTTTTCAGCTTCCTTTCGCTTCCTAACTGCATCAGCACACGAAGAGTCCCACCATGGGGGCATAGGAATTTTATCAGAAGGATATTTTTTAAGAGGGAAAACTTGGTCTGCTACTTCTACTAAGCACATCGCTAAAGCTTTTGAGCAATCATCTTCTCCACCCTGAGTAATTTGCGGGAGCTCAGCAACTTTAGCATCGACAAGCGTTTTAAATTTATTCCAGTCTGCGTTTCCGAGTCCATACTTTAATCTAGGGGGTCTTTTCGGTGTTGTACTGAACTTTACTGATGAAGTAATTATTAAAGGAAAGTGGTCACTTCCAAAGGTAGAAGAAGAGAAACGGGACCAAGATAAAGATGAAGCCAATCTAGGGGTGCATATAGATAAATCCACAGCACTAGCACTTTCACCTGCATTCGTTCTACGAGTAGGCTCGCCAGTATTGATAATACATAGATTATGATCATCTATAATTTCTAATAAACGGATCCCCTCTCTTTTTGTCTCACCACTACCCCAACACTGGTGGTGACAGTTAAAATCGCCCATTACTAAAAATGGCCTACAAAGGGATGACAACATATTGCTAAATTCTTGTAGGGCATTGTTATTAGCAGTAGGAATGTAAGTGGAAACATAAGTAATATTATTAACAATTACACCAACAATATCAATATTAGAACATGAAAGGAGAGAAACACGTGAAAATGGGGTATTATTTTTAATCAATATGGCCACACCGCCATATCCGTCAGCTCTGTCATTGCGTACACAAACATAACCTGGAATACCAAATAATTGATTATTTTTAATCCAAGTTTCAGATAATGCCACAATATTTGGCTTAAATTTATTTAATAAGTAGAATAGGTCAGTTTTTTTAGGAATTACTGATCGGCAGTTCCATTGAATTATTGTGTCCATCATTTTGGTTTTTATTTAGTATTAAACTACTTATCCGCTCCACGTCGTACGGTTCAAAAGATGTACTTTTACATAATAACATTTTGATGAGGTTTATAATAACATCAACAACCTGCTCATTCTTGTTCTGTTGCAGTTTCATATCGGATTCTTTAGACAAAGCACACCCATTTGCCAAAGATGGGGGTTGAAACTCCCTAAGAAGGGCGTTATGAGCTGCTCTGTCATATCCTTGTGCTGACTTAGGAGGAGCGCGGGGTTTAAGGAAGACTGTCTTTTTATATGATGAAGAAGTTGAGGGTATAGGTTGTGAACTGAAGTATGAATTATTATTGGCGTGAGAATCATGAGATGTAACAGTAGTGAGAGCATTTGCATAGGATTTTGAGGTGGCTGGGTGAATTTTGCTTGCTTCCGCATATGAAACACAGGAATGAGCCATGGTGTGTTTAATGTTTTTTTGCCTCTGAAACTCAGGGCATGTCTTGTCTGTAGCATAGTGAAATCCAGAACAATTAACACAAGATGCAGAATCCTCTTCTACTAAACAAGTTTCACCTAAGTGATTTTGTCCACATTTATAGCATCTAGGGGCAGCTGATCTGCATTGATTTTTAGTGTGGCCATAACGGCAACAGCGGAAACATTGTATGGTGGGATACACATAAGTCTCAACAGGTAGTGCATTATAGCATACATAAATTCTTTTAGGAAGAGCTTGACCATCAAATGTTATTACGACAGTTTGAGATGGTTTCCATGTATATGACCCATTCACTTGAACTTTATAATTTAGGCGTCTTACTTTCAATATTTCACCAGTACCTATGGGAGTTGTTATATTTTCTTTAATTTCTTCCACACTCCATTCAGATGGGATACCCCGGACCAAGCCCATACGAGTGACATTAAAAGTGGGTAGAAATGCTTTAAATTTGTTCAGAGGCAATAAATTGCTATTAATAAATATGTTAGCAGACATAGGGTTTGTAAAAGCTACAACACACTTATTCCTACCAATTCTCTTGACACTGCCAGGAACAATATTCTGAAATTTGTTATTTTTAAGGAAATTTCCGAATGCAATAGGGTGAAGAATGGTGCCACTGTTTTCAGTACTGGTAATACGCTGAACATGAACTATGTATGGCCCTGAATCAGAGGCCTGGTACTCCTTCCTACCTACACCAACTGGTTGGATTGTTTGTATTGCAGTTGGATCCAACTGCAAAGTTTGGGAAGCAGAAATTTCAGAGGGTTGAGAATGTGGAACTGATGTATCGTTATTTATTATGAAGTCTGATTTTAAATTAACTTCTGTGCTGGGAATACATGTACAGTCCATGTGAGAAGAGGTTCCCTCAGGAATCACTCCCTGTCTACTCCGTTTTGTTTTATTACAATGCTTACATACTATTTTATGCTTATGTGAGCGCCTCTTACGTGAAGCACTAACTTTACCGGAGGTCGACGCATCAGATTCCCTTCCACTTGCTGTGGCTACAGACCCATCAGTGTCCATACCACCCATATCTAAATTAGTTGATATGGTAACATAATTACTTACAGGGGGACTTAAGTCAGGGCCTAAATCCCCCACATCTGCTATAGGCGGGTCGTTCATACGACCCGGGAATAGTCTTGGACTATGCTACAAATATATACAAAAACTTACCACAAATCAGGAAAAATTTACACAAAAATAATATTACATACACTACAAAGAAAATATATTTACATAACAACCTCAACTGAACCAATTATCTGCTTAAAATTGAAATATAAAAAATAGCTGAGAAAAAATACACCCGGTGTAACCGAAATTTCCCGCGCTTTTTTCTGGTTTGCCCTTTTCGACGTTTCTTACCTCACGTTAGGGATGGCGATTCATTACGAAAAAGATCGATTCTCGAATCGATTCGAATCGTAACCTAATAAATCGATTCACAAAAAAATCGAGTTCCAAAAGATAGATTCCTTAAAATCGATTTTTTGTTTAAATTTTTTCCAAAAATAAAAAAGTGCCTTACTTATTCTCAATTACTTAGTAGTCCGTAACAAACACTACCTAAAAATAAGTATTTATTTCGCTAATCACAGTATAAATATTACAACAGTCAGTCATTCAACTATACATAAACAAATAAATGACACCGTATCAATCAACAAATACAAAAAAGTCAAAGACCACAAACAAGCGTAACTTTTTTTATTAAAGAGAGGTGATGGAAACTAAGCACATAGTCATCTTGCGAATTTTTGAGCCATTAACTCTTTATCCGACAACGCCGTAATATTACGGGTACATTCGACCAATCCTCTATCCTCTATCTTCTATATTTATTATTATATATACAATATAATATAATAAGTATTAAAATAGATGAAATCAAAATAAGTGTGAAGTTAACTGAGTATCGAATTATCGCAAATATATGGCCCCTGATTCTTTATTGGTTGAAAAATTAAAGCGCGTGGAGCGCGTAATTTAAATTCCTAATTGAAAATAATTTTATGGTTTTTACCAAAACTGAAAAAATCGAATGTCGATTTTCAAGGGTAAAATATCGATAAACTGAATCGATTCAGAACTACATATCGATTTAAAAAATCGATTTTTTTGGCTCGAGAAATCGATTCTTCGATTAATCGATCTCAAATCGCCATCCCTACCTCACGTTACTTGTGTTTGTTGTCAATTTGTCATGAGTTTGTCAAATGAGGCGACTTGAAGTGAAACTACGATACGATTACCCACCTACACCCACGTACCTTTTCTCCAATCAATAAGTCAATAATTGAAATATTGAAGAACTGTTACTGTCTTTAAATAGAACAACTGCGATTTGTTATTGTTAAAATGGATGAGCGCTGTAAAATAAACCCTGGAGATTTCTCCGAATATCTCAAGTCGGTTGGAAAATTAGATGCTTTAGAAAAAATGACTCAAGAGCTGGACAGAGAGCTGGAAGATTCACAAAGGATTATGAGAGAAATCCGGTCTATGTACGACTCTGTATCTACATTGGATGCGAATCGTCCAGAACCTGCCAACAATGGTTTGCGTCATGAGGATATTTCGAATTTTTTGGAAGCCAGTGTTCCAAACCTGCTGATGCCCGATATGGCACAAGATAACCTGGATATAGACATTGATGATGTTATTGCCACAATGAAGACTTATGCTGAAGATCTGAAGAAGAATTTCACTCTCCCAGACCCACCGGCCCCTAGACCGGCAGAGATGGCGAATCTTGACCTGGATCAATATGCTCAGAGCCTAGATCAGCTTGGCAAACGCTTGGCAAATATCAAGCTGAACAAAAAAGATGACTTGAACAACAGGAGTGCTGAACTTGAAGGCAAGCTGGGGCAACTGTGTGAAGATGTCACCATGTTTACTAAGGTAAGGATTTAGTAACAATGCAATAATTGTTTGAGTATATTAGCATCCTAAGGAGCATTGAGAAGAAATCACCTATTTTTCACTCCCTTCCCTCCCCCCTCTACCCACTAGCAGCTGCAACACGGAATATGTAATAGAACAGCTGTGATTGTATAGGGCCGGATGTCTGTTAGGG
Organism: Subacronicta megacephala; assembly: GCA_958496365.1. Lineage (NCBI taxonomy): Eukaryota > Metazoa > Arthropoda > Insecta > Lepidoptera > Noctuidae > Subacronicta > Subacronicta megacephala. The sequence goes on along the minus strand of OY292516.1, from coordinate 16,346,433 downwards.
CTATTAGTATTCTTATACTAATGCTTACAATGCATTTCTTTCATTTACAACTTAGCTCTATGAACATGAGAAGTGTGTGTTGATAACCTTGTGATATGATCATTGGACTGCCATGTCAGGGCCTCAAAGGTTGTTCAAATCCAAGACATCTTCAAGAAAAATATTGTTAGCAAACTTATGTGCATAGTAGATTTACTTGATGGTATGTGAAGTCTCCCAAACACGATAGTGTGGTGGGCTATAACCAATATTCAACTTCAACCTGCTTAGCTCGGGTAGCACTGTACTCTCACTATTACAAGTTGGGCTTATCAAACAAACTAAGGAGCAAGGGATCTGGGAACTAGTTCACTATTTCCCAGTGTCTTTTGTCTGTGGGACCATTCTTCTGATCAAGTCTGTTCTCAAACTATGGAATACTTGCCCCTACACTTCCTTATCTTTATTTTATTACAGTTGGTTGAAGCCAAGACAACCCTGAGTGGGAGCAACAAGAACTGGGTGGAGAGTCGGCAAGATGGCATCGCTCTACAGTATGACAATATCATCAACAAGTTACTCTCTGGCATCAATGAGGTTACATACTTGTTGCAGAACAAAAACTAAATTAAATTATTACTTACTTCCTTTTTATGGATCTCTATTTGCTGTCTGAGTGCAGCTTATTGTGATGAAAGGGTTAAAACCCTAAAGCTTACATACTAGAATGGTACTATACCAAAGAACTGTTTTCTTCCTCGGGAGCATTGGCAAGAAAGTACTTTAGGTTGCTATAGACTTGTATTTTAAGAATAGAAAATGCATGTTATAAAAAAAATAGCGTAGTGCCATTCTAAGATGTAGGATTACGTTTTTCAGTGTTGTATTTGTATGGATAACAATTTGTAATGGTATTAATCTACCAAGTTGATATCAACTATTACTTACATAATATGTATAATATATAAAATACGTCAAAAGAATCCATCAAGTATCAAAATTACTGATAGCAAAAAATAATTGTTCTGCGACACCAGTACCTTATGACTTAGCCGAGTGGGCCTCTCCTAGTGACCGCAGAGCTGACTGATGATGATAATTTGAGTAAAATCTTTTTTATTATTACATTATTTATTCGTTTGTTGCAAAATTCTGTTCTGGCAGGTCCAAAATTACAAATAGGCCCAAATTACATAAAGAATATCGAATGTACAAGTAATTTTGAGGTATGTAGTAATAAAAAAACCTTTTGCATAGGTACTTTTGTCACAGTAAGTGTAATTAATCCTTGATTTTTTGTATTTAGGTTAATGTTAGTTAGATAGATCCTGTGTAAGTGTGTGGACTATAAAAATCAAGTATGACTATTGTAGTTTTTATATCAATAAGTAATCTCTTTTTATTTATTACAATTAAAAAGTCAGTATTTTTGTTTTACTTTTATTAATTTTATATTTACAATCGATTTTTAATTTCAATTTATCCAAAACACTGTCAACAAAAAACGTCAGTTAAAGTTAAATGTAGGTTTCATTCAATGTTCAATTCATTATATTAAATGTATAATTCTGTTAAGTTGATTTAGTCTGATATTCCAAACAAAATGGTCAAATCAAGTAAATAAACAATTCCACAAAGTCAGCTATGTATGATGCCCCTTCAATATGATTATGGAACATAATTGATAGTCAGTCATATTAAATAAATAAAGCATTAATAATAAAGAATACTGTGTTATAACTTCAATACAACATTTAAACAGCTGTGTCAGATCTGTACTTAATATCATAGAACTTGAGTATCATGTTGTATCATTGACTCATGCTGGCAGACTCAAGACGGGGATCATGTAGTTTAATTCTCTTTCGTTCAGTATTATGGTCAGCACTGGTCTCATCATCAACATTCATTTTGTCATCCTTGGATGGTCTTTCATCTGCTTCTAATACTTTCAGCCTTATGTCACACAGAGTGGCCCCATGGAGTGTTTTGATGGCCTCCTGGGCAGCTCTTACCGATGCATACTTAGCAAACCCAAATGTTTTGTTAGGAAATGTAGACACATCTATGAGATCTCCAAAACGACAGAAGGCATCTTTCAAAATAGCTAAAGGGGGAGGATGGGGTTTGAACACTAGGAAACATCTTTGAGCTACCCGGCTGCTGCTGCTGGCAAGTGGCTGAAGAGGGGGAAGGTTGACATTACAGAAATTTTCTTGGTGGGATTCAGCTTTTACTTCCCTCATACCAGGGCCTGATGTAGCAGCTTTAATCAAAGTTGATGCTTGGGCTATTGCCTCTGCAAGCTGTACCAGATCAGGATTTGCAGTGTCTATTGCATTTTTGAAACTGTTTACTATATTAGATAGGTTATTAGCTGCCTTGCTCAGTGGATTGTTATCAGGTTTCACAGATATGATCTCTCCTGAAGGGAACTCATAGTTGTTTAGTCTGTCAACAGCATAAGCTGCTGATTTTGTGCTTTCATAAGTGATGAGTGCTTTGCAATAGCCATTAAATGAATCAGATGTGTATTTACATGATGTCATGCCTGGGACTATGTTAAATAACCTATCTATGTACTTCTGAGGCACCTGTGGGCTGCAAGTCACACAGATTGTGTCATAGTCATGAGGTTTTGTTTTCATAAGTGAAGTCACACTATCTCTTGTTTGCAAGTCCCCTCTTGACTGACTATAATAGTCATTGTAATTATCTTTAACTAAACTTGAGTTACTAGAGTGAAAGCTTTCAGTAAAATTCTCTAAACTATTCCTACTTCTTTTCAATTCTTCTTTAGGAGTTGCAAATATTGCTTTATATTTCTTATCACATTCTTCAAAAGCCTTGGCTGCATCAAGAAATGTGTTATAATTGACATAAGCAAATCCCCTGCACTCATCAGTAACTTTGTCCCGTTGGAGGTGGACTGTGTCAACATTGCCGAATGTTGAAAAATGTTGTCTTATCTCACTCTCAGTTACTTCTTTATGTACTTTGATAAAGAGTCGTTTGTACTTATCCTCGTTGGTGTTGTGGTTATCGTTCTTATGGGTAGCCACCATTACTCTAATTGGTTTATTGCTGTTTTGAATGGTTTTTAAGTGCATCTCCTTTATAGCAGCCGCGGCGGAGGAAGTCTTGCTGTACTTTATGTATGCTATACCCTTGGACTCCCCAGTGCTACGATCCCTGGGCATGTGTAAATCTTCTATATGCCCAAAAGCCTCGAAGGCCGGCCTCAAATCTTCTACCCGTAACTGTTTGCTGCATACTATGAATATCCTCGAGTAAGGTGGTTTGTCGTCATTGCGGTCGTCATTTCTCATGATTTGGTTCCAATTGTTCATGATCAGTCTAACGGTAAATTAGATCAGTGCGAGGTCGTCAATCGAGTCGATATAATCAAGCAGTCTGAAATAAATAGTCTTACATTAGTCTTTTGTATTGTCTCATGTCGCAGTTTAAAATCACAAATCAAATAAGTAGAAAAAACAATATGGTCTCACGAACACAAAAGAAAAAGTTCATTCACCCTCATTTTATAATAGAATACAGAGTATGCGAAAATATTATTTCATTCATAGACTAAATAAGGACAACACACACGTTACATACTGCTGCATGCTGTATGTACTGTATATAATATTAGAAACCTATTGCCTATTGTGAATTAAATTCAAAAACATACCATCAGGCATGTATTCCCCGAAGGGTTAGGCAGAGGTGCACTAATGTACTCCCACACTTCGCCGGTAGTATATGGGGCGAGAAAATCAAAAACCTTTTTTACAATAGGAACAATTTCATTACCCATTGTGTAGCTTACTTGTTCACATAATCACATCTGACCTTTCTGACTAAGTTCTAAAACTTTTGCCAGTAGTGTAGCGTGCCTTGGAAAGCCTGAATCAAAATTAGTTGGGGTGGGGGGGGGGGGGGGGTTACTTTTTTATTTCATAATTCACGAACTATATGATTTTTAGATTTTTTAATCAACTTATAGGATGGGAAAAAGGCGTGTGTGTATGTATGTATGTATTTAATCAACTTAAAATATTTTCGAACCGAATTACAAATGTCAGAAACAAAAATGACGTTAATGTCATACTGACAGCCCGCCAGAGTCAATCAATTTAGTTGTGTCAGTTTTCTGTCAATAGTAGTTTGTGTATTTTGTTTTCTTTTCCTTGTGAAAATACAAATGCAACGCATTACGCAGTAGAAACAAAAATGAGCTGAGCTATGCTTAACTTTTGAACTATATACTATAAAATTCTTCTTTTAGTTGTAGTAGTTGTAGTTTTATTAAATAACTGTTCGTTCAAGTTATTTTCGTAAAGAAAATGTTTCAGCAAACCGACAGTCAATCTCGTCAAAGATATTTCAGAAATGACGATTTTCAAGATGAATTAAATAACTTGTTCAATAAAAAGTTCCAGTTTCGCTTCCACAGCGACTGGGAACTACCGGATAAGGAGTCCTGGTTTTCGACGCCACCGTGGAAAGTGAAACAATTAGAAATTTTGAAAAATAGATTAAATTTTCACAAGAGTCAGTTGAATGACTTTAATATTGAGGAATGGAGCAGTCATACGCGGCGCCGGAACCCTGCAGGGGAGGTGGGCTGGAAGATCAGGTGTCTGATAAACCCCGAGTTTCTTACGCAAGCATGGACAAAGTTTTATGAATGCGCATGTACCTATAACATCATACCGGCGGAGGCTACAATGGAGAGGAAGATGGTGTCACTACACCTATGTGAAGCTCCAGGGGCATTTATCACCTCTTTGAACCATTACTTGAAGTCTAACCATCAGAACATTGAAGTGAGTTGGTATCGCGCAGTAAAAGCTTACAACTGTGTCATCTTCAAGGTTTTTTTCAACTTTCAGAATCATTTAAATGCATGGTAACACATGTTTATCTTAGGTGTATAATAAAACATCTGTTTATATCCCATTATCATATTTATGAATACAGAAATGAAATACTTGAATAATTTTAAATAACATTAATTAGCATGACATCATCACCTCAATAATTTAGAATGGTATGGTCAGGTAATGAACTTAACACCCTATGTTTGAATAACATCCACACTATAACAAGATTGTTGTATGTATGTATGATTGTTGTATTTCTAAAGTAATGCATGAGTTAAGATGCACCTGCTAAGTGGTTAAAGTGTCACCTTGCTACTACCATTGCACTGTATGTTGTGGGTTTGATTCCCACCCAATACAAATATTTTTGGGTTCTATTGAAATTAATTTTGTGTCTGATTGTACTTTGTGTGTTTGTGATTGTATGAACTGAACTCAAAATATCTTGTAATTTTTTATAATTCTTAGGACCTAATCCAATCATAAGCAGGCATATTGCAGCTGATTATACCATTATGATATGTTAGCATATAGATATGTAACAAACCTATTGTATTCAGTGGAAATGGGTGGCTAACACATTGAACCCCTATTACGAAGGCAACTCCCCATCCAACATGATCAGTGATGACCGCTTCATGTTCCACACACTCAACAACTGGGACTTTGGGGAGGACAACACTGGAAACCTTATGAACTGGGAGAACTCACAGGCTATCATTAGGAAGGCCAAGTCTTTGGGCAAGGTAAGGTTTAATTAATTTTGTACTTGTGAATGAGTGTAGGGCATTATTAACAAGGACTTTAAGTATGTTGATTCATTATGGTCTCATTTCTTGATTGGTGTAGTTATCAAGCAATAAACATAAACAAACCACTTAATTTTATTTGATAAACACCTGTTGAAGTTTTCATAAGTACACTTAAATGAGTACAGTAATTCTACAAATAAATGTGCACATACCTACCTGTATGTGTAGGTTTCAAAGAATAAGAAGAAAGTATAATGAGAAAAATAAACCCATTGAGCAGAGATAATCAGAATATTGGGATTTCTCATCAGGTCTGATCATTAGAGTATTTTCCATCTAGGTACTGTTAGTGACTGCAGATGGATCCATTGACTGCCTGCAAAAGCCTGATGCACAGGAGGAAGTTACGTCTCCACTGCATTATTGTGAAATAGTCACTGCATTGCAGGCTCTGAGCCCAGGTATTGTATTTGTTTTGATGTTTATTACTAAATCCACAAGATTTATTAACATCATCATTCTGTTTTAACATTGCTTCAGTGATTCCTCGAGGTCAGTGGTTCTCAACCTTTTTTGACCAGGTTCTAGAAACATTTTAAATAAAAAAAATATTTTCACAGTTAAACTTTTAACATAAGCATAGTAAACTATAGTATGCTGGTAACATCTTAAACTTTTTTGACGACCATTGGTTGGTATTGGGAACCACTTGCTCCAGATGAAATACCACTTGAGTAGCATCAACTAAGTGCTAACTCAATATCATAAATCTGCCATAAAATATCTGACACACCATAGTTGTATAAGAAAGAGTACACCATAATAGCTTTATTTTTACTTCCAGGTGGAACACTCATCTTCAAACTGTTTACATTATTTGAACATTCAACAGTGAGCCTCTTATATCTGATCAACCACTTGTTCACTGAAGTCAACATTTACAAACCAGTCACCTCACGCCAGGGTAACTCTGAAGTATATGCAATCTGTCTCAATTACAAGGGTGTAACAAGCTTAGAGAAATTCCTCCCTACACTGAAAACTGCATATGGATCAGATCTCTATGGAAACTGTGCACTATTCCCCCTTGAAGCAATACCAGAGACATTCCTCAAACAAATTGAAGAGTGTGCATGCTACTTCTGTTCAATACAGTGCCAAGTTATCAACAATAACCTCCAGGCTTACCTCATGCAGAAGAACATTGCACTCCACAGAGACATCAAGAAGATTCGGGCTGTAGTTGCTACAGAGTTCATCTGGCAATATAATCTGAAACCTTTGAACAATGAACATGAGCTTTTGAAAGGAGTTTTACATGAAGAAAATAAAATCAACATGAACCCCAGATATCACCGAGGATCATACACAGAGCGGCAGTTATACACAAAGATGTCTCTTAGGGAAAAGTTAAACAATTTAAATTCATTCCTCCAAGCTGAGGTGCTGTCAAATCCGTTGATACTAATAAATGAACCAGTGAAATGGATGCAGTTTTACAAGGAAAACTCAGACTTGAAACTTATCTTTACTTATGGTTGTCCTTTACAGAAAATAAATAGTTCAAAGTTTATTTTTGTACCTATATTTAAGTTATATCAACAGATTTTAGCTGAAGAAGAATTTAAGGAGATTATATTTTGTAAAGATGGTAAAAGTATAGATAACGATAGAGACTATGGACTGGAGATAAATATGAGACTGATGCTCCCTGAATACGATCATTTAGAGAGCTACCACATATTTGAGAAGAGATGTCTCAAGATGCTATTGCAGAGTATACAGAAGTTGACAGTGGGACAGAGCCTGCTTGTCCAGAACGCTAGCATGTTGTCCCATTTCAATGTCAGCATCATATTCATTATTACAAAGACATGCTTTGAAAAGATTGGCTTCACATCTCAAAACGGTATTGTATTGAGAAATCTGAAAAACAAGTCTGCATTGAAATACCTAGAAATGGTGGACAGTGAGTGTGACAAGACCAGGGGTGACGGCACTAAAGACGTGTTGAATTCTCTGATGGTGCAGACTACAAATATTGGCGATTTCTACAACAGCATAGTGTTCTACAACAACACATTTTATCGAAACAAATGTCTTGAGTACCTCACTAAGATTGAGAAACGAATCTAGATTATTCCCCATTTTAACTGAGTGTAATGTGTACTTGAAGAATATTTTTTAATATTTTTTTATTGTTATAAATGTTCTTGTTCTGTCTATATCCTATTTTACATACATTTAAATAAATCTTAAATGTTGTACGAAGTAATCTCTATTATTTATTATTTTGGAAACAGCTCTCTTCAGTAGTGTGGCAAAAGTATCACAGACTGTATATACTAGTAGTTAGGTACTAATTTAACTAGAAATCATAAAAACATTTGTCTAGCCTACATGCACTACCCCACGACATTCTTTTCTAGATATTGTTGTTGTCTAAAATCGAATCTGTGGATATTGATTATAATTCTTGTCAATAACGCCAGCTATGCTTTAAACTAACTAAAGTGTTCGCGTGTCTAATTAGTAGATTAATAGGCGTATCATAACTACATTACATCACGCTTGTATTCCCCAAAGAGCTAGGTAGACCGACGAAGATACAGGAAAACAGGTGTGTTCCACCCCTTTGGGTCCACCCCTTGTGGGTTTAACCACTGTCCAGAACAAATATTATTTAGTCTCTGCATGATAGTTGTTCAGGGTCTGGGTGATATTGTACGTAGGATTTGCGTTTCCAAATGCAACCACGATAAAAAGTAACCTGTGATTCACTTACCATCACGCTTTTATTCCTCGAACGGCTAGGCAGAGGTGTACTTAATGTACACACGGCTACACATTAAGCTATAAAAAGCCAGTATAGACTGGCCTCGCATTGCACGGAAAGCGATGACGCGATGACGAAATGCGAGGTCAGTCGATACTGGATTTGTATAGTTTGAAGTGAAGCCGTGCGTACATCCACAGATATATTATTATACTCTTTGCTTTGATCCACAGTTACTAAGAAAAATTGAAGTGCGGTCAAATTAGAAAAAAAAAATCTAGCGAAAGTATACATATGTATGTTTATTAAATAAGACCCGCCAGCCAGCCCGCCAAACCTGCCCAGCCAACCAAAGCCGAGAGAGTTCTTGGATTCGTGATCACTTTGGCTATAAGATAATTGCCAGGCATGGTCCAGACCATAGCCCATGCCACTGGGACAGACTGGGAATGTTTGTTTTTTTTCACTCTCAGAACAAAAACTAAAGGTTTCAGTCCACACTATTTAATTCTTCGAGTTTACCATAGACAACAGTGATAAACAGACTATAGTCAGACTATTAATTTCCGAACGAAGCATGTCCGCGCGCGTTGGGACGGGCGCCACTGGCGGTCGTCTTGTCGTTTGTGCTGTTGCAAACTGTCAAATCAAATCGAAGTTCAAAATACAAAAACATTTTGTAATTTATTTGATTATATCGTAGAAATATATTTGTGATCAAGTGAGAGTGGATGGTTTTTGATATAGGATTTATGTTTAAACACTAAATAAGTACAATGGATATAAACGAAGGTGAATATACGTTTTGCATAACCTATTTGCTAACTGTTTAGCGGTATTTCTATGAAAATAATGTTTACTTTGCCTACTTCGGGTAACCTTAATAAGAACCTTAATAACCTTGATAAAACACTTCATGCAAGATCTGTAATTGTTTCAAATGATAAAATGTATTTTAGTTTTCAAGAATCAATGTAGGCGTTTGTAGGTTATCAAAACACTTGTTTTATACTTATATCTTATTTTTATTACTAAAAAGCAGAAAATAACCCATACTCCATGCTCCGTTAGCTACTACCTTATAATAATAAGGAAGGAAGAAAGGCTTCAAATTTCTAATATTCTGGATAGTAAAAAAATAATAATTTTGGTTTTTATTTATTGTACCATGTAAGTTACAGAAAATAGGGTAATCATTAGGTTTTGCAAGGTATTCTTTAATATTTTTTAGAGCTCCCCAAGGTGTTTAACTTTGATGTGCATTGTTTTGACATATTTTCTCAGTCTTCTAGTCCCTCCTGAAAGCCTTCAACTGTTATCGTTATCACCCATTTTGAGAAGCACTGAATGTATGTGTACGTGAGTTGGTTAATGCAACTGTTATGTACTGTTTTGGTGGCACGTTAAAAACTACCACTGGTTAGCCAAGGCCCCTAAAGGGGTCATAAGTTGACATTGCTCTGCCTATCTCAAGCATTATTATTATCATTGTTACAATATTCTACTGCTGGACCCTCAATTATTTACGTCAATGTCTTTGTTCTTTAGTGCATAACTATATGAAAAAAGAAGAAAGATAGAAAATTTCTCTATTTCTGTACATTCAATCTCTTTCTCTTCAGGTTCAACCGCAGATGACCTGTGGACCCCCTACAAGGAGTTAGTCTCTGTGGTAGAAGGCTACCTGGCACATGAGGGCAAGGGAGCCCCATATGCAGTCCATACATTTGAATCAGTATTGAGACGGCACAAGCAGACATTCCTGTCTTTGTTTAAGAATCCTGTAAGTGTATTGGTTACTTATTTGTTACTATTATTAGAATATCCTTCTGATATGATCATTGACTACAAATTAGTAACAGTCCAGGGTAGTGGCAGTTTACTATCCTTCGTTCTCTGGCCCATAGGCTTGTGTGGTAGACAATATACATATACTTTCTCAGTTTGAGAATAGAGCTATGCCAAGTAATTGGACCGTAACTAGGTTGATGACTGAGTGGGCTCCCTAAAAAATGGTTGAGCTACACAATGACTGATGTATGCGTTCCGTCAGTTAGGACAGGTCAACTCAAAGCTGGTATGGTTCTTTCTTCAAAAGGCCTGTTCAGATTTTGCCCTACATTGAACTCGCATATAATATAACTATTGTCTGGACTTTAAAAGGGACCATGATTCTCTGAGTTTGTTTCGACGTTTCTTCTCATAGGTCGTCAGATAGGAAACGTCGACGCCATCTAGTTAAAAAAAATATGTAAAAAAACGACTTGTAAAAGTGTCTTAAAAGATCTATTTACAGAAAATATCATTTCATTTCATTTCAGTATTACTATTACAAATGGTATGTAAGATGATAGTAGGGAGAGGAATAGGGGTGGACAAGTATGTTTCATACATTATAATAATATGTTTAAATGATCATGTGGTTGCCAGTTTGAAACCCACCTATCACTATGGATATGATCTCACTTGTAATTTAAGCATTTAGCTTAGTATGAGGGGACATTAGTAGGGTGACCCCTATTGCTAGTAAGCTCACAAACAAAAGTAGTATAAGTATTGTCATTAGGATGGAAGAAAATGTTTGATGGATTTACTTTGTTATTTTTTTTCCTCACATGTACTGTTTCTATTTTAGGCAAAGAATACATCAAGCCGGGAGGAGATAAAACGAGGTATCACAGAAGGAGTGAATCTCCCCAGTGTTGGCAGGACACTCCTGTCAAAAGAACTTGTAGATGAAGCTATTATTATATCAGGTTTGTATTGACAACTTAAAGTTACAACTACTGCTTTAACAGTACATTTGGTCTAGCAGTTCAGGCAGCCACCTTCCCAATAAATTCATAGTGTTAGTGGATTCAATTTCCAGCTGAGAGATATCTGTGATGTTTCTCAGATATTGGTTTTGAGGCTGGGTGTAGTTTGTCTCCATTAATTTTAAAGGGTTCTCTGTTGCTGGAGTTTGTCTTGGGCGTGGTGGTATGCATGGCTACAGTATAGCTATATAAATCCAGTTTACCCAGGCCTCTTATTGTATGGAAAGCTATGGAAGAATAGTAATTTTATAGTTTAACCTGTAGCCATATGCATCACTGCAATACTAAATATTCTGCAATCATTAGGTCTGTTCTGGTTAGAAGGTCAATGTAGTCAGTTAATTTTCTGGGCAGAGGATGATCATGCGTTAGTGATACTATTGGTGTTGCTGGCATCTTTATCAGGCATCAAGCAGCCTTGTTCTCTGTCTTGGACATCTTATTAGAAATATAGTTACAGTTAGTTCAAAATAACTCTGCTTGTGTGAAGTTAGCTGTTCCACTATTGCATAGTAAAATTGCTTAATTAAGTGTTTTATACATAAATATCGAAATTAGTAAAGGAAATCATAAAGAATGTGAAACATATATGACTGCAATTGTCTTTACAGCAACTCATTCTATTACAATTTAACACTGCCTGACTAAGCCTGTCTGAAAATATCCGCAAGTGTGAAACACTTGCTAGTAGTTATTTCGAACAAACATACTATGTGATATCCAAACCTCTTCTATGGTACTGTTGTGTGTATCCTTAGATATGTACAATGTGAGTGAGTACCTGTCTCTGGAGCTGCTGCACACGGCGCAGCGCCAGTCGCCGCGGCACCCCGGCCTGCCGCGCGGCCTGGTGGCCGTGCTCCTGTACTACGACGGCCGACGGGCGCTCGTGCAAGCACTCAAGGAACTCGTTATGGCCCGAGATGGGGTGTGCTGGTGAGATTGGAACTTGTGTTATTGACAAACAACTGACAGCTAATTGATCAATCATGAAGCAAATCCTCCATTGTTCTACCGAATCTGTATGATACTTATACAGATAATACAATATACAGAATTTTCATCAACTGAGGATGTACCCTGACCTGTTATTAGTTCGGCCTTTTGTCTGCCAAGCGTTTACCCAACTGATTGGAGAACCTCTTGAGATTCATCCCTTTGAATGGAGGCCCCTCCATCACGTTTGTCTCAAATGTCTGGGTGGTAATAGTTTATTTATAAAAAAACATTAAAAATTTATTAATGTAAATATATAAAACTGGTTAATTTCACTACTGATAAATTGTCAAGTCATACTATTTATAATTCTAATTGATACCAACTTGAGACAGCTTTTAGAGCTCCCACACAAAACTGTGAATTCGCGTCGCATTGCACAAATCAGGTTCCGATGCGTCCGGCGAGCGCGCAGATTTTTGCAATGCGACGCGAATTCGTAGTTTTGTGTGGGAGCCCTTAACAATAGCGATTATTGTAGGTCAATCAACGCCCGTGAGGAGATAGTATCGTACGTGTCCCGCTACGTGGAGCAGCTGATATCGGACGGGTTGCTAGGCAACGCCCTGGATGCGTTGCGCCGCTTCACCCTGGACAGCGAGATGGAGTTGCTGCAGAACAACCGAGCCCTGCCACCTGGCAGACACCACTCCACACTTGTCAACACTATAGAAACTACAAGGTGATACAACCTTCATGCTGAAATATAATATGTATAGTGCAGGGTAGCATAATGCAACAGAATCATTTGCTTTTTGAAAGAGGAACTCTGGACTGTGTTTTTATTTACTTTTTTTATGTTTTTATTTTGTATTTGCCTAACAGAAAGTTGTTAGCGGGTGTGGTATTCGCTGCCTCGGCTCAACGGGGACTCAACAGAGATATCATTCTGAGGATTATAGCTGAGGTCTGTACAATATTTGTACGTATATTTATTAAACATATCAATAACATTATACATATTTACGTTTCTTTTTTTTAGCAATCGACGTCGCCAACAGTGGGAGCGACGGGCGCTCTCGATGAAATATCGCTAGGTTTACAAATGGCCTTGTTGTATGCTCTGGATTTATCTGTATTGCATAGGTAAGAATTTGTACTTATTATCAGTATTTTAAGCCGATTTGTAACTTGACTGCCTCATTAGTCTAGTGGTCCTAAGCGCGACTGCTATGCTAGAGGTCCTGGTCCTTCGATCCCCAGGTTGAGTAAAGTGTTATTGGGTTTTTCTATGAAATTCCCAGTAGCAGCTTGGAGTCTGGATTTGTGCCCGGTTAATGGCAATAGGCTCGCCCCTTATTACATGGAACCTAAAAACATACCGGTGAAATATGGGTGTACATTAGTACACCTCTGCCTAACCCTTCGGGGAATACAGGCGTGATGGTATGATTTGGAACTTGCAAGGGACTATGAGGCTTACTGTTCGTCACAATATTTTGTTACAGGCGTGATGATGGTGAAGAATTAGCTAAGAAGCTGCCCCTCGTCCAGGACCCGGAGCTGATCTCCGTGCTGCTGGAGTCCCTGTCGGGCCCCGCGGAGGGCGGGCGCGGCGCCGGAGTGCGGGCGCTGTGCCAGCTGGCCCTGGGGCTGGCGCTGGCCGCCCTCAAGCGAGCCCCACAGTCGCTACTGCGGAGGACCACAGCACCACATCTCAAGTGTGATCTGCTGGACCAAGATGAGATGCTGGTCGACGCTGCTATTGATGGCAAAGTAACTTAAATTTCCTTCCAAATAATCTTATGATATGGTCAGATTCAGACAAGATTAGGTCATAAGCGCGACTGCTGAATTGAGACGTCCTGGAATTGATTCACAAGTCCAGTATTTTTTTTTATGAAATTCTCATAAGTACAGTTTGTTCGAAATAAGTAAGCCGATCGGAAGTTAGCCGTTTTCTAGGGCCGCGCAGTTACAGTCGCGTAATAAAGTGTTAGCGTTCGGAAACGTATTCAAATAATTTCGAAAATAAGATAAATAAGTTGTTAGAATTACGTGTAATATTGCTGGATTGCTTTATTGATAAAATCCATACATGAATTTTCACAAAATCATTAAACTGTCATTTAAATTTTAAATAGTTCACAGATTTGCAAAACAGTGTTGCTTTTAGGCATTTTTCCGCAAAGAGCAGCAAGGACAAACTACAATGATACAATAACATTGAGAAATAACGAAAACAATAACCAAAAACTAAACAAAAATAATGTCAAAATAAAAAAAACGCGTAGCACTTTTGGCACTGACTGTGTACTTGCACTGGGGGAGCGAGACAGAATTATGCATCAAACACTAAGGATTGAGTGAAACAGCGAAGCGGCGCTGACCCCGCCCCTCGCGCCATTACCACGCATGCGCGCTACTGATCTAGGCGTAAAAATGCCTAACTGCGCAGCGACTTGCGGACAACTTCCGATCGGCTTACTTATTTCGAACAAACTGTAGCTTAGAATTTTAGTTGTTTTTAATAGTTAAAGACCTTTTAGAAATTTAGAGGATCATAACAATTGTTGTTTTTTTAGTAACAATGATAGTTGATTGTATAATTTATTTGTGACAGGTATTTGAGTACCTAGACGAGGCTATCCTGTCGACGGACTTGGTAGCGAAAGAGGAGTACTACCAGCGACGCATACACACGCTCATCACGGACTTCATCGTGCTCATGCACTCCAAGCTGATGGAGATGAGGGTCAAGTGAGTCACATGCTAGGTTATCGAGAGGATAATGTTTAGGTAGTATTTGTTGTGGGTATGGTCACGCTGTTTGCAGCATGAATGTGCCGGCTTGACTGGGGAAGGAACACACTCTCCCAGAAGACCGACGTCCGAGTAGTAGCGTTTCGCTACTGCGCTTCGTTTGGCGAGCGAAAGGGCCGGCAATTCCCTTCCTTCTCCTTTTCTTCTTCCCCTCTCTTTCCCTTAATAGGCTCGCTTCTACAACACTTGGGTATTGCAGATGTCCATGGGCGGCGATGACTTCTTATCATCCGGTAGCTCGTCTGCTCGTTTGCCAA
Organism: Subacronicta megacephala; assembly: GCA_958496365.1. Classification (NCBI taxonomy): domain Eukaryota; kingdom Metazoa; phylum Arthropoda; class Insecta; order Lepidoptera; family Noctuidae; genus Subacronicta; species Subacronicta megacephala. The sequence goes on along the minus strand of OY292516.1, from coordinate 16,331,208 downwards.
GTTATCCCATAATTATTTTTTTGTGTTTGTTGATGGTGACGTCATAACGTGCGTGTGTGTGTGTGTCCGTAGGGCGGACGAGGCGGCGCGTGCGGTGCAGATGTACGCGTCGGAGGGTCTGAGCCCGCCGGCGGGCGCGGGCGGGTCGCGCACGCGCCT
>OY292516.1:16214284-16330849 GCA_958496365.1 Subacronicta megacephala | reverse complement strand
ACGGTAACTAGAACATATTCCAGCACTGAAACTAATTGTCAATGTATGCGCGTGCAGACGGAGTGCCGCATCGAGGAGTACCCGCTGTCGCGTGCGTTCCTGGTGCTGGTGGAGGCGCTGTGCGCGGCCGGGCCGGTGCCGCGCGCGCTGGGCGCCGGCGCGCGCGCCCCCGGCCTCGACCCCTACGTGGACCACGCGCTCACCCGCCTGGCGCTGCCCGCGCCGCACCGACCCTATGCCAAGCCCACCGAGAAGTGGCAGGTACTCGCATACATTCATACTTTATCATCATTCATAGGTGCTATAGATGTCTGCAAGGACCAGTTTTTTGTTTCCTGCATCTAACGACTTCCAGCTTTACCAGGTCGTCTATTGGTCTCTACAAACTCCTGTCTCCAGTTTTCCGTTCAGAAACCTTTTACTCCAGAAGACATGCAGTACTTAAATGTATACAATAATGCTTCTTATAAAATCTTTCTTATTTTGGGACACCGACACATTAAAATTCCAGGGAGGGAGTAAGTAAGGGAGTGCCATTAATTTATTACGTAAATATGATTTTGACGGCTTTAATTCAGTATCCGAAATGAAACTAGATTAGTTATATTATATTTCGATTTACATAATATTACATAAGGATGGGTTTACGCCCCTCCAAAATATTTTTGCCCCCCTCCTCTTGGGACTGTTACGTAAATAATCAATGACCCGTAAACATATTTGAAGGGTGGAAGTAACTTGTTGATTTCTCCACAGATGCTCTCGCTCTGCTTCCGGCTGTTCGCGCGCTGGCTGGACCAGTTACGAGCCGTCCCCGTCGGACTTCCCGCCGGTGGGCCGCGAGCCCGACACCAACCCGCCGCCCGGCTTCCGCCTGCTGCTGCAGCTGCACACCAAGTCCGAGCTGCTGCGGCTGCTGCTCACCTCGCTGGACGAGGCGCAGGAATTGATGGACAGACCACCACAGCCTGTCAAGGTAATTCTCTCGTTTTTTTGTATTAGTTTTTAGTTAGTTTATATTTCAGAAGTCATTAGTCATTATTTTTTACGTCTTTTTTTTTGACTTTTAATTCACTCGTTTAAATAGAAGCCGGTAAAAAAAGATTACAACTATAGTTTTGTGACAAAAGAAGAATATACTTATTATTTCGTGTTGATTGTATGATTTTCTGTAATTATTTTTTTGGTTTTGACTCCAGGTGTTTGTGGAGCAGAGTCTGATCAGCATCCTGCAGATCCTGGAGCGTGCGCTGGCGCTGGAGCGGCCGCTGCTGACGGCCGCCGCCGACGCTGGTCGCTCCGTGCTCATCGTGCCGCTGTCCAAGCTCATACTAGGTGATACTTCCTTATCAGTTTCCTGCTTTTTACACACTTAAAATTCTCGATTTTATGTATTAACTTGCATTTGCAGTTTCTTTCCCGTTACGGAGTATTTATTTTTTGCACGGGAACCTAATTCTTTCTCTAAACTCATATCAACTATCTGCAATTGGGAATCCCGCCAAAATTGATTCAGGCGTTTCGGCGATTAGCTGGAAAAAATAGACGAACTTACAGACTTTTTTATCATAAGTTCCGTATGGGTATATACTATTCTCGGGGAGTTGGGGTGGTTTGAATAAAACCAAACAGCTTCCCACTCATACCCAAAATACGCGCTTTGTCGTGGAGTTGCGGAAAATAGCCCGCTATACCATACCACACCAAAGGTATCGTGTCCATTTCACTTCGATTTTAATAATTTTATACTGATTGTATAATTGTGTGTCAGCGCCCGAGGGTCCGGACAACAACTGCCGGCTGGTGACGTGCTGCAAGGTGCTGCAGCACGTGACGTCACTGCCATGGGGCGCGGCGCGGGCGGTGACGCTGCTGTGCCGCGCCCTCCACACTCCGGCCTCCGCGCGCCACCTGCTCGCCTCCATCACACACCGACACGCGCTCGCCGCTGAGATCAGGTACTCATCACCCCTCCTCTACCTCCCACCCCTTGGGGCGCGGCGCGGGCGGTGGCGCTGCTGTGCCGCGCCCTCCACACTCCGGCCTCCGCGCGCCACCTGCTCGCCTCCATCACACACCGACACGCGCTCGCCGCTGAGATCAGGTACTCATCACCCCTCCTCTACCTCCCACCCCTTGGGGCGCGGCGCGGGCGGTGACGCTGCTGTGCCGCGCCCTCCACACTCCGGCCTCCGCGCGCCACCTGCTCGCCTCCATCACACACCGACACGCGCTCGCCGCTGAGATCAGGTACTCATCACCCCTCCTCTACCTCCCACCCCTTGGGGCGCGGCGCGGGCGGTGGCGCTGCTGTGCCGCGCCCTCCACACTCCGGCCTCCGCGCGCCACCTGCTCGCCTCCATCACACACCGACACGCGCTCGCCGCTGAGATCAGGTACTCATCACCCCTCCTCTACCTCCCACCCCTTGGGGCGCGGCGCGGGCGGTGGCGCTGCTGTGCCGCGCCCTCCACACTCCGGCCTCCGCGCGCCACCTGCTCGCCTCCATCACACACCGACACGCGCTCGCCGCTGAGATCAGGTACTCATCACCCCTCCTCTACCTCCCACCCCTTGGGGCGCGGCGCGGGCGGTGGCGCTGCTGTGCCGCGCCCTCCACACTCCGGCCTCCGCGCGCCACCTGCTCGCCTCCATCACACACCGACACGCGCTCGCCGCTGAGATCAGGTACTCATCACCCCTCCTCTACCTCCCACCCCTTGGGGCGCGGCGCGGGCGGTGGCGCTGCTGTGCCGCGCCCTCCACACTCCGGCCTCCGCGCGCCACCTGCTCGCCTCCATCACACACCGACACGCGCTCGCCGCTGAGATCAGGTACTCATCACCCCTCCTCTACCTCCCACCCCTTGGGGCGCGGCGCGGGCGGTGGCGCTGCTGTGCCGCGCCCTCCACACTCCGGCCTCCGCGCGCCACCTGCTCGCCTCCATCACACACCGACACGCGCTCGCCGCTGAGATCAGGTACTCATCACCCCTCCTCTACCTCCCACCCCTTGGGGCGCGGCGCGGGCGGTGGCGCTGCTGTGCCGCGCCCTCCACACTCCGGCCTCCGCGCGCCACCTGCTCGCCTCCATCACACACCGACACGCGCTCGCCGCTGAGATCAGGTACTCATCACCCCTCCTCTACCTCCCACCCCTTGGGGCGCGGCGCGGGCGGTGGCGCTGCTGTGCCGCGCCCTCCACACTCCGGCCTCCGCGCGCCACCTGCTCGCCTCCATCACACACCGACACGCGCTCGCCGCTGAGATCAGGTACTCATCACCCCTCCTCTACCTCCCACCCCTTGGGGCGCGGCGCGGGCGGTGGCGCTGCTGTGCCGCGCCCTCCACACTCCGGCCTCCGCGCGCCACCTGCTCGCCTCCATCACACACCGACACGCGCTCGCCGCTGAGATCAGGTACTCATCACCCCTCCTCTACCTCCCACCCCTTGGGGCGCGGCGCGGGCGGTGGCGCTGCTGTGCCGCGCCCTCCACACTCCGGCCTCCGCGCGCCACCTGCTCGCCTCCATCACACACCGACACGCGCTCGCCGCTGAGATCAGGTACTCATCACCCCTCCTCTACCTCCCACCCCTTGGGGCGCGGCGCGGGCGGTGACGCTGCTGTGCCGCGCCCTCCACACTCCGGCCTCCGCGCGCCACCTGCTCGCCTCCATCACACACCGACACGCGCTCGCCGCTGAGATCAGGTACTCATCACCCCTCCTCTACCTCCCACCCCTTGGGGCGCGGCGCGGGCGGTGACGCTGCTGTGCCGCGCCCTCCACACTCCGGCCTCCGCGCGCCACCTGCTCGCCTCCATCACACACCGACACGCGCTCGCCGCTGAGATCAGGTACTCATCACCCCTCCTCTACCTCCCACCCCTTGGGGCGCGGCGCGGGCGGTGGCGCTGCTGTGCCGCGCCCTCCACACTCCGGCCTCCGCGCGCCACCTGCTCGCCTCCATCACACACCGACACGCGCTCGCCGCTGAGATCAGGTACTCATCACCCCTCCTCTACCTCCCACCCCTTGGGGCGCGGCGCGGGCGGTGGCGCTGCTGTGCCGCGCCCTCCACACTCCGGCCTCCGCGCGCCACCTGCTCGCCTCCATCACACACCGACACGCGCTCGCCGCTGAGATCAGGTACTCATCACCCCTCCTCTACCTCCCACCCCTTGGGGCGCGGCGCGGGCGGTGGCGCTGCTGTGCCGCGCCCTCCACACTCCGGCCTCCGCGCGCCACCTGCTCGCCTCCATCACACACCGACACGCGCTCGCCGCTGAGATCAGGTACTCATCACCCCTCCTCTACCTCCCACCCCTTGGGGCGCGGCGCGGGCGGTGGCGCTGCTGTGCCGCGCCCTCCACACTCCGGCCTCCGCGCGCCACCTGCTCGCCTCCATCACACACCGACAGGCGCTCGCCGCTGAGATCAGGTAGGTACATACAGTGGAGTATGACGTACCCGTGCCCAGCACTGAGAGGTAGAGGAGGGGTCATGTACAGTGGGTTATAGCTGTTACGTGACCCACTTAGACCCCGCCGGCACACCTAAGGTGGCTCAGATAACAGCAACAGCACAGTGGGATTAAGCTATACGTCCAACGCTATCCTGCTATGGAACCTCACTCTCCGTCAAGAAAATCTCTCAGTCATGCATTATAAGCGCGTAAAAATTAACTAAAAATACGCACATGACTTCCAAAAGTCAGAGTCGCGTGCCGTGGATTTGAATGACAAAACCGGTTAGCCTCATCACTACCTGTGTCAACAACCTTTGAACGTCATTTATTTGCATATTGTGAAGTAAATTGTGTATACACTTCAAGCAGCAGGAGCATAAAAAGTAAAAAAAAACGGGTATATTAGATGAAACATTTGCCAAACTTCTTGGCAGTATATGATTAGGTATAAATGAGACAAAGTTGTAGTATAGTCTGGTTATAATTATCCAAAGGTGCATCTTATATACTAACGACTACGTGTTGATCACGGATAGTAGAAACATTTAATAGATATTGAACGTGCGATAAAGATCATAAGATTGCGATGTAGATTGTAGATACAGCACAAAGATATTGTACTGTAACAGTACACCCCCCTTTAAAAAAAAAAATTATTATGGTAATAGTGTTTACAATATGAATTTGGCCTAAACCTTACTAGTTATTTGCTGATGTATATAAATAATAATGCTATTGTACGCGGTGGAATTTGATGACGCCTGTTGTGGTGTGATTTGCTGACGTATGTAATTTTGACTTAGCTGTTGCACGAGTGTTTATTATTTTTTTCCGTTAAACTCTTCATCCTTCTGTCCAGTGTTTTCATTATGCCGTAAAGTAGGATCACGCCGATTGTTAAAATAATCTGTCCCATTGCAACATTTCTTGTCCACCGTAAGTCCTCCTGGATCAGGTTACGGAGTTTGTCCGCTTCGTTTTGATTGAGGCAACTGTCCGTATTGTATGTTATCTGGTCCTTAGAACTTTGATTTCCCATTTTAGATGTCTTGTTGTTACGAGTAGTTGTGAATTAATGGTATATGTTAAGATCTATGTTAATATATATACGAATAGCTTGCTTATATCAGCGATTTTTATAGACGTACTACTGGCTTTACTTTACGTCCCGATCGTGTAGTGTACGTGTGTGAATGTCTGTAGAAATCCTTTGAATCTGGCACGTAGTTTGATTCGTCATTGATCATGAATGCTGGTTTCAATCTATCAATTGATATCACTGTCTCTTTATCCCTAATTCTAATGCAAAATGTTTTATCTGTTTTACTAATTACTGGGTAGGGTCCTTCATACGGCGGTGTCAGGGCTTTCTTAATTCTATCGCACCGAACAAATACGTGTGAGCATTCTTTGAGTTCGGGATGCACAAATATAGCTTGGTTGTGGTTTTTTCTTTTCGGAATTGATGTCATTTGTGTGATGTCCTTTTGAATTTGTTTTACAAACTCTTCGTACGTTGATAACTGTGCTGCTGATGACTCAAAAAATCCTCCAGGGAGTCGTATTGGCGTTCCATATGTCATCTCTGCTGAACTATAACCTGTGTCTTCTCGCAAGCTACTCCGCAACCCGAGTAAAACTGTTGGAATTTCTTTTAACCAATTTTCGTTGGATTCTCTTGTCATTAACGCCACCTTTAAAGTTCTATGAAATCTCTCTATCATTCCATTGGATTGCGGATGATAAGGTGTTGTCCTAATTTTAGTCCCATTTGCAGCGTATAGTGTGTATTGTTCATTTTGTAAAATTGAATATCTCTGTTGCTTGCTAATGACTGAAATATTTGCGCCCGTGTCAATCAAAAACTTCATACCACTTTTTCGGTCGGTAATGGTGAGGCGATTGGATGGATTGCACAGAGTTTCGCCGTTGTCTGTGCTCTTATTCGTTTCCCTGGTTCCGTACGTAAGTCATTGGTTTCCAACCGCATGGTTTAATGCAGTTCCTTGCATATTTTCCGAATCTTTCGTGGTAGTAACAAAATCGATTTGCTCCTCTATAGTTTGTTCTCGGCCTCATAATCGGGAATTGTTGACGTTTCTTGAAATGATTGTGCGTGCTGGGTCGATAGCCATATTGACCTTGCTGAATTGCGTCAATATCTATCTGTAATTTTGCTAGAAAATGGGCTAAAATGCATGCTGTATTGTTGTCGTTTGAAGTGTCGTTGCTAACAGCTGATATTTCGGTTACTTTTGAATTCATTATTATTTTGTCTGCAATTTGGCTCAGTTTGTCAATTTCCATGTCTTCCGTAACTGCTAGAACCGTAGTAACTGATGTTGGTAAAAGCCTGAACCATAGTAGTTTAATTGTTTCGTCACTGATTTTTCCTCTCCCGAGGACTCGCATTTGACGTAATAACTGCGAAGGTTTTTGATCACCGAGTTCTGTCTCTGATATTAATTTTTGAAACTGTCGCTGTTCTGTTTCTTCGTAACAATCAATTAAACGTTCCTTGATGTTTTTATATTTATCTGTAGTCGGTGGTGAAGTGATTAGGTCACTAACTTGTAGTATTTCTTCCTTGGATAATTTTGCTATTACTGTACAGTATTTGTATTCGTCTCCTTGCTTCTGTGGTGCTAAAATGGCTTCTAGTTGCGTGAACCATAATCTTGGTTGGTCTTTCCAAAATTCCGGAATGCGAGATAAAACCGAGGTGCCAGCAGCTACTTCAAGTGTTCCTTGCTGATTTATGTTCGCCTTGCATGGTGATTGTGCCATGTTTCTTGCTGCGTATTCGTTCGTCGGGGTCACCAATTTGCCAAACTTCTTGGCAGTATATGATTAGGTATAAATGAGACAAAGTTGTAGTATAGTCTGGTTATAATTATCCAAAGGTGCATCTTATATACTAACGACTACGTGTTGATCACGGATAGTAGAAACATTTAATAGATATTGAACGTGCGATAAAGATCATAAGATTGCGATGTAGATTGTAGATACAGCACAAAGATATTGTACTGTAACAAAACACTATATTGATGTACATCAAAGCAATTTCTGTAAACCAGATACGGGTTCGTGGAATGTCTCGAAGCTGAAGAGTGGCCAGAGCCGATACGGGCGGAGAGCGGAGCGGCAGAGGAGGGCGCGAAGGAGGAGGGCGCCGCGGAGGGAGCGGTGGAGGCTGGCAACCCGGTGCGGCAGGCCAAGGAGGGCGTGCTCATGCTGCTGCAGCATGTACTGCCAACCGCACCTCCCAACCTGGCCCACTTCCTGCTTGGATACAATCTCAGTGATGATGTGAGTTCGAAGTTGCGAACTATTTTTAACTAAACTTACTAGTACTAATACTGGCTCCAAATAAACAACGTTCAAGATCAGGTTAAAAAGACTTCTTGGAAAGTTATTTGAGAACAATATTATAGAATTTTTTTGGATCAGTTGGTTATTCAAAGTTTCGGTCACCAGGTCTAGAGCATAATCATATCAGCTTAAGAACAAAAGGCTTTTCCCGTTCCTTTCGTTGTTTATTTCATCGACGCTCGTCCTGGTATCATGAGACTGAAATAGATTTGCATTGGGTCTATTATATGGAACTTGAAAGATTATATCGTGCTGAAAGTCTGACGAAAGACGAGATATAGATTTGCATTGGTTCTATTATATGGGACTTGAAAGATTATATCGTGCTGAAAGTCTGACTAAAGACGAGATAATGTGACGACAAAGCTTTGTCGTGACTGGCAGGTCGTCTGCCAATCTCATTAGAGGCCGTCCTACATCACGTTACGTCGTTATATTTCGTTTAACGCCATTGTTTGTACACAGTTTGAGCAATAAATGTCTTTGTCTTTACGTTACGGTAAGAGCAGAGTATATTAACATGTGTTCCAATATCTGTCAGGTGAGTCGCAGTTCCCTGAGCGAGGCGGGCGCGGCCGGGTACCCGCGCACCTGCCTGCACTCTATACTCGACATACTCGAGCAACATATCGCTTCACACAATCACCAACACAGGTATGTCAACTACTGACTAACATCACTGTCCAACTTGTTTTGAATCCTATTGTTAATAGTGTAAAGTTGAGAATTCTAAAGCGAAAGTTAAACCACACATATCTATTGCAATTTCACTTTCCCCTTATGTTGTTTAGGTAGCAAGGATTGTTTTAGTGCTTAACTAGCTTCCCGCCCACGGCTTCGCCCGCGTAGTTTCTCGGCTTTTCTATACTAAAATATGTATGTATTATACATATAAACCTTCCTCTTGAATCACTCTATCTATTAAAAAAAAACCGCATCGAAATCCGTTGCGTAGTTTCAAAGATTTAAGCATACAAAGGGACATAGGGACAGAGAAAGCCAAAGACAGACTTTGTTTTATACTATGTAGTGATAAAGGCCCAGTATAAGCTGAATTCGCATTGTATAGGCTTTTTCAACAGTGAGAGTTCACCTTATACTGGCAATGTTATAGCAAGTTGTGTAGCTGTATATATATACGTAAATCATATTATGATTTATCACAAAACGTCATTTTAGCCTCCCAGACTGAAGAAGTCCTTACTAAAGAACGTAGGTACACATAGCTGCAGGTCAACCTTTACAAATCCAGTTTAAGCTGATTTCGCATTGCTTAGGTTGCCCATACAGTAAGAGGCCAGCGTAAACTGGTTTTGAACACTTGATGTGTAGCCTTGCGTACCATCATGTCTGTATTCACCCAAAGAATAAGCAGAGGTATTCTGATATTCAGCCACAGTTTGTCGGTATATTTTAAGTCCATTGTTATACGGGGGCAACCGTATTGCTTTTAACGGGGCACAATTCTAGTTTACAGTTTGTTCAAAATAAGTAAGCCGATCGGAAGTTAGCGGTTCCGAACTACCGCGGTGATAAAATCGTTTAATTAAGTGTTTCAATACATAAATATCGAAATTAGTAAACAAAATAATTAGAAATGTGAAACAAATACGACTCTAATTATCTTTACACCGACTCTTTCTATAAAAATTTACCACTTCTAAACCACTTGCAGACAACTTCCGATCGGCTTACTTATTTCGAACAAACTGTACGATCCCTGAAATCCGTAATATAACTATAACGAGACGTGACTATACAATCAGGGAGGCTAACAACCTGGTGGAGAGTTGTTACCGGCTGGTGTACTGGCTGTGCGCGCGCCCCAACACGTCGGCGCCCATCCTGCGGTTCCTGCGCACGCGCGACTACTTCCTCTCCAGACATGTTAAAGCTACCGTCGACCTCAAGGTAAACGATTTTAACAGTATCACTAGATCTTGTGTGACAATGTTGGCGTTTAGGTATTTCATAAAAATTCAGAAATAAATATTTTATTAGTATAAAAATATTGAAAGCCCTATGTTTAGGGTAGCCATGATAGTTGTCAGACGTGATGTCTGTCTAAAGAGTCGTTGACTTCTTGCAGTCGTTGACATGTCAAAATGATATTATATAACTATCTTAAACAGTGGCGGCATAAGACCGAAATTTGATATGGGCAAGATTCATTTTGCGGGGCCCTCTGCCTCTGCTCTCTCTCTCATAAATTTTGCGGGGCCCTCTGCCTCTCTCTCATAAATGCTGCGGGGCCCTCTGCCTCTGCCCTCTCTCTCATAAATTTTGCAGGGCCCTCTGCCTCTGCCCTCTCTCTCATAAATTTTGCGGGGCCCTCTGCCTCTGCCCTCTCTCTCATAAATTTTGCGGGGCCCTCTGCCTCTGCCCTCTCTCTCATAAATTTTGCGGGGACCTCTGCCTCTGCCCTCTCTCTCATAAATTTTGCGGGGCCCTCTGCCTCTGCCCTCACTCTCATAAATTTTGCGTGCCCTCTGCCCTCTCTCTCATAAATGCTGCAGGGCCCTCTGGCTCTGCCCTCTCTCTCATAAATTTTGCGGGGCCCTCTGCCTCTGCCCTCTCTCTCATAAATTTTGCGGGGCCCTCTGCCTCTCTCTCATAAATGCTGCAGGGCCCTCTGCCTCTGCCCTCTCTCTCATAAATTTTGCGGGGCCCTCTGCCTCTGCCCTCTCTCTCATAAATTTTGCGGGGCCCTCTGCCTCTGCCCTCTCTCTCATAAATTTTGCGGGGCCCTCTGCCTCTGCCCTCACTCTCATAAATTTTGCGTGCCCTCTGCCCTCTCTCTCATAAATTTTCGGGTGCGAGGCCCCCTGGGTCGCGAGGCCGTAGGCGCTAGCCCACGTCGCCCACGCCTTACGCCGCCACTGATCTTAAATAACATTATTACGAAGTAAAGTTATAGAAAATTAATTAAAATAATAAAAAAAACAATTCCTATAACGTATAGTATACAGTCACGAGGAAAAATATGTACACATTTACTGAAATTCAAAGGCTAATTCCTTCTAGACTATCGATTCAAATGTCGAAGTATTGCACAAATCAGTGAAGTATGTGTTCGAATCAATAGTTTCAGAGAAAATAGCGCAGTAACAGCGCAGTAATAGTAATAATCACATAAAATATCCACACCTAAAAATAAAAAAACATAACCCTTTCCTTGCAGTCGGGTAAAACATATAAAATTGAAGTAGAGCATCTTTCACTTTGACCATGACGCTCTCTCCTGATTAGTCTATTCATTGTAATGTGCGTGTGCACTCATAGGTAATTAGTGTGTACCGATAACACTCAAACATTGACGGAAGCTTGCACACATACTATAAACGGTTAGTAGGAATAGTGGGGCGCGTCTTCGTGGGTTCATCATCAACCCATTACATTGTCCCACTGCTAGGCACGGGTCTCCTCTTAGTACGAGAGGGATTAGGCTATAGTCCGCCACGCTAGCCTACTGCGGGTTGGCAGACTTCACACGCCGTCAAGAAAATCTCTCAGGCATGCAGGTTTCCTCACGATGTTTTCCTTCACCGTTTTAGCGCGTGATAATCAATTATTAATACGCACATGACTTTGAAAAGTCAGAGGTGCGTGCCTTGGATTCGAACTCGAGACCTTTGACTTGGCAGTCCAATGATCATATCACTAGGCTATCACTGCACTCACTCTTTGTGGGTTGCACGAACTATATTTCCATAATGGTATGTGTTGTAATGTCCAGAGTGCATCCGTGGTGACGCTGTCGTCGCGGTCGTGGGTGCTGCGCGCATGCGCGTGCGAGGCGGGCGCGGCGGCGGCGGCGCGGCAGCACGCGGCGCTGGCGGCGCTGCTCACTGCGCTCACGCACACCGCGCACCACCCCACGCAGGTAACTACTGCCTACCACACTTCATCAGTGGTGACGCTGTCGTCGCGGTCGTGGGTGCTGCGCGCATGCGCGTGCGAGACGACTAATTTATTCAGCAGAAGTTGCGTACTTCAAAGATTTGCGTGTACCCTCTGTTACATACATATCAAGCTATACATTTTCAATATAAGTTGACATCGCATTGTATGAAAAGCCTATCAAAATTGAGGTCAGGTTATTCTGGAACAGCTTGATAATATGTGGGAAATTAAATGCCAGAATACCCAAACAAACAATTTATTTTACTTTTTACAATTTCAACGTTTTTACCGTCTTACTGCTAGCTTCCACACGCCGCCATTACCCCCGCTCTCGCCCTATCTCGCTTGCACACATACTCTATGGTTCCCACATACATATACGTATGTACTGTACAGTTTGTTCGAAATAAGTAAGCCGATCGGAAGTTGTCTGCAAGTGTTTTAGATGTGGTAAATTTTAATAGAAGGAGTCGGTGTAAAGATAATAAGAGTGGTATATGTTTCTAGGTTTCACATTTCTATTTATTTTGTTTACTAATTTAGATATTTATGTATTAAAACACTTAATTAAATAAATAAAATTTACTAATTAAATATATTAAATAATAAAATTATCACTGCGGTAGTTCGGAACGGCTAAGTTCCGATCAGCTTACTTATTTCGAACAAACTGTAGTTAGCATGAGCAGGTATAAGTAAATTGTTTGTCTCCCAGGAGTGGGAGTGGTGCCTGCTGCGGCGGTCGCTGGAGCAGCTGCCGGTGAGTGTGGAGGCGCGCGCAGAGCCGCGCTGGGAGCTGTTCCAGCCGCAGCAGCTGCGACAGGCCATCGCAAGCTGCGACCTGCCTACCGGTACGTACATCACCTTCACTTACAATTAAAATTATCATCAGTAACTTTTTAACAAACATTTTCAGTAGCGCTAGGCATAATTCTCTTTACAAATTAATATACTTATCAATTAACGACATTACATTGTATTGCATGAAATTTAGGGAATTGCTTACCCTGAAATCGTGAAACAAACTGCTTTTTTTAATTATATTTTTGCATTAAATAATGCGAAATGTTCTCAAAGATATGAATTTTCTATTGAAAGAAAATTTCCTAGTGAAAGAGAAATTTGACATCACATGCAGTGGTTTTGGTAGCTTGGTTGGTTAAGCGTCTGGTGTACTTAACCAGAGGGACGCAATTTCAAACCCTGCGTGAGGCTGATTTCTTCTTTCACTAGAAAATTTTCTTTAAATAGGAAATTCATATCTTTATGATCGTGAAACATAGTTAAGTTTCATAGAGAAGTGTTATTCGACCGGTGAAGTGTAGGTGTACATTGGTACACCTCTGCCTATCACTTCGGGGAATACATGCGTGATGGTATGTTCCATGTGTGTGGCAGGGCTGGGCGGCAAGCGCATCAGTGTGTCTCGTGTGCACGCGCTGCTGACGCGGGAGCTTCACGCGCTGCACGCCACCGCGCCGCAGACCAACCTCGTCGTCGCTGAGATACAGAAGGTACGGATATTATCATAACTTCCGTTCATTATCATAACTATCTATCTACAAATACAGACAATACAGTTGAAAAAATTACCTTAGCTATAGGGAAAGTAGAAGAAAAAAGTTTTTTTTTTTCTGATAAAAATTTGACTGCAAGCAGGTTTTAAACGACAATCTAGCTTACAAAGCTATTGAGGTATTCATGGTGTCGAATTTCTCATTCTCATTGTCTAAGATAACATCCGCAAAGCAATGTCAGATATATTAAACCAAAGGAGGTATAATGTAGTTTTTTATAAACTCTCTTTTTTTTCAAATCAAACAAAATATAATTAATCAGTGAACTCAATGAGCTGACCTGAGGGCTTAGACAAGTGGCATGAACGCTAATCCAATAGAATAGAATAGAATTCTCCATGTATGGGAGTGACACTAGCTTACGACATTAATTGACATGTCATGTCGTAAGCTAGTGTCACTCCCATACATTGAGAATTCTATTCTATTCTATTGGATTAGCTTTCATGCCACTTGTCTAGGGGCCCTGAGCACCTATCACTTTCGTCTACTGCTTAAACAAAATGTACATCTTTATTACGACTTATTTTTTGCCTCAGAACATGACTCCGTGGTATTATTTCGGTTTTTAGTTTGATATGATTAATTTCCTCCCAACAGGTGTTAGACTACGTAACAGAAGTGAACAGACAGCGCAACCTAGCGGCGACACTCACACACTACTACGACTCGTGGCGGCAACTCACTGAAATACTTTTCTGTGTCGCTCCTAACGACATACTTAGCTTGGAATCTCGGAAGAACTTATTACTAAACATACTGCAAGACTTATTGAACAAAATACCCCCAGCGGAAGTACTGCCACAATTAGGCAACCTAGCTTCCGGAACTGTATTACTACTACTAGTCAATCTACGTCACTGCTACATCCTACAAAAGAGAGATTCCAATCAAAAGTCTTCAGAGTTCGAAATGAGTTTCTTTGGACCCTCAAACCAAATAATGCAGACGAATTCTCTCACTCTCAAGTTTATTCTACACAAAATCTTGTCTTGGATTCTTGTCTCTGGTGGTTCCACACAGAAGATGCGAGTGAATCTCTACGGAGCTTTATTAAATTACTTGAATATCGTGAATTTGAAGTCGAGCCCTGCAGATCCTGAGGAAGAAAATGTGAATGTGACATATGTTAGTCGATTGGACAGTTCGAAGGTCAGGCCTAGTAGGGAGGAGTCAGCGTTGAAGTCAATGGTGATTGATGTGATTAGTGATTTTGGTGAGAACCTGTGTTCTATTGTGTGCGGGGACTGTATTGGAGCTGGTCACGACGTCTGTAGGATGGTGGCTCTTGCATGTTTGGACACCCTCATAGAGATCAATCCGAGGACTGACTGGATGAATACCCTGACCAATCAGGGGTACTTGAGGAGCTTAATTGATAGTTTGCTGCAAGATGATGAGGGATTGAAGGAGGTGAGTCAAAATCGAAGGTTTTGTTTCAATTTCACCATTAAATTATAACTTAAACTTAAAAGAATGCTATTTTATCATGAAATGATTAGTTGTTATGTTCACAATAGAATAGTGTTTTTGAATTGTTCTTCGCAATAAAACAAATCGTAATTGTTCACATATCATCCTCATATAAAAAAAATATTAATGTAGTTTCTTTGTTGTCCCTTATTGGTTAGTTAGGTAGTAGTTTCTTAATATCGTAAGGCTAAGTGATCAGTTTAATAAACAATAGTGAATAAGTTATTGTTAGAATGTGTAATAGAGACTAACAATTTGTGAAAAACCAAAAAATAATAATCAATTAATAAATTACATACAAAATGTTTAAAAAAATTACCACTGTATTATCACCTCAAGAGTAACAGACAATGATTTATCCATATTAACAGACGTTAGAACCAAATCCGAAGTCCCTCCGAGTGCTATACGTGTACGAGTCGAAGATGGGTCTGCTGATAAAGATGGCGGGCACCCGCGCAGGCGCAGAGACGCTGCTGTCGCAGGGCGCGCTCGGCTGCCTGGCCTCGCTGTCGGCGCTGGCGGCGCACCCCGACATCCACACCGGCTACGGGGCCCACCGGGACACTGAGTTCGTGCCCTCCGTCGCTAATAGGTCAGACACTACATTATTGCACAAAATATAATTGTAAAAAATCTATTTAATTATAGTTATGTTACGTCTAGCTGTAAATTACTTATTGATATAAGTAATTTACAGCTAATTTGTTTCGTGATCGAAACAAATTTACTTAATATTAAACAAAATTATAAGTACACCACATTTATATTCGCTTTGACGAAAAGGGAGGACCTACCAACCAGATAGTTAGCAGGTATTATCGATGGAATGCCAGCATGACACGATGATGATATGTAGCGACGATAAAATCGATTTCGGCTGGACCCGAACATGCGTCGTTTTGGCTAAATACACCATACGCTTTAGCTACCGAGGTCACTGTCTGAGATGTTGAATTTCTCTTCCACCATGATGAATTTTTGTATTGCTAAAATTAACATGTTTAGAGATCTATACTTCTATACTTATATAATAAAGACGTAAAGTTCGTTAGTTTGTGAGGTTGTAGCTGTTTTAGGGGTAATATCTGAATCAACAGAACAGATTTTGAAAATTAATTTACCAATACAAAGCCACGTTATTTGTGAGTTTCATAGGCTATATCGCTTAACGAAGTGGGCACGGGTCAGAAAGTGACTAATATTGTTGTATCAGGTTCCGTCAAATCCTGGTGCCAGCGCTGTCGTTGTGCGACGCGTTGCTGACCACGCTGGGCCCACAGAACCACAGCTGCGTGCTGCACATCACGCATGCGCTGCTCAGCCACGTCGAGTGCATCGACGCTGTGCTGCGGTAACATATTATATTATTGTTATTTACACTTAATTTTGATGTCCTGACGTTACAAACATAGCTTGAGGAGACAGCGACTCGGCAAACGTAGTGTAGGACGCCCTCCGGCAAGATGGAGTGATGATTTGCGAAAGGTTGCTGGCAGAAGCTGGTTGCGAGAAGCGGATGACAGGGTGAAATGGCGCACCCTAGGGGAGGCCTACGTAAACAGTGGACTAGTATAAGCTGATGATGATGATAGCTTGAGTGACTGTCTGCGTTCATAGTAGTTTTTTTATGGGATTTCTCGGCAAATGAGTAGACGAGTTACCTGATGGTAAGTAGTCGTCACTGCCCATGGATATCTGCAATACCAAAGAACTTGCAGATGCGTTGCCGAGCCAATGAAATGGTGGGGAAGGAAAAAAGGAGAAGGGTGGGGGCTCAAGGAGGAATTGGGCCTCCAGCGCTCCGTATAATATTATACGGATATAATATTATCCGTATATATTATATTCGTATAATATTATACGGAGCTAAGTTTCCAGTTATGTTAATAGTTCATTTTGAAAATGTGTTAAGACGTAAAATTACAGGTTTTTTGATTCATACATATATTATGAATGTGGAAGAAGAGAAAGAGGTATGCAAGAGTTTGTCTATACTATGTTTTATTCTTCTTACCGCTATGGGAAAAAGGCGGGAGTTTATTGTATGTGTTTAGAACTTTGAGTAAATTTTGAAGGTGTATAATGGGATGTTGTTTCAATAGAGCGGCGCACCCAAATTCTCCGATCGAGTTGCTAACAGAGGTAGAAGCTATTACATCCGTGATTGGTCGCGCCGCCAACCGGGAAGTGTTCGGCGCGGGCGGTGTGGGCGGCGCCGGCGCAGAGCCCACCGCGCTGCAGTCGTCGGCCGCCGCCGCGCAGCGCGTGCGCTGGCTCATGCTGGCGCTGCTCGCCCGCTTCCACCGGCCCGCGAACGACCTGCCCGACCAGAACCAAAACAACCTGCTGTATTATAAGGTATTATAACCTTATTCCACCATTAGTAAACAACATGACTGCAAAATACATGAATATGAATGTGAAGTTTTAAAGAAGGAATAAAAATAAAATTTACAAAATTATTTATATTGTATCTAGGTTATTTCAGGTTGTGAGAAAGGGATGGCGTTATTTAATATGTAGAGCGGGCATCCTTCTCGTTTGACCTTTCAAGTCCCACGACTGCCTCGTTAGTCTAGTGGTCCCAATCGCGACTGCTACGCTAGAGGTCTTGGGTTCGATCCCCAGGTCGAGCAAAGTGTTATTGGGTTTTTCTATGAAATTCTCAGTAGCAGCTCGGAGTCTGGATTTGTGCCCGGTGAATGGCAATAGGCTCGCCCCCTATTACATGGGACCTAAACATACCGGCGAACTGTGGGAGTACATTAAGTACACCTCTGCCTAACCCTTCGGGGAATACAGGCGTGATGGTATGTTTATGTGTATTATCGCAATAATACGTCGTATGGCCTTGAGTTCCCAATGTGTGGATGCGGCTTCCTTAATTTTTGCTTCGCTTTCACTTTTGAAGTGTAACTTTACAATATTGTTTATTAGATCGTATGCAACCTCTTAACGTACGCGCGCAATACGATGTGTGACGCGGAGGGTCGAGCCCTCCCGGGCGCGGGCGCGGAGTGCGGCGCATGCGCACGTCTGCTGTCGCTGCTGCAGCACTTAGTGCGCGCGCACCACCACCACGATAAGCTGCTGGCCACCACCCGCCACCAGCTTCACAACCTGCCCACTATGAGTCTCGATGGTAAGGAAAACGTTTACATGTTTTATTTAGTAATAAATATTGTTTAAAAAAATTCATCCATTTTGAAATGGGATTGGAACAGGGATAAGAACTGGAACATATAGAATAGGAACAGGAATTGAAATTTGAACTGAAGAAAATCCCAGTTGGGCAACTATTTTTTATATATGAAAAATAAAATAATCACTTGACTTGACTGCCTCATTAGTCTTGTGGTCCTAAGTGCGATTGTTACGCTAGAGGTCCTGGGTACGATCCCCAGGCCGAACAAAGTGTTATTGGGTTTTTCTATGAAATTCTCAGTAGCAGCTCGGAGTCTGGATTTGTGGCCGGTTAATGGCAATAGGCTAACCCCCTATTACATGGGACATAAACATACATGTGAAGTGTGGCTATACATTAGTACACCTCTGCCTAACCCTTCGGGGAATATAGGCGTGATGGTATGTTATGTTAAAATAATCACTAACTTTTCACTTGGCAGACATGAAGAAACTGATTCCGTCGGAGTCGCAGTCGCTGTCCCCGGCGGAGTGCCGCACGCGTGCGCTGTGCGCGGTGCGCATGCGCGTGGGCACGCGCCGGCGCGAGCTGGCGGCCGCTGCGCACGCGCTGCAGTGCGCGCTGCACCTCGTCTGGGCACACGCGCGCCTGCTGCTCCGGGACAACCTGCCCACCGATGATAAAGACAACTGTACTATTTTCCTTTTTGTTACCCAAACTTACACTGACTTCTAATCCAAAAGGACTCTGAAAAATAAAGGCCCATTTAGACATTTTTTTTTGCACGTTGCATGTGACTAAATCGAAGCATAAATGACTTGAATCGTCCAAATGCAAACTTATTGCATTAAATAGCCAATGAAATTGCTTCATGTAAATTATACTTAGGCGTAAATTATTTTCCGATATGATATTCATTATAAACTTTTAACGTGTCATTAAATGCTTTCAATTTATTTCAGCGATGCTGAACGCTACAGCGGCGTGGCGCGGCAGCGGAGATGAGCTACCAGAGCTTCGCAAAGAACTTATAGCAGTATTTAACGATAGATTCACTGAACAACTACTTGACACGGCCAAGGTAAACAATTTATATGTGAGATTTTTCCTATGAAAAGGGCAAGTGTAGCGAAAAATTAGAATAAAAAAGTTGGACATATTTTTATTTGGGGGCGAGTAAAATTTCAATAAAATCAGCTGGTCCACCACGCTGGCCTACTGCGGGTTGGCAGACTTCACACGCCGTCGAGAAAATCTCTCAGGCATGCTGGTTTCCTCGATGTTTCTCGATGTTCGATGTTTGCCTTCACAGTTTTCAAGCGATACCCTTAACAAAAGTAGGTTTAGTGACTGTCTAATAAATGTATTAATAATATGCAGTTGTTTACATAATTATTTGTCTTACAGAGTCAGCCGCAGGTTCAACGCAGCTTCCTGGAGGTGTTAGTGAAGGACATTAAGACCACGATCCAGTTCTCACCACTATGATTACGTTTGATTACTTCTCATTTATACTGTTGCCTAATAAAATTTATTTTGTAATTACTTGTTTGTTATTATTCATTTTTAATGCCTGACGCAAAAATGACGGGGTGTTATAAGTTTGATGTGTCTGTGTGTGTGTGTCTGTTCATGACATCGTAGCTCGCGAACGGATGAACCGATTTTTATATTATTATTTTTTTTGTTCGAAAGGTGAATTAGTCGGGCGTGTTCTTAGTTATGTTTGATGAAAATCGGTCGAGATATAATGCACTTCCGACTTCCGACTTCTGACTTCCGACTTCCCACTTCCAACTTCTAACTTCCGACTTCCGACATCTAACTCCCAACTATCAACTTCCAACTATCAACTTCCAACTTCCGACTTCCGATTGCCGACTTCCCACTTCGGACTTCGGACTTCGGACTTCCCACTTCCGACTTCTGACTTACGACTTCCCACTTCCAACTTCCAACTGCCGACTTCCGATTGCCGACTTCCCACTTCGGACTTCCCACTTCCGACTTCCCACTTCCGACTTCTAACTTCCGACTTCCGATTGCCGACGTCCGACATCTAACTTCCAACTATCAACTTCCGATTGCCGACTTCCCACTTCGGACTTCCCACCTCCGACTTCCCACTTCCGACTTCCGACTTCTGACTTCCGACTTCCGATTGCCGACTTCCGACATCTAACTTCCAACTATCAACTTCCAACTTCCGACTTCCAATTGCTGACTTCCGACATCCAACTATCAACTTCCAACTTCCAACTTCCGACTTCCGACTTCTGACTTCTGACTTCCGATTACCGACTTCCGACCTCTAACTTCCGACTTCCGACTTCCCACTTCTGACTTCTAACTTCCGACTTCCGATTGCCGACTTCCGACATCTAACTTCCAACTATCAATTTCCGATTGCCGACTTCCCACTTCGGACTTCCCACATCCGACTTCCGACTGCCGACTTCCCACTTCGGACTTCCCACTTCCGACTTCCCACTTCCGACTTCTGACTTCCCACTTCCGACTTCCGATTGCCGACTTCCCACTTCTGACTACCCACTTCGGACTTCCGACTTCTAACTTCCGACTTCCGATTGCCGACTTCCGACATCTAACTTACAACTATCAACTTCCGATTGCCGATTTCCCACTTCTGACTTCCCACTTCCGACTTCCGACTTCTGACTTCCGACTTCCGACTTCCCACTTCCAACTTCTAAAACTTCCGACTTCCGATTGCCGACTTCCGACATCTAACTTACAACTATCAACTTCCGATTGCCGATTTCCCACTTCTGACTTCCCACTTCGGACTTCCCACTTCCGACAACCCACTTCCGACTTCTGACTTCCAACTTCCGACTTCCGATTGCCGACTTCCCACTTCCCACTTCGGACTTCCCACTTCCGACTTCCCACTTCCGACTTCTGACTTACGACTTCCCACTTCCAACTTCCAACTTCCGACTTCCGATTGCCGACTTCCCACTTCTGACTTCCCACTTCGGACTTCCCACTTCCGACTTCTGACTTCCGACTTTCCACTTCCAACTTCTAACTTCCGACTTCCGACATCTAACTTCCAACTATCAACTTCCGATTGCCGACTTCCCATTTCGGACTTCCCATTTCCGACTTCCCACTTCCAACTTCTAACTTCCGACGTCCGATATCTAACTTCCAACTATCAACTTCCGATTGCCGACTTCCCACTTCTGACTTCCCATTTCGGACTTCCCATTTCCGACTTCCCACTTCCGACTTCCGACTTCTGACTTCCGACTTCCGATTGCCGACTTCCGACATCTAACTTCCAACTATCAACTTTCAACTTCTGACTTCCGATTGCTGACTTCCGACATCCAACTATCAACTTCCAACTTCTGACTTCCAACTTCCAACTTCCGACTTCCGACTTCTGACTTCCGATTACCGACTTCCGACCTCTAACTTCCGACTTCCCACTTCCGACTTCCGACTTCCCACTTCTGACTTCTAACTTCCGACTTCCGATTGCCGACTTCCGACGTCTAACTTCCAACTATCAATTTCCGATTGCCGACTTCCCACTTCTGACTTCCCACTTTGGACTTCCCACTTCCGACTTCCCACTTCCAACTTCCGAATTCCGATTGCCGACTTCCGACATCTAACTTCCAACTATCAACTTCCGATTGGCGACTTCCCACTTCTGACTTCCCACTTCGGACTTCCAACTTCCAACTTCCGACTTCCAACTTCCGACTTCCCACTTCGGACTTCCCACTTCCGACTTCCCACTTCCGACTTCTGACTTCCGACTTCCCACTTCCCACTTCCAACTTCCGACTTCCGATTGCCGACTTCCCACTTCTGACTTCCCACTTCTGACTTCCCACTTCCGACTTCCCACTTTCAACTTCTAACTTCCGACTTCTGACATCTAACTTCCAACTATCAAATTCCGATTGCCGACTTCCGACTTCCGACTTCCCACTTTCAACTTCCGACTTCCGACTGCCGACTTCCCACTTCTGACTTCCCACTTCGGACTTCCCACTTCTGACTTCCGACTTCCCACTTCCGACTTCCCACTTCCGACTTCTGACTTCCGACTTCCCACTTTCAACTTCTAACTTCCGACTTCCGACATTTAACTTCCAACTATCAACTTCCGATTGCCGACTTCCGACTTCCGACTTTCAACTTCCGACTTCCGACTGCCGACTTCCCACTTCTGACTACCCACTTCGGACTTCCGACTTCCGATTGCCGACTTCCGACATCTAACTTACAACTATCAACTTCCGATTGCCGATTTCCCACTTCTGACTTCCCACTTCCGACTTCCGACTTCTGACTTCCGACTTCCGACTTCCCACTTCCAACTTCTAAAACTTCCGACTTCCGATTGCCGACTTCCGACATCTAACTTACAACTATCAACTTCCGATTGCCGATTTCCCACTTCTGACTTCCCACTTTCAACTTCCGACTTCCAACTTCCGACTTCCAACTGCCGACTTCCCACTTCTGACTTCCCACTTCGGACTTCCCACTTCCGACTTCCGACTTCTAACTTCCGATTTCCGATTGCCGACTTCCGACATCTAACTTACAACTATCAACTTCCGATTGGCGACTTCCCACTTCTGACTTCCCACTTCCGACTTCCGACTTCTGACTTCCCACTTCCAACTTCCGACTTCCGATTGCCGACTTCCGACATCTAACTTCCAACTATCAACTTCCGATTGCCGACTTCCCACTTCTGACTTCCCACTTCGGACTTCCCACTTCCGACTTTCCACTTCCGACTTCCGACTTCCGATTGCCGACTTCCGACATCTAAATTCCAACTATCAACTTCCGATTGCCGATTTCTCACTTCTGACTTCCCACTTCGGACTTCCCACTTCCGACTTCCGACTTCCCACTTCCGACTTCCCACTTCCGACTTCCGACTTCCGACTTCTGACTTCCGACTTCTGACTTCCGACTTCCCACTTTCAACTTCTAACTTCCGACTTCCTACTTCTGACTTCCCACTTCGGACTTCCCACTTCCTACTTCCGACTTCCAACTTCCGACTTCCGATTGCTGACTTCCCACTTCTGACTTCCCACTGCGGACTTCCCACTTCCAACTTCCCACTTCCGACTTCCGACTTCTGACTTCTGACTTCTGACTTCCCACTTCCGACTTCTTACTTCCGACTTCCGATTGCCGACTTCCGACATCTAACTTCCAACTATCAATTTCCGATTGCCGACTTCCCACTTCTGACTTCCCACTTCGGACTTCCCACTTCCGACTTCCCACTTCTGACTTCCGACTTCTGACTTCCGACTTCCGACTTCCATCTTCCGACTTCCGATTGCCGACTTCCGACATCTAACTTCCAACTATCAACTTCCGATTGGCGACTTCCCACTTCGGACTTCCTACTTCCGACTTCCGACTTCCGATTGCCGACTTCTGACATCTAACTTCCAACTATCAACTTCCTATTGCCGATTTTCCACTTCTGCCTTCCCACTTCGGACTTCCCACTTCCGACTTCTGACTTCTGACTTCCGACTTCCCACTTCCAACTTCCGACTTCCCACTTCTGACTTCCCACTTCGGACTTCCCACTTCGGACTTTCCACTTCCGACTTCCGACTTCCCACTTCCGACTTCTAACTTCCGACTTCCGATTGCCGACTTCCGACTTCTGACTTCCGACTTCTGACTTCCCACTTCGGACTTCTGACTTCCGACTTCCCACTTCCCACTTCTGACTTCCCACTTCCAACTTCCGACCTCCGACTGCCGACTTCCCACTTCTGACTTCCCACTTCCGACTTCTGACTTCCCACTTCGGACTTCCCACTTCCGATTTCCGACTTCCCACTTCCGACTTTTAACTTCCGACTTCCGATTGCCGACTTCCGACATCTAACTTCCAACTATCAATTTCCGATTGCCGACTTCCCACTTCCGACTTCCGATTGCCGACTTCCGATTACTGACTTCCGACATCCAACTTCCAACCATCAACTTCCGACTTCCCACTTCCGACTTCCCACTTCCAACTTCCGACTGCCGACTTCCCACTTCGGACTTCCCACTTCCGACTTCCGACTTCCCACTTCCAACTTCCGACTTCCGATTGCCGACTTCCCACTTCGGACTTCCCACTTCCGACTTCCCACTTCCGACTGCCGACTTCCGACTTCCCACTTCCGACTTCCGATTGCCGACTTCCGACATCTAACTTCCAACTATCAATTTCCGATTGCCGACTTCCCACTTCCGACTTCCGATTACCGACTTCCTACATCCAACTTCCAACCATCAACTTCGGACTTCCCACTTCCGATCTTCCACTTACGACTTCCCACTTCGGTCTTCCCACTTCCGACTTCCGATTGCCGACTTCCGACATCTAACTTCCAACTATCAATTTCCGATTGCCGACTTCTCACTTCCGACTTCCGATTGCCGACTTCCCACTTCCGACTTCCGACTGCCGACTACCGATTACCGACTTCCTACATCCAACTTCCAACCATCAACTTCCGAGTTCCCACTTCCGACCTTCCACTTCCGACTTCCCACTTCGGACTTCCCACTTCCGACTTCCGACTTCCGATTGCCGACTTCCGACATCTAACTTCCAACTATCAACTTCCGACCTCCGATTGCCGACTTCCGAATCCAACTTCCGGCTTCCGACTTCCGACATCTAACTTCCAACTATCAACTTCCAACTTCTGACTTCCGATTGCTGACTTTCGACATCCAACTTCCAAATATAAAATTCCGACTTCCAACTTCCCACTTCCGACTTCCCACTTCCGACCTTCCACTTCCGACTTCCCAATTCCGACTTCCGACTTCCGATTGCCGACTTCCGACATCTAACTTCCAACTATCAACTTCCAACTTCCGACTTCCGATTGCCGACTTCCGAATCCAACTTCCGACTTCCCACTTCCCATCTTCCACTTCCCACTTCCACTTCCCACTTCGGACATTCCACTTCCGACTTCTTTTTACGCCACTAAAGATGGTGGTGATGGACTCGTGATTGCACCAGCCTGGCGCGTAAGGAAACGATAGAGTAGATATTTGTTACTCCGGAATTGCCTTCTCCGCGTCCGTAATTCCCCCATCGTCCCCTACCTATCCTTGAATTCGTGCGTTGCTTAGTAACGAATGCGCACTATTCGTCTCTTATCTAATCTAACAGTCACCATTGATAAAGCCACCATTTTTTATAAGATTTGTTGAGTAATAGCTTTCGGCAAGGCATTATATATTAATGGGGCCGTAAATGTAAATGCAACTTCGCCGATAAAGTTCTAACTTAGGCACTTCAGAATCAGAATCATACATTTGTAAAACATAGGTAATACATATTGGTCTTTACTTAAATAGTTAGTGCGCTTTAGTGTTTTGCCTTTGTGATTTTTTGAAATAATAGGTCTTATACCTATGAAATTGCCGTTCTGCAGTACTGGCCATTTCAAATCAAAATAATTTTTGTTTGGTTAAGAATTCTAATTTCAAATTAATTTTATTTTAAAAACATGGAATTCTTTTTCCAAAAGTAGTCATTTGTTTATTGATTAGTGTTACATTTTCATCGCATTTCAATCTTTTTCGTCATCATGGATACGTTAAAAATTCAAGTAATTATGAAATATGAGTACCGTCGTGGCAGCAACGCGGCACAAGCGGCACGCAGCATCAACAACGTTTACGGAGCTAACACTACAAACCAACGCACCACCTGTTATTGGTTTGCTCGCTTCCGTTCTGGGAATTTCGACCTGAAAAATGAACCTCGCGGTCGTCCGAAGACTGGTCGACAATGACGAATTAATGGCGATTGTGGAAGCTGATGA
This sequence comes from Subacronicta megacephala, assembly GCA_958496365.1. Classification (NCBI taxonomy): domain Eukaryota; kingdom Metazoa; phylum Arthropoda; class Insecta; order Lepidoptera; family Noctuidae; genus Subacronicta; species Subacronicta megacephala. Next base: position 16,305,038 of record OY292516.1, on the reverse strand, counting down.
TACACAATCGACGGTTGAATTAGTTTTGAAGGTTGAACAATATTGGTCCATTTGCGTCAAATTGGCAAGGTAAAAAAGCTTGACAAATGGGCGCCCCGTCAATGATCGCCAGCGCGAAGTACGCGTCGAAATGTGCCTTGCACTGCTCAACAGACACACAAATGAAGGAATTTTGAACCGCATTGTTACCTGCGATGAAAAATGGATTCTGTTTGATAACCGCAAGCGCTCAGCAAGTTGGTTGGATCCTGGTTCAGCACCTAAACAATACCCTAAACGAAAACTTACCCCTAGAAAAGTAATGGTCACTGTTTGGTGGTCTAGCGCCGGTGTGATTCATCACAGCTTCTTACCAAACGGGGTGAGCATTACTGCAGATGTGTGTGTGTCAGACTGTGAAGAACTGAACACAATGATGGAGAAGGTGGCACATTTCCAACCAGCATTGGTCAATCGCTCGTCTCCGCTGCTCCAGCACGATAACGCGCGACCTCATACTGCACAGCAGACGGTCTCCAAGTTGCAAGAACTGTGGTTGGAAGTTCTCCGTCATCCGCCCTACTCACCAGACCTTGCGCCTACAGACTACTACTTTTTCCAGAATTTGGATAACTTCTTGGCGGGAAAAAAATTCAATACCCGAGAGGCAGTACAAAATGCCTTTGAAGAATTTGTTGCCTCCCGTCCAGCTGATTTCTTTAAGAAGGGCATCAATAAACTGCCACGTCGTTGGCAAAGATGCATTGATTGCATGGGTGATTACTTCGATTAATACAAATAAAAAAAACATGAAAAAAAAAACGTTTACTTTTTTTCATACAAAACGGCAATTTCATAGGTATGTGTCACCTGTTAATTTACTAGGAAGAAAACAAGTCCCTTTACTAACGACCCTTTCATATTTGTTATTTTTTTGTGGCAATTGTTTAACGATATTTCAGGTTTTATATTATTGTCAATTACATCAATAAAATAATTATTAAATTCATTATGTGTGTCCATAGGGTTTGTTAGCAAGAAATTATCTTTTTTTACACTTAATATAGACTCTCGCGGTAGACATAATTTAGATTTGTTTATTATTTGCCAAGTTGCTTTTGATTTATTTTTTCAAAATCCATGTGCGTAGCTTTTCTTTTATTTGTGCTGTCTTTCCGTTCAAAAAGTGTAAGATTTGACCTGTAATTAATTTCATCATCGGCCTGACATAATGGATATATAATAATAAAAGAGTTCAGACACTTCAAAAACTACGCGTTCCTGAAAATAATATTGAACAACATGGTGATTATAGTGTTGAAAATAGTATTCAGCAATGATCTTGAAGAATATCGTCATCAACCCATTACATTGTCCCACTGCTGGGCACGGGTCTCCTCTCAGAACGAGAGGGATTAGGCTTTAGTCCACCACGCTAGCCTACTGCGGGTTGGCAGACTTCACATGCCGTCAAGAAATCTCTCAGGCATGCAGGTTTCCTCACGATGTTTTCCTTCACCGTTTAAGCGCGTGATAATTAATTATTAATACGCACATGACTTCGAAAAGACAGTGGTGCGTGCCCTGGATTCGAACTCGAGACCTTTGACATGGCAGTCCAATGGTCATATCACAAGGCTATCACTGCTCTTGATAGTATATTGAAGAATATAGACTAGATTTTTTCAGAATTTTATGTAGGTACCTAGTAGTGCCTCGCTGGCATGTCTACATGTCAGCAAGGCACTACTGCTAATCTAGCATAACACATAAATCTTATTTTTTTTATACTCACAAGGTACAGGTACCTACGCAACACAATATTATGAAAATCTCTATCAAACGGTTATCGAACCATCAAAATTAATTTATAGTCAATCAAAATTATAGAATATGTGAATATTTTTTTTGCGCTTACAAAAAGTAACTCCATGTCTCCTGCTGATACGCAAAAAATAAGAATGTTTATAAAAAAAGCAAACTTGTGAACCCATCGAGTCTGCCCGCGCCTTCCACTCCACAAACAACTATCAATTTAATTGGAGATCCGCGGGCAGCCTCTTTACCCCGCTTAACTTTTCGATTTACATTCAAAACGGTCTTTTAAAAAACCCAACTCAATAACTACAAGTCTAAACCCCTGTTTCGATGCGTACTTTAGAAATCATTCGGCTGTAAAACTTTGTGCCTGTGCCGCCATTGGCGGGAAACTCGCGGGGAGGAGCTCGCAAACCACGCCCGGCGCCCGCCGCGCATGCTAAACGCGCTTTAAACCCCGTTTAAGCGGTATTTTGGTCCAAAACCACAAGAAAATGTATGTAACATCGGTTAGGGGTAGGGCGTAGCTAAATGAAAAGATTTTCTCGATTGAACGACTATTTTGAGAACATGGCGGACAGTAATCTCGGTTGCGCGGGAAAGTGCAGGCTGTTTATAAGTTACTTTTGATATTAAAAAAAAAACATATACACCTGTTCTGTTTTTAAAATAAATAAAAGTTGATAGCAATTGTGAATTGAAAACTTTAGAGTTTAATTTTGCGCTATGTGAGTTAAAAATAAAGCAAATAAATTCGAGTTCGGATATTTTGCAAGTTTTATCGTAGTGGGCAATAATGGATTCAAGGATGCAAGACAGTCATAAATCGTTTTTAATTAAAGATTTGCTGGGAGATGTGTTGAGGCCGGGTGCGGCTGCTGTTATAGGTAGGTCAATTTTAAGATTTAAAATTCTGCACGCATTCAATTTTACACTGAAAAGGATGCGTAAATAATTAGAATTTAAGTTACCTAAATGCAGTAGTGCAAAATTTGAATAGGAACTCATAGAATAATAATAGGTATGTTCTTTCAAACTTCAAATGTCTGTGAATCTATGGTGTATTTATTGAAATGTTTAAGAAATGTTGACTGTGTATTATAAGTAGGTATGGAATAAAATAAAATAAATTTTCAATGATTGTAGGTATTGTTGCAGGTCCCACAGAAAAATAATCTTGTATTTTGTTTGCAGAGCGCAAGTTTCTATTTAGGTAGGGACAAACATTTAAAGGTCCTCGTAGCGATTTCGTAGCAATTTCGTAGCAACGGCTACGGCGCACGTAGAATCTACATCACCTACCGAATATGTTTTTATAGAATATTTTTATCCTTATATATACACCTATTTACGTTTCCACACATGACAAGTATCTACCTACTTACAGTGTTTATAGTAGTTATTTGTCACCAAAATAAATTTTAACGACAAACCATTAAAAAAAATAATTAATTTCATGTCATGTTCATGTGTCATTAAAAGATCTGGGAGATTCATTGAAAAAAAAAAACTTTACTTTTTATACTTTGTAGTAAGTTGAATAAATAAATCATCAACTTAAATCATAAATTACCAATTCTTATTCGGGCTCGCCCCCCCTGTGACGTGCAAATTAAACATACCGAGGAACATGAGTAGGTACACCTCCGACTAATCCTTCGGGGAATACCTATACACAAGATAGTACCGATGTTTTTTAATGTTATTTCCTTGTTTAACATTCGCGTCAGTATGGCTACATTACTTTACATGGGGATGCGTAAGAAAGTTGAGAAATTCTAAGGTGAAAGAAAGCACTCATGATACAGGCGATAGGTAAAGAAGTGCATATCATATTAGAATTTCATAAAGTGCATCACTTTAGGAAATTCTTGTTTGGTTGGAGCAACACAACATATTTTTCTTCGGAGGAGATCCACACAAAGTTTGGTTTATGGTCAGGATAAAACAAGCATCCTTGTGAAATAACCATTAAATTCCAAAGTCATAACTCTCAAGTCCGAATCCAAGGCACTTCTGACGTCTTGAAGTCATGTGTGTACTTATTTAAATAATTAACTAAATTATCTTTCGCATGAAAATATCTTGAGGAAATCTGCACGCCTGTGAGATTTTCTGGACGGTTTGTGAAGTCTGCCAAAATTCATTTAGCCAGCATGGATAGCCTAATTGATTTAGAGGAATTGCTGAATGAGTGGGAGTGGGAGTTAGCCAGGCGGACCACTAGATCCAACATCAAGCGTGTTATGTTTTGTAATTTGCTTTGACAATATGCCTTTAACCAGCAAAAATAACCACCTTATGTGACGTTCATTCAAGACAAGACACCCTGTTAAAGATACCTACATTGGCAAATAAATATTTATATTTCTATTACCAACTAAATCTTCACAAAGATATGAATTTTCTAATTAAAGAAAATTTCTAGTGAAAGAAAAATTCAACATCGTTCGACATTGAACTACCTGTAAAGGCAGTCGTGTTGGCTGAAAGGCATTGTAATGTCTTCAATAGATGATGCTGACGTCGCCCGAAGACGTAAAATGTGAGATAAGAGAAATTCGACATCACAGGCAGTGGACTCGGTAGCTTAGTTGGTAAAGCGTCTGGTGTACTTAACCAGAAAGACGCAGGTTCAAACCCTGCCTGAGATCGAATTTTCTTTCACTAGAAATTTTCTTTAATTAGAAAATTCATATCTATGTGAACATTTCGCAATATTGAATGCTAAAAAATAATAAAATATACCTTAAGCACCAACTAAATCTTTCAACCATGACAACGCTTTAGAGGTGGCTCAGTTTTAGGCGAAGAGTATATACTTTAAAAAAAGAGTAAGAATCAAAGAAATTGTAGGCAGTATTACAGTTGCATAAAATAATAGCATTATTATATGTGTACGTGGTTAAGAGTGCGCGGCGCGGGCGTAATAAGCCGCTAATTTGCGAGTGTGCGCGCGCCCTGCAGGTGCATACATTAACCCCTAATTAGCCACCACAGCCGCCGGTTACCGAGTGTGGTGCATGCAATAGCACCTAATTTCCAATCTTGACTGAATAATTAGCTGTTTTTAATGAATTTTTCATGTGTTTCCTGCCATTTTCACGTTTGTACTCGTACGGAGAGGGTTAATAATCAAAGAATGGTAGTAACAAGGTATGTTACGTTGAATTAATATCCATTTTTATCTTCTCCTGTTGTTTTATTTATTATTTAAAGTAAAGCCGCATCACGTACACTGAACTAAATATAAAACTATACACACTAAAAAAACGGACAAGCGCGAGTCTAAGTCGCGAACCGAGGTTTCCATATTTTTTTTTGACATATAATTACATATTTTCGGCTTTTGATATTATTGGTTTTGATTTATTTACGAGTCTCGAAATATGTGCCTGTAGGTATTGTCGCAAGCTTGGTTTTCTTACGGCTAGAAGGGACTCCATTACTCATATAACTCCACGCATTTTTCGAACAGACGGAACGAAGAGATCCATTTTGAGATTCGGAACTCTAAAAATCATAAACATAAAACAAAATGCAAAACCGGCAACCGTCTCCAATAATTCATTTATAAATACTTACCTTGATTTTATCCTCTTTCTACATCTAGAATATAGAATAAAATGTATCTATAAGATATATTTTATATCTACTTTATATAAAAATTTCTTTGTTTTTACTGCAATGATATTCTCAGGACTTTCATTCTCGAAATAAAATGTTTAAAATCCAAGTGGCGGACGTGCCCCTCACAGGCCGTGGTCCTAAGCACCCTGTTAGTTTATAACAACTATTTCTTTGTAACGACCACGCACGGAGGACTAACGACCACTCAAGGTCTTGACCACTTCACGCGAACCAGTTGCTGTGTATTTAGATACTAAAGATTTACAAAAAAATATGCCAGACACATGCCTGTCAAATGGTGGTGACTTAATTTTTTTTTTAATCGTTTGTTAAAGGGAAATGTTCTCCTGATGATGGTAGATGTTCATCATTCATTATAGGTAATCGTGGGTACGTCAGAACATCATCTCATAATGGTTGTAAATCAAACGACGCTGACATATCTATCGTGCTGCATGATCGGGACACAGTGTTATTCATTCATTCTATGGCATTCCGTGTTAATTTATTTTTACTTATTTTGAAGGCAATTGATACTTAAATTAATTTTCAAGCTTCATAATTCTGACATTAGGAGAACAAAATTGTAAGAGAATGATAAATATTACTTAAATAACAATTTACGTTTTTTTTTCTGGTTCTTTAACAAAAGACCCACTATGTGGGCTCGCAAACTTACTTTAGTTTAGTTTATGTCAATGCAAAACCTAAAATAATTTAAATTGAAAGGAAACATTTGACTTTGCATGGCCCATAGTTCTTCATGATTATTTGCGTCATGGATAATCAAGGATACCTCATGAAACATCAGGGCCTACAAATGAATTTTATAAACCAAAATTTGCTGAGTCTGTCAGATTTGAAATGACATCGTTTCAAGTGTCGAGTTCTTAAAGTTTTGGAAACTCTTGACCATTAAGAGAAATAATGTCTGTTTCAACTGACCTTCACTGACCCGCTATTCATAGATATAATGATCCTCATATTCCATTTGATAATATTCGTACAATGACGTTGCATATGCTCTTGAGCGCAGCATGCCGCCACTCGTGTGCGCACGCGTCCGCCACGCGCCGTGGTCGAGCACCGATTGACTCCGCTTGTTCTCAATTCAAATTAACGACTTTTAATTTGTTTTGTCCAATGAAATTCGTGCTTTGTTCGTTTTAAAAGACTTTTGTAACAATCGTGAGACAACTAACACATTCAAATTCACATTCACATTTCAAAATTGATAACAGTTTTATTGGTACTTAGGTAACATTATTTGTTCTTATTTCCAAAAAATAATACGTTAATCTAAGTTTACGATGACACAGTTTCAATTGTTAGCTTAAGAAAGAATAAATTAAAAAAAAAAATTAAGAGTTTACTCGTAAATACGTAGAATACTACACCAGATATCATTTGTCTAGTGGTCCTAAGCGCGACTGCTACGCTAGAGGTCCTGGGTTCGATCCCCAGCTCGAGCAAAGTGTTATTGGGTTTTTCTATGAAATTCTCAGTAGCAGCTCGGAGTCCGGATTTGTGCCCGGTGAATGGCAATAGGCTCGCCCCCTATTACATGGGACCTAAACATACCGGCGAAATGTGGGTGTACATTAGTACACCTCTGCCCAACCCTTCGGGGAATACAGGCGTGATGGTATGTTATGTTATGTAGATATCATTTATTTCGAAAATGTTTATGGGTCTTTATAATCATGTCACTATTGAAGCAAAATTACGTCCCAACGATATCAGAAATCATTTTACCGATAATAGTCTTAGTTTATCACAGCGTGAACCGTTATTTTCAGTACATTATTGATCCTTTCATACAACTTAATTTTAGATCTCTATTTACGTAACTCCTTATGTAATATACGTCTTATATTGTAATAATACATTATTTGATTTGATTTTCAAAATGAAATATATTTTTGTAGTAAGTACATTCATACTTACACTCACGCCTTTTCCCCACAGGGGTAGGCAGAAATTTTAACTCTTGTATATCTTTAGCTTCTTCCACATTCATACATCTTTTCATACAAAGGCGCCGGTTGTGAGTACTACTCACCTGACCTTTTTGGAGGACCTCGCCGATAAGATCAGTGTATGTTCTTCTAGTGTGACCTCTCCTTTTATAGTACGTAGGTATATATTATTAGAATATCATCATCAACCTATTACATTGTCCCACTGCTGGGACCCACGGGTCTCCTCTCAGAACGAGAGGGAAAAGACTATAAGTAGTCCACCACGCTAGCCTACAGCGGGTTGCCGAACTTGACACGCCGTCTAGAAAATCTCTCAGGCATGCAGTTTTCCTCACGATGTTTTCCTTCACCGTTTAAGCGCCTGATAATTAATTGCGCCTGTTTTTTATTTTAATTATAATTTATTACTATTAGACTATACCTACATATATTTCGGAAAAAAAACATCACTCGATTAGACTAACAGATGAGTAAGTTAATCTATAACCTGAAGAGTTTGTTTATCTCTGGTACTACTACTCGGATTTGAAAAACTGTTTTTACATTTGATACCTTAATTTTTAAGGAAGGTTAAAGATTACTGAACATCACGGTATGGCTCTTAGAGGCAGGGCAAAGTGGGTAAAGGGTAAGCGTAGCGTCGGGGCACAGCTATGATAAAGATCACAATTCAAATCCTATATCTAAAAATAAAAAATAAAATAAAAATAAAAATAGCCTTTATTTTCTACTACCGCCTAAAATAACTATAAAGAAACTACAATAAACCTTAACTTAACCTATTTATTTTGAAATATTTGTTGTGTAGTGTTATGTATGTATTTATGCATGTGTATATTGTATTGTATTGTATGTATTAATTTATGTATGTGTCAATGTGTATGAGTGTATGTATATATGTACGTGTGTCTGTATGTATATATGTATAAATTTATGTAATGCTGCGGCGTAGGCCTCTCCTAAACCTTTCCACACATTTCTTTCCCGTGCCTTTTGCATCCAATGTGATCCACCTCTGTGTTTGAATATAAATCCTATATCTAAGTATCAAAAATACCTAAATTACATTTTAATTAAAAAATCAACAGCCGCATGTCATACTTTATGTTTTGGAAACTGTATTTAAAAATTCAAAAGTTCAAATTTATTTATTTAAGAAAAGTAAGTTATAGTCTGTTATAAAAAATACAGTCTTACGTGTTGGGGATAAGTAAGTGGTCAAGCTAAAGATGTAACAACACTAGTAGATCTGACGTCGGTTACATAAGGTCCGCCAGCCCTTAGTTCGCACAAAAGGAGTACATAATTTAAAATACTTAGAATGTACGAAACATGATGTGCAAAAGCATGTGAGAGCATAGGCAGACAGTACTGAATTTATAAAGTGTTGTTCCGTTAATTATTCTTATCAACGCTGGTTTCAGCTTGTGATAATTTCAACAATCGTTCATTTTAATAATCAAATCTTTAACTTTCTAAGTACTTAATGATTAATACTATGTAATTCTTAACGGTTATCCTTAAATAAACCTTGGAAAACTTGTCTGGTTACCAATGATTGCCGTAATGATTACAAGCGCACAATTTGTACGGCCAACCCTTACAATAACATTAATGATTGTACTGCGCTCGACACTACTTGATATTATATGTATATCGTTATAAGCAGCTATGATGAGTCGTGGTGAAAGTGATCATAGGGCTTGCCCTGCAATCACACGCTGCTGCTTCTGCTGGTAAGCAATTGTAGTTTAGTTTTTATGAAACCGATATATCCTGCTCGTGCTGTCTCCCTTGGCAGCAGAATACCTAAGTAGGTATTCTGCTGAGGTCATAGATAAGTATCTATGAGGAGAAAAATTATGAAATATTGTTTCTTTAATTTAATTACATCAACAACCCATTACATGCATGGGTCTCCCTCTCAGAACGAGAGGGATAAGGCTATAGTCCACCACGCTAGCCTGCTGCAGGTTAGCAGATTTCACATGCCGTCAAGAAAATCTATCAGGCATGCAGGTTTCCTCACGAAGTCATCCTTACTGTATAGGCGCGTGATAAAATAATTATTAATACGCATTTGCGTACTGACTTCGAAAAGATAGAGGTGCGTGTCTTAGATTCGAACTCGAGACTTGGCAGTCCAATGGTCATATTACAAGGCTATCACTGCACTCTAATTTAACTGAAACACTGCAATTTAATTAGTAAATTGTTAATAAATAATGTGCAGAAACTATAATACCTAAATGATTATGTACAAAGATTATATGAATATTTTGCATTCGCATTGTATCTTGAGTAATATATTTTCGCCAGTCGATATTTACTGACTTAGCAAAATAACATATAAGTAATGTTACCATAGGCTAAATATAACTTTAAAAAAAAAATAGTTTGTAAAATGAATTAGGTTTTTATTGTCCACTTTGCCATATCACTGAACAGAGCGATGAAATTACAAATTAATTGCTATATTTAAGCTAAGTATCAAGACTCACTCAGCGTACTTGGCCGCAGGGGTGTCGATGTTAAAGAGCACAGCGGGACATCGCTAATTTGTCACGCGTGCTATTTACATTGTAGTTTGCTATCCATGGGGAGCACGCGGCACCCAATGTCATAATGGGTTGCAAACCGAAAATATTATTGTTGCTTTTGTTTATAGATAAAGGAGTTTTATTGATAAGTTTTGATTTCGCAGATCAAAAGAACTAAGACAGAATTTTCACCTAAGATAGAATGTATTGACAAACTAAATTATGAAGGTCGGGTCTGTAAGTATTGCGGTCGGGATAGGCTCTTGCTTTTTCCATCCGATTGTGTGTAAAAGGTATAGAAGTCAAAAGCATTTTTTTATATATTTACATAGATAAGTTATATAAACAGTTACTGAGTGCGATTTCAAAATATATGTTTATAAACTATACATTATTTTGGCAACATTGTTATCAAATCTTTGAAATAGTATTCGACATTTTCACATTTAGAGGTATTAAAATAATTAGTTATTACCAGTTTTCTAAAGATTTAGGCGTTTCGAGTTCTTGTTTCATTTGAGGTTTGGAATTTCGGAAATAAGGCATTCTACGCCTAAACCAATAAATTACACAATCGGATTAAATGTTGATATTAATAATAACTAATTTGATTAATTCTCTACAATAAACTAGCGCGTAGCCTGTTTATATTGTACACTATGTTTTGCTCTCGTAAAACATAGTAAATAAATAAAAAATCGAATATCAAATTGACACAACCATCATTGATTGATATTTTTGACAAATTCACTTTTTTTCACCGATTATTATAATGAATTTATGATTTGGACTGAACTTTAAGAAAAATTTAAATAATGAAGAATATCGAAGTCGCAAACATAACATAAGTTTTAGTCGCAAACATAACATCAATAAAGTTACATCACCAGCCCAGAACTAAAAATACGTACATATTTCCGCCGGCCGTCGCCGCATCGGGAAGTGTTTTTAAGCTAAGTAGGTACTAATTCAATTAGGGAAGTGGTGTACTAATGCACACCCACAGTTCGCCGGTAAGTTTAGGTCCCATGTAATAGGGGCCGAGCCTATTGCCATTAACCGGGCACAAATCCAGACTCCGAGCTGCTATTGAGAATTTTAAAGAAAAACCCAATAACACTGTGCTCGACCTGGGGATCGAACCCAGAACCTCTAGCGTAGCAGTCGCGCTTAGGACCACTAGACTAATGAGGCAATCAGTCACTACTACTTACATAAGTACGTAACTGATTATGCTCGCCCTCTATTACATGGGACCTTAATATTCCGGCGAACTGTGGATGCTTTACTCTTCAGAGAATCATAGCGTGTTGGTATCGAGTTATAATATATCATAACAGATATTATACTATATTTATATCGTATAGCTCATGCAGTCTTTTACAACTTGATGTAGAAAGCCAGTGACCGTCAGTTTTTAGCTACGTCCTTGCAATATTACCTAAATGAATGCTACCACGTAGGTGCATTCAATTGCGTCATCATCATCCTCCTAGCCAATTATGTTTTTTTTTTTATGGGATAACTCGGCAAACGAGCAGGCGAGCTACCTGATGGTAAGTAGTCATCGCCGCCCATGGACATCTGCAAAACCAAAGGAGTTGCAGATGCGTTGCCGAGCCTATTTAGGGAAAGGGAAGGGAAGAAGAAAAGGAGAAGGAAGGGGATTGGGGGAGGAATTGGGCCTCCGGCCCTCTCGCTCACCGAACGAAGCGCAGTAACGAAACGCTACTACTCGGACGTCGGTCTTCTGCGAGAGTGTGGTACTTCCCCGGTCGAGCCAGCCCATTCATGCTGCGAACAGCTTGGCCCTACCACAACAGAATAATAATAATGTTAGAGTCTGATTCTAGTCTAACCAGATGCGGCTGAAACATAAGTAGGTACAGTTTTTATGTACAGACGGCTACACATCAAGCTATGCAAAACCAGTCTACACGGGTCTCTTATTGTATGGGAAGCCTATACAATGCGAGATCAGCTTAAACTGGATTTGTATAGGTTGACCAGTAGCCGTGTGTACACGAAGCGTAAAGATTGGATCTCCGCAACCCAATCTCGGGGCAACATCGACCGACCTGGCGGGTGGGACTCACGGTGGCTTAGTGGTACTAGCGTCTGGTGTATCTAACCAGAAGACACAGGTTCGAATCCTTCTTTTACCAAAATAACTTTATAATGTTAGCATGGAAATTACATAAAAAATACAAAAAGATGGTTGTCAGGCTTTTTGGGGTTGTGACTACCACTAACGACACCTACGACAGGTGTTCGTACGACAACAGGAACCGAAGGCTTTAGGTGCTCTCCAGGCACGATGCGGTCTCTATGTATTACGAATTAGAAATAGTGCAGAAAAAATTCTTACGCGCCATGACTTACAAATGCTACCATTCAAATATTCCTTACGCACAAATTCTGAAACAATATAATATTCTAAGCCTGGAGTCTAGACGCTTGCTTTTGATTGCAATTATGCTGCATGGTTTGTGTAACAATAGATATGACTGCATTGATATCACGAATAAAATATGTTACGTGGTGCCTAGAACTGTTATAAGAAGGGAGGCACGCGTGCCCAGATTATTCCATATGGATTCTTGTAAAACTAATGCCGGAGTACGAGTACCTCTTCGCCGTCTTGTGGAAACTTATAACGCACACTTCATGGACTTGGATATTTTCAATATTTCGAATAAAAAATTTAAAACACTGGCCATAAGTGTACTTTCCTCCAAATCTTAACTTAATATTGAATATTTCGCTAAAAATTTAGAATGATATAAAATTAAGTATAGATCCGCTTCCGTTTCCTTTATTTCTTAAATTAATCCGTGGACAATGGTGTGGGTTATATGTTTACCTACTTAACTTTAAGAATCTCATTGTATCACTTGTAACATGTAACTGTTTTTTTGTCCCTAATAAAAAAAAAAAATGGTAACCTATCCAAAGGCCGACCTTGACAGGCGTAGCTTAACCTTGCAGATCTCATGATCAGCTCATTAGCCATGAGCCCCTCTGTGCGTGTATATGTTACGACATATTACAGCTATGTAAAAAACACAAAACGTATTAATTATCTTTTCCCGTAATCATAAATTCAGTTATCATTTTAGAAGACTGCAAATTGCGTCCGCGACTTTGATTTAAATTGTAAATGTGATCGCTCATTTTACGACGGTCTCGACTTGAACTTTGAATATTTTTTTGCATACTTCTCTTTTTAATTGTAAAAGAATAGGAAAAAAAATAATAACCTTAGCAGGTTCCTCAGGCCATTTGCTGATTGCTGGTACAGCCGTTATTAATATAACATAATTTAAGACATATTTTATTGCTAATTATATATTTACTACGAAAATATCTACGCCATGATTTAAAAAAGTACATCTTAATTTTGTTCTGTGAAATTATCATTTTACTTTGTCTCCAATTATTTTAAGGTACCTTAATACGAATAATCAAGAATCAAGCCAGTGGTGTGCTGTAGTTTCTGCATACCCCTATTGGAGAAATGTGTGATTGTATGTATGTGTATTTATTTATGTATGTGTGTACACAAGTAGGTAATCGTCTTTGCGCATCCGGTCGCGGATTCAACTCCGGTACGAACAAAATATTTGTATAGCCTACAGGTAGACATTTATAGCTTCGTTGTTTGTACATTACATGATACAGGAGAAAATACAAAGTTATGCATCCTATGTACCGAAAGATTAAGGAGAGGTATCTCACGCGCAGTAGCCGCACTTGCGACCACTAGGCTATTGAGGTAGTTTAAGTTTATTACATAAAAAGGTGTAAACAAAAAAAGGGATCGTAAATGAAACAGTCAATATAAGCATTTAAAAAAAGACTTTATAATCAACAAAAAACATACTTATTATGCTGTGTATTAATTTAATGTCGTTATATCATCGTTTTTTACCTATGCGTACTTACAAGTAGAATAATATTGTAACAACACTCATAAGATGTTGCGACTATTTGCGGTCTATAAGAATTTTCATAAATATATGTATTTGTAAGTATTTTATAAAATATCATGTTTTAACGATGTTTTCGTAGGAGATACCCATGCGGAAACATTAAGACCTCTTGACATCGCGGGGAGGAGTGCACGCTAAAACATATTTATGCGATATTATAACGAGAGAAACACTCGAGGGCCGCTCTCCACGGCTCCCTGCCATATAACAAGTAATCGTGTACGACCACGCCATTAACAACGGCGAATACAAAAGTTTAGCGAAAGAAAAACCTGTGAAAAGCGACCACCCGGCCTGAATGCTGGACGCCCACTCTTCACCATTTTCACGCAAATTAAAAGACACAAACGTAACCATAGACAAGATTTCCCGCGCGCGCTAAAACACACCATTCACAGACGTTGTATTCAATTGCTCGAGAGCGAAACGGAACGCCCCGAGGCATTAATTAGAGCAGAAAACTCGCGTCTATGGCCGTTCCTTTTTTAAAACTGAGGTCTTTATGCGAGCACCTCCTTTGTGCACGTTCCGTTTGTGCTCACGGTTAAGTGTCAAGTCTTAGTGTCAAGCGATGCTTTAACCTCTTTGTTGACTATAAATTACGCCAAATCCTCATTTGACGCCAACAAGCGTAGCTCCTTTGAAGTGGAATCGTTTGGTCCGTTTTTAATCATCAATCGATTTTTGTCACCAGGTAAACTTCAAAACGAAGAGACTCAGGAACCATTAAGATGCAATTCAACAACTAGTCAAAATGTGGAAACCTCCGATGCAGAAGATGACATTTCCGTCGGCGACAATAGGAGCGAGACATCCACACCAAAGACGTCAAAGTTCACATGTCCGAACGAATACAAAAAGAAATTGGATGACGAAGAAACGGAACGGTCTTCGCCTTTAGAATACAATTCGAACAACCAAACGAGTTACAGTTCCCCTTTTAAAGAAGATGAGAATGAGTATGAAAACAGACCGGAGGACCGAATGAAGTTGTATGATACGAGTTTGTTCCACCTGTACAGGCCAGAGAGAGATGGCAAAAAAGACGAAGCTAGTGAAGGGACCGGTTATGAGCACATGGCCGGCTCCTTATCAGATAGTATTTATGGCCGGTCTATGGATCTGTCGAAGAACTCATTCCAGTCTCAGCTGTTAGCGGGTTTCGCGTCAGTTATAGCTGGTAGTGCACAGAGGGACTCACAAGAATCCAACGGTAATTATAATTTAGGATAAATTCTTGAAGGTTTTAATTCCTTGTTCCTTGCTGATCAAGGAACAAGGATCACGTGGGAGTATCATGAACTATGTGGAGTATGGATTACAATAATTCCGAATGAAATTATAATATTTATATTCATAAACTAAACCA
This sequence comes from Subacronicta megacephala, assembly GCA_958496365.1. Classification (NCBI taxonomy): domain Eukaryota; kingdom Metazoa; phylum Arthropoda; class Insecta; order Lepidoptera; family Noctuidae; genus Subacronicta; species Subacronicta megacephala. Next base: position 16,289,728 of record OY292516.1, on the reverse strand, counting down.
GATTAGGCTATGGTTACAGAATGATCGTGGTCTCTCTTTCTGTAGACGACACGGAACAACATCCGCCATCTAGTTCCATAAATAGGAAGTAAAGGGCCGGTGTGGCTCGCGAGGGGAGCGGGGCGCGCCGCTTGCGAGTCGCTTCCGTTTCAAAAAGATGGTCAGTTGGCGACAGACGAAAGTTCGTAAAACATTACGGCGTACTTAAGGTTTTATTTAGCGTCACATATAGTTTTCTCTAATGTTTTATGTCTAAGAAAGTGAATAAATAAATTCAGTTTTCGATCCGTTCACTCAAGTTTATTTAAACATCACCCGTGTCCTTTTCATTGGTCTTCGAGCCCGGATCGTGAATAGTGAAATGTATCACAGTCCGCCGCGTGTAATGGTGAAGACACGTGGTGATCATCGCAGGGAACGCGAACGCATCGAAGATGATCAAAAAAGTAGCAAGTCATCGCCAGCGGCGCACACGAAAGCGGCCGTCAGCGTCGGCGTCACGAAGTCAGAGCCGCCATTACATACCGCAACAGTGCCCGTGTGTCGTCGGTCTGAAAAGTCTAAGTCGACATCTTCATCTGTAGCCGCTCAAAAAGCAAAACTTGAATTGAAAGCAGCCGAATCCAAAGCCAGAATCCAAATGGAGCTCATTGACAAAAAGCTCGCTATGGACTTAGCGGAAATCGATGATAGATCTAGCATATCCTCTGTAAAGAATAGTCAAGTGGTTGGAGCGTAGCCACCAAGAGCTGAAAACACAGCCCGCCCACGATAATGGTTTCAACTCGGGCGCACCGTGTCCGCTGACGTCACATAACGTTGGCACCGATGATGGGACAGTTCGACTCCTGGCCAGCGCTCTAAAGAACCTGACAACCACTTCTACTCACAATGGTCCAAACTCAAACCTGTTGAGCCGTATTTGTACACCCCGGGACTTACCGTCATTCTCAGGGGACCCCATGGAGTGGCTCCAGTTTAAACAGGCCTACAACGAGTCTACACAAGTATGTAGCTTTAGTTCGAAAGAAAACCTGTGGCGACTTCGAAAATGTCTTCGTGGTCCAGCACGAGAAGCTGTCTCAGCTCTGCTTATCAGTGCGACGTCGCCTGAGATGGTCATGTCTACATTAGAGCTGCAGTTCGGCAACCCCGACGTAATCTTGTCCAGGATAATCATGGATATAAAAAAACTACATCCAGTGTCACAGGATTATCATAAAGATATTGTAAACTTCTCCGTTAAGGTGCGAAACTGTGTTACAGCCATAAGTGTGATCGGTCGTGAAGAATATGTAGTGGCAACGAATGTGATTACGAGCATACTGTCGAAGTTACCTACTGTTCTGTTATCCAAATGGGCCGACTACAGTTACCCGCTGATCACGGCAGGTAAGAGACCGACATTACATACACTCTCTGAATTCCTCAATGAAGAAGCTGTAAAAGCAAACTCCATGGCCTTGTTACATACACATAGTACATATGAAAACAGTAAATACAAAAAGAAATACCCGGAGCCTTCGTCCTCACGAGCGCATACAGTTTTATTAAATGACGATGAAAACATTGATAAAAACGATAAGAAATGTCACTACTGCCGTATATCTATACATAAAATCACAGATTGCAAAAAGTTCATAAAGTCATTATGTAGAAACAGATGGGATTACGTAAAAAGGAATCGATTATGTTATAAATGTTTATTGTCTAAACACGACCGGATTACCTGCCCGGCCGCTGTATGCGATATAGATAAATGCGGGCTAGCGCATCACCGCTTACTACATTATAAATACAACGGAAGGAAGATTGAAAACAAACCCCAAGAAAAAGATGACAGTCAGCACGAGCCGAGCACGAGCGGTAGCCAGGAATCGGAGGGTCAAGGTCAACAGCAGTCGCAGTCTGAAAGTGTTACTCACCTACAGTCGGAGTGTTACACAATATTATTGTCCAGTCTGTTATAATTAAATTATAAAGTAATACATTTAAAATATAAATAAAAAAATATACATTAAAATGCTACTTTTAATACTACGTATACGACATATTATATTTCTCTTTAATTATGTTGCATTAGTTAATAATTATTGTACAACTCAGAATCACGTATTTTGAATTATTATAAATTATTATATAAAATACTTTCACTTGCATAAATGTATGCACTTTGCTACGCCTGAAAAAGGCACTAAGTCTTGTACTGTTTAAAATGTAACACCTTTGTATACACTTAGTTTGCAAATAAATGTTTTGATTTGATTTGATTTGATAAAGTCTTACTGAAAGTCGTACGCGTGAACTTGCATGGACCTAATGGTGATATAAGTGCGTATGCGTTATTGGACGACGGGTCCACAGTGAGCCTTATCAGTGCCGAGCTGACGTCACGGTTAGGAGTGCGCGGCCGCCGACAAACGTTACGCGTATACGGTGCATGGGACAACAACGAACTTGTTTGCGATACAGATGTGGTGCGTCTTCAGATGTCAACCTGTGAAGGAAATAATTACGAACTAATCGCGCGTAGTGTTAAAGAGTTAAACTTACCTAAACAACAAATGTGTTTTGTTAATTGTAACAACTATAGTCATATGAATAACTTAAATTTTAGTTTATGTAATGAAAATGTTAAACCCGAAATACTGATAGGGCAAGATAATTACCATATGTTAGTGCCTATAGAAACGAGAGTAGGTAAAGTGAACGAACCCTGTGCAACACTCACCCCTCTAGGCTGGTGTATCCACGGTAGGGTACCTGTGTCGACAGCGCAAGGTCACTGCACGTTCCTGGTGAAGGACGACGGCCAGGCAGCTCCGGTCGACGATGAACTCGTGCTGCAACAGTTGAACGATCAGGTACGTAAAGCTTTTAGTATTGAGTCGATGGGTATATCCGGACAGCCGCGCCAGAACGCCGATGACCTCCAGGCGCTGGAACATCTGGAAAAAACAGCGGTATTAGTAAACGATAGGTGGCATGTTGGGCTTCCTTGGCGCGACCCCAACTGTATACTACCTGACTCCAAACCTACCGCGGTGAATAGGCTGAAAGGTGTTGAAAGAAAGATGAATGTAAACCAAGAGTATGCACATAGGTATCGCGGACGTGTCAAACACCTGTTTGATAACGATTTTGCCGAAGAGATATCGGAAATTGAGGTAAATTCGAAAATTTGGTACCTACCTTATTTTGGGGTCGATAACCCCAACAAACGCAACTTACGTTTGATTTTTGACGCAGCTGCAAAAACAAAAGGTTTATCGTTAAATGATTATTTGTTAAAAGGTCCCGATCTACTTATGTCGTTATTTGGTATAATGTTGAGATTCCGAGAACATCAGATAGCTATAGCTGGGGATATAAAGGACATGTTCTTAAGGGTCAAAATATTACGCGAAGATCAGGACGCATTAAGGTTTTTATGGCCAGATAACTCGAATTGTCCTATTAAAACGTATAAAATGACTTCTTTAATTTTTGGCGCGAACTGTTCCCCGTTCATTGCTCAATTCATCAAAAATAAAAACGCAGAAAGATTTAATTCAACATTGCCATCAGCTGTTGAGGCGATAACGAAACAACATTATATGGATGATTACATAGACAGTCAACCGAACTCGTGGACGTGTGTGGAGCTAGCTCAGGATATTAGTAAAATTCATAAAGAAGGTGGCTTTGTTATATGTAACTGGCTGAGTAACAGCACTGAGGTATTGAATAAGTTACCCGCAGAATTATTGGCTTCTAATGCTCATAAATTGCAAATAGGTTTGCAACTAGATGGTGAACGAGCCCTAGGACTTTTATGGTATCCTGAAGATGACACCCTCGGGTTTGATGTTTCGTTCAAAAGGATTCCGCGAGATATAATAAATGGCAAGCGACCCACAAAGCGTGAGGCATTGCGGTTAATTATGTCGGTTTTCGATGTTTATGGTTTTTTATCCCCGTTCACAATAAATGGGAAAATAATTTTACAACATACATGGAAGTCTAAAATTGGTTGGGACGATACTCTCAACGATGAAATTTATAATAAATGGTTAAAATGGTTAGAGGTTTTAAAATCAATTGGTAACATACGGTTACCTAGGTGTTACCAAAACTTACTCAGCGACGAGCGTGCGAGCCCGCGGAGCGCAGACGCCGCGACCGATGCGAGTGAGGCGAGTTAGACTCGTAACCTACAGTTACATGTGTACAGCGACGCCTCAAAGCAAGCTATGTGTTGCGTTGCTTATTGGCGTTGGACTGTGAATAATGAAGTTAAAGTTGCGTTCGTGTCTAGTAGATGTAGGGTAGCGCCCGTGAAGCCTATGACAGTGCCTAGGCTAGAATTGCAGGCAGCTTTAATGGCGGCTAGGCTAGCAGAAACTATTCAAAAGGAACACAGAATTAAGGCCACACATCGTGTGTTTTGGTGTGACTCAACAACAGTACTGCAATGGATACGAAATAATAAGCGAGATTATAAGGTGTTTGTCGCTCACCGTTTAGGCGAGATTGACGAGCTGCCGAGTGTTACTGAGTGGAGGTATATACCTACTTCTTTGAACGTAGCGGACATTGCTACTAGGGAGTCCTATGATGTATCAGTGTTTCAGAAGGAGTGGTTTACTGGACCAAAGTTTATGTACTGTGATGAACAATCGTGGCCGTCGGACATCATGTATTCTGAGAATGCTGAAAAAGAAAGTTATGAAAATGAATGTGTGACTACAGTGCAAACGATGAATGATACATTACCTTTACCGGATCCAGGCAGATTCTCTTCGTGGTTGCGTTTGGTTAGAAGTACTGTAATGGTGTTAAAATTTATTGATAAATGTAGACGTAAGGTACTTACCAGTGAATGTACTCTGATGGCCCGGGCTGAAAGTTTGCTAATTAAGTATTCACAAAATCAATCGTTTGGAGAGGAAATATCTGAAATAAAAAATAATAAATGTGTAAAGAAAACTAGCAGATTACTTACCTTAATGCCGTTCCTTGATGAAAACGACATTCTTCGTGTGCAGGGCCGTATTCAGGCGACCGTTGACGTCCCTCTCGATGTGAAGCAACCTGTTATACTAGATGGGAAACATATTATAGCAAGATTGTTAGTAAGGCATTATCACGTGAAAACAGGACATGGAAATCAGGAAACTATAGTTAACGAAATAAAGCAAAAATATTGGTTATTAAAATTAAGGCCTACTGTAAAGTATATTGCGGCAAATTGTATGTTTTGTAAAATCAGAAGGGCGAAACCAGAAATCCAAAAATGGGAATCTTACCCTCTGGAAGAGTGGCGCATCATCTTAGAGCCTTTACCCACTGTGGTTTGGATCTTTTCGGCCCAATGGATGTGACTGTTGGGAGACGGCGTGAGAAAAGGTATGGTGTACTCTTTACTTGTCTCACCGTAAGGGCGGTTCACATTGAGGTGGTACATTCTCTCACCACGGATTCTCTATTGATGGCGTTACGACGAATGGGGTCAAGACGAGGTTGGCCAGGATTCTTGTACTCAGATAATGGTACGAACCTGCGAGGAGCGGATGGGGAGATACGCAAGTCTATCCGAGAATTGGACCAAGAAAAATTGATAGGAAGTACCAGCAACTACGGGACTCAGTGGTCCTTCATTCCACCTGCCAGCCCACACTGGGGTGGAGCGTGGGAACGATTGATAAGGAGTGTTAAGAGAACCCTGGGAGTTATTTTAAAGGAACGTGCGCCGAAGGATGAGGTTTTAATTACCTTACTGGCTGAGGTGGAGAGTATAGTGAACAGTAGGCCTTTGGGTCATGTGTCCGTTGAAGTTGGGAGTAGGGAAGCGCTGACTCCAAACCATTTTTTATTAGGATCATCTTCTACGTTACCTGTACTTGGGGTATTCGATGCCTCTGATTTATATCTCAGGAAGCAGTGGCGGATATCTCAAGTATTAGCTGATATGTTTTGGAGGCGATGGGTGCGGGAAATCTTGCCCGATATGATTCCTCGTAGGAAATGGAATGTTGACAAGCGGCGACCGTTGTCGCAAGGTAATTTAGTTTTTATCGTTGACCCGGACGCCCCTAGGGGTCTATGGCCGAAAGGCATAATTGAGGAGGTGTTTCCAGGCAAGGATGGTCAGGTGCGTGTGGTGAGTATACGGACTTCCACAGGTAGCCTGAAGAGGTCGGTAACTCGTGTCGCCAGGATACCTGTTGAGGATGAGTGTTGCCAGGGCAACACTAGGGTGGAGAATGTAGACGACACGGAACAACATCCGCCATCTAGTTCCATAAATAGGAAGTAAAGGGCCGGTGTGGCTCGCGAGGGGAGCGGGGCGCGCCGCTTGCGAGTCGCTTCCGTTTCAAAAAGATGGTCAGTTGGCGACAGACGAAAGTTCGTAAAACATTACGGCGTACTTAAGGTTTTATTTAGCGTCACATATAGTTTTCTCTAATGTTTTATGTCTAAGAAAGTGTTAATAAATAAATTCAGTTTTCGATCCGTTCACTCAAGTTTATTTAAACATCACCCGTGTCCTTTTCACTTTCATTCTCAAAATTTTTATAAGACAGAATATCTGCTATTTGGTTGCGATACGTTCGCCGAGGTCGTCCTCTTCCAACTCGTCCATCCGTACTCGCAATATAAATATACTTGTTTCGTCAATCTCCGTTCATCCATTCTCTTCACATGACCAAACCATCTTAACATACCTTTCTCAATAAGCCGATGGTAATGCATGAAGAGATTAATGAATGTAGATGTAGTGTGCCAGGATCGTAGCAAGTGGAAATCTATATTCGCACCTACCCCTATTATAGGAGACAGGCGTGGCAATATGTATGTTTGTCTTCCTGACTAAAACTTTAACATTTCTCAGATCGTCAACCAGGCAGCCGACCCACTGCCTCCTCAAACTCAAGCCGCAAGCCGCGCCGGCGCCGCACTGCATTCACTCACGCGCAGCTAGCTTACTTAGAGCGCAAGTTCCGCTGCCAGAAGTACCTGAGCGTCGCTGACCGCGGGGACGTGGCGGAGGCGCTCAGTCTCAGTGAGACGCAGGTCAAAACCTGGTATCAGAACCGACGGTGAGTGATAAATAAATGCATCCTTAGTGAAACAGAGGAAAGATAGTAATAATAATTATAAACATCAATAAATAATGGTGTCAATGTTAGGAACCGTAAATGGATGTTTAAAATTACCTTACTTAAACTTTCTGCTAATTTAATTTTATTGGTAGTTAAGTTGTTATTTGTTTTATATGAATTGATTAACCTAATCACCCACAATAATACGCAACAAAGTTGTGGTCCCACGTTGGGCGCCAACTTCCATATTTGTCGAATATTTTCCTGATCTACTTGTATGTTATTCCACGAATCTATGTTAACCTGTGAAATTTTATATTTAACTAGCTTTCCGCCCACGGCTTCGCCCGCGTGGTTTCTCGGCTTTTCTGCATTTAATTTTTTCCCGTTTTTGCAACATTTTTCATTTGTGCTCCGCTTTTATTGGTCTTAGCGTGATGATATATGCCTATAGCCTTCCTCGATGAATGGGCTATCTAACACTGAAATATTTTTTCAAATCGGACCCGTAGTTCTTGAGATTAGCGCGTTCAAGTAAATAAACAAACTCTTCAGCTTTATAATATTAGTATAGATTTGTTTTTTTTTTCTCGTAGAACTAAATGGAAGCGTCAGAACCAACTGCGCCTGGAACAGCTACGTGCGCAGGCGGCGACCGGCGAGCGCGAGCTATCTGCTCACGCGCTGCCGCTCGCCTGCGCGCTGCTGCCGCCGTACCCTGCCTACATGCACTGTCACCTGTGAGCGTCTCATTTAAACAATACTGGTGTTTCGGATTTGAGAATAGAGCAGTCCTAGCTACTCTATTAAAATAAAAACAGCTGAAAACTTAATTCAATTCAATTCTTTATTGCATTCCATAATGTATATACAAATTAAAACAGATGGTAAGCTTAAAACTAAGGATCAATAATATGGACCCTGATGGGCACAGCACAGTATAAAAATGAATCGCCGAAATGAACGTGCATAACTTCCGAACGACTGTAAATTATTAGGTGTTTCTTTTTGTGTTTATTATTGTCAGGAGAAGGTTTGTATAACAGAAAATAAACAAAACGGATTTAAAAAAATATGATATGAGTATATGAAATATAGCGGCGCCGGCTCAGCTAGTTACTTATATTTTTTTTACTAACAATACAATTTCGACTCATGCAACTTATTTTCGGACAACCACTTAATGACCAAATAAATTATGATCGATGTAATTCCGCTGGATTGAGAATGAAATAGCATTATACCTAAAACATTAGGAACTAAGAAAGTCGTTAGTGGAATTCTATAAAAGTATCAATAAGAAAATGTAACAATTTTATTATAAATAGGTTGCTTGGCTGCTTAGGGTTGCAGCGTGCTGTCAAATAGCCTATATCCTACCAAAAGAATTTGCCTATAAAATGCAAAATAAAAAAAGTTTAACCGACTGGTCGGAATGACCAGTCGGTCATTCCGACGGTATTCCGTCGGTCGGTAGATATAAGCGCGTTCAAACACACAAACTCTTCAACTCAGTTTTAGTTTAAAGATATAATTTTATAAGAGCCACAGTTTTGTTCACTTAGAAAGATTCTTAAAGTTACTGGGGTTCCTATTTTCTTTTAAGCATGGTATTTGAATGCCACAACGATCTCAAACTAAGTAAATCATGTTAGAATTAAGCAATCATGTAATATAGTGTAACTAGAATATTTTTAAGTACAAATATTATTAGTAAATTAGAAAATATAGTAGTTTTAATTAAAAGCTGATCGATGTAATAATTTGTAAAGTAAGTTTTAAGAAAAACAATGTGCAATACAATTGTGAATTATAAATATCGAATTACACATACCATCACGCCTGTAATAAGTACAGGTGTTTTCGTGTACACCCACATTTCGCCGGTATGGTTAGCCTATTGCCATTAACCGGGCACGAATCCAGACTTCGAGCTGCTACTGGGAATTTCATAGAAAAACCCAATAGCACTGCTCGACCTGGGGAACGAACCCAGAACCTCTAGCCTCGCGCTTAGGACCATATCTGATTATTCGTGTAAAAATCTTTTTTTTTAATAAGATCGTTTTGACTGTCGCAGTAGTCTAGTAGTTCTAAGGGCGGCTGATACGCTAAAGGTCCCAAGTTATATTCCTAGGTTAAGTAAAGTATTATTGATTTTTCCATGAAATTCTCTGTAGCAGCTCGGAGTTTAGATGTGTGCCCAATTAATGGCAATAGGCTCGCCCCCTATTAAATGGACCTAAACATACCGGCGAACTGTTGGTGTACTTTGCTTATCCCTCTGATCGTGGTATTTATGTGCTTGTATGTATTATAATTATAGTTTATTATTTCTTTTTTATTTTACAGAAAGCTTACCTACAGACTAATAACAAATATGGATACAGAATATGTTCAATGGCAATTGCTAATGACAAGCTTCCACATTTATATAAGAATACTTAATAGTCATACTATACTAACGTGCTGTGCTGCGACGTATGCATTTAAGTGTACATAATATGTATTATATAAATAGTGCTGATTGGTTTTAGATCTATCACTAATTCTAGTATGAATTCTTACTCATTTTAATTTTCGACATATTTAACAAAATATATTTTATCAAGACTATGCCAAACATCATGACAAATAATCATTAAGTAGAACCTAAAACCATAGCTTTAATGTAGTGTAATAACAATTCCAATGGTAATAGCAAGTAAAGTGATCCAAAACTACCCTCAGCTTTTCAATCATGTTCCATTTCTGAACCCGCCATTCAATTCCGTACGAATTATGCAAATGTTTTGGCGCCATTCCGAATCATGGCTGCCAACCGCTCGCAATTTGCATCTCTTAGCGACTTGTTAACATTTGAAACGGCAACACAGCCGATGCATCGCTGGAAACTTTAACTGTAGCAAACTTGAGCACCGAACTTTACTCCGCTGTAAAGCGCTATTATGCTTTCCAATCTCTTAAATTTCTCAAACAGACAACTTTGACCGGGCCTCAGTCACATTTATTGTTCAATTTATTCAAATAAATGCTAATTTGTAGCTTTTCGTTTCAAAATTGTTGATGATTTATCCGTCTTTATTTCAGATTTGAGCAAACGAGAGTTTATTAAAGGGTGGGCTTGTGTAATTGGGCTGTTTTGATCTCACGGCGGGGGTCGCGGGAGGGGGCGGGCGAGGGTAATTGAAGTATTTTCCCGACGTTTGGAGGGTAGTTATGTTACCCGAGGCTGAATGGATTAGTTAGCGCGCGCGAGATAACGATCTGTCAATGATGCCTTTATAATGGGCGGTGTCGGTGTATTCTTTTATTAGTTGTGTTTTGCTACAGATTATGTTCGTTTAGTTTGTTTGTGTTCTATCATAGTTTGGGTATGTTCAATGGCTTGTGTACGCTGCATTAGGATGTCAGTATTGTGATGTAGATTGACAAAGATAATATTCAGTATTTAATTATGCTTAAAAATCCCTTGAAATAATCCGGCAACGTGCGCTGCTTGAATTACAGTTGATTATAAATTACCAGTGTTCTGTTAGAAAAATAAAAATATTTTCACGAAGCATTTCTACTTTCCTACGAATCATAATGCAATCAACGACATGCGTCATCAAGCAAATCAAAACGCAAATTTTTTTTTAAATTAATTCAGCTCTTGCGCAATCACATTCTAATAACAATTATATTATAGGTAGCTTAGACATGGAAATTCTTTTAAATTTCATATTTTTTGTGATTGTTTATGAAGTGAAGTGTCAACAAATGTTAAATGAAGAACTGAAAATTTCCGATCAGAACGCAGCAGGAGAGAAGATAAATATAAACAAGGCAAACATTGACAGAAGGTTTCTCGAAGACTTAGATGACTATGAGTGGCATGTGGCACATCTCAAAGGAGATGTGTTTGATGGTAGAAGGGACTGCATTGATGAAACCTTCCAGGACAAAGTCAGAAGATACAGAAAAACGTTGAAAAATGACGGAGCAAGAGTAGAGTTTGTATCAGGCGACCCCATCCCTAATAACCCATCTGACTTTTTCCAAGATTATTGCCGAATAGGTGACGACTCACAAAAAGAAGACTTTAACCATACTTTAAAGGTAACATCAGCGAATTTTGACGTGCTACCTACTGTACCTGTACAAAATGTGACGGAATCAAATAGAACAATGAAAGTGGACAATACATCAGATCCAATAAAAGTGGAAGAAACAACAGCTCCAATGAAAGTTGAGGAAACAACACCAAAGCTAGGCAGTCAAGCGACGACGGTGAAACCGAAGGCACCTATACCCAAAAAACTGAAGGCGGAAAATGATACCCTGGACAGTGTCAGGCGCGCCAGCGAGTACATGTTCAGTTCCGTGGAGTACTATGACGAGTCCGTCGAGTTCAACCACGAGACGTGCCCGGATGCCGTGGAGATCATCGTGCTGGAGATAGATCAGCTCAGGAGCTACGATTTAGAGTGCGAGATGACTCTCGAGTGGAGGAGTTTGGATTAAATGTTTATTTTATTTTTTCGTTTATTTATTGCTTGGAGTCACGGACGTGGAGTATTCATTCTGGTGTCGTGGCATCATTAGATAAGCAAGTTACGTTGAAACTGATACTCAATTCGACTGCGGGCAGGATTCGAATCTGCCTTTTCTGGTTAGATACACCAGACGCTATGACCAACTAAGCCACCGCGAGTCCCACCCACCCCAGCTGGAAATTTGACTTGACATTTTGAATTTACGTCTTTGAGGTGACGTCAGTGACGTGGTGGCTTAGTTGGTCATAGCGTCTGGTGTATTTAACTAGAAGACGCAGGTTTGTATCCTGCCTGCCTGCCTGCCTGTTGAAGTCTTCCTTCTCTAAAATAACTTTATGGTCTTAGCATGGAAAATGCTGAAAAAATCACTCGATATATTATTTGAGTTAGCATTGTTAGCAGCATAGATAACAAAATTATTTCATGTTGCATAACACAACTACATAGGTACATGCATACCATCACGCCTGTATTCCCCGAAGGGTCAGGCAGAGGTGTCCTAAAGTACACCCACACTTCGCCGGTAAGTTTGTAATAGAGGGCGAGCCTATTGCCATTAACCGGGCCCAAATCCAGACTCCGAGCCGCTACTGAGAATTTCATAGAAAAACCCAATAACACTATACTCGACCTGGGGATCGAACCCAGGACCTCTAGCGTAGCAGTCGTGCTTGGGACCACTAGACTAATGAGGCAGTCTAACATACCTATGTATAAACAAATTACTGGTTCTTATTAAATTATGATTCTTGCCTTGCAAATAGTACTTCTATATTAGGTATAACAGCAGATTCATTTCTTTTTTTTTTTTTAAAAAGCTTTCTAGCAATGTGGGTCGCACATTGATCGCAAGTCCGACGCTCTAGCCATTAGGCTACCGACGCTTTTAAAAGAGGCTTTTAAAGATTCAAAGTTCATGGTAGTTAATAATTGCAAGATAAACTATGTGTAGGAAGGTAACTATTCAGGATGGAGTATGCATTGTGTAAGTTGTAGATTGTGGAGTGTAAATTGAGGATTTTGCCAAAATTGATAATTTATACTACTTTCTATTGGTCTCAACAATGTGAAAAGATAGCAAGCAGCTCCCAAATACATAGATGTATTATAGTAAGTATAGCTTTCCGCCCGCAGCTTCACTGGCGTGGACAACACGATTTTGACTGTTTAGTTTTTTCTAGTTCTGGCGGGATGTATATTGCAAATTATCCACAAAAATTTCTCAACTTTATTATTTTACCGAAATATAAAAATAACATGTTAATTTGTTATTACTAAATGAGCAGCATTCATGTCCTTTTAGCTAGACTGATGGTCTATCATTCCGGATAATATGGTTAAAATAATCCTCTTAGGCCATCTGTTGGCACAAAACTTTAATTTTAGTTCAAACAAGCATATCGCCCTAAGCCCTTCTTATAAGAGTGATCGTGTTATTATTCAAAAGCTACAAACAATCGCCGATAGATGGCGTTGATGATGCAAACTGTGGGCTACGGCGTAACTGCGCGTGACGTCTACGGACTGACTACACTGCTACGAGAAATAGTGGCGGAAGGATCGAATAGATGGCGCTGCGTGTACTCTTGATAAGTTTATAATAAAATTGTATAACCCTGGTTGTGTCATTATTACTGGGAATGTTTCAGTTCATTAAAAATAAGATTTTGAATCTAGTTTAGAATTAGTTCTTTCCATTAGCCTTAGGTTTTAAAGTTTTATTTGGATTGTAGATTTACTTGCTGACTGCCTCGTTAGTCTAGTGGTCCCAGTTGAGACTGCTACGCTAGAGGTCTTGGGTTCGATCCCCAGGTCGAGCAGTGTTATTGGGTTTATCTATGAAATTCTCAGTAGCAGCTCGGAGTCTGGATTTGTGCCCGGTGAATGGTGTAACGTGTGTAATGGTGTAACGGAATAAACATACCGGCGAACTGTGGGTGTACATTAAGTACACCTCTGCCTAACCCTTCGGTGAATACAGGCGTAATGGTATGGTATGGGAGATTTATTTTCATTGAGTTTCTTGTAAGATTTTCCCAAAGGATCAAAATTTCGGAACTTATTATACCTAACTTCAGTGAATGAAAAACTTTTGAACTTGAACTTGTTCATCTGGCTCTATTTCGATTAATATATGCTTTCCTAAGGGTTATTTTTTCAGGAGTTAATCAAAACACGTGCGTACCTATTAATAATGAATTATCACGCGCATATACGGTGAAGGAAAACATCGTGGGGAAACCTGCATGTCTGATAGATTTTCTTCTTGACGGCGGCGGGCGTGTGAAGTCTGCCAACCCGCAGTAGGCTAAAGTGGTGGACTGAGAGGAGACCCGTGCCCAGCTGTGGGACAATTTAATGGGTTGATGCATAAAACAAAACACCGATGTCGCTTTGTTGAATCTGCAATACATAACTATCGGGTCGATAGTTATCTATTCGGAACAGACAAATCCCATAAATTAAAGATCATAAACGTCCATCTAGCTGTTCTTAAGTTATTAATGGTGTAACTAACTCGGCTTTTTATATATGTGTAGAGTTCAAACAACGTTTGTCGCATCTTCACACAAGGAAGCTAATGATTGCCGGCCGTTACTTGCAGAATACTTGCGCAAGGGACGCCTACACATGTATGCACGACAATCCCGTAAGCTTGCCGCTAATGCTCCTAGGATTGTAAGGAACGCATTAGGAAGCCCCTGTGTGTCGCGGCTTTTATAAAAATCAAGGTTTGTGGGACGACACACGATTTTGATGTCGACTTGCTTACTATCCGCCTGGTTTATGGCTTGTATGTGTTGTAGAGTTGGGTTTTTATGTCTTAGCTTTTTATTATGTTACGTTTTCTTCCCGGTGAAGTGTCAATAGCGTAGTATTTATTTGAAAAGTTATCTGAGTTTTCTTTGCAGATTAGTGAGATATTATCGATGTAAATTACTGGTGTAAATCTTTGATAAATAAATCCCACTCTCACTTATTGTTTTTTTTTACAGTGTATAAAATTGTTTTCATGAAAACTTACCACGTTTTGGAAACAATTATCTCAACCCTGGCAGCGTCTTGGCGATCATCTTTATGTGTTTCGGTCTTAATATGAATATTATTAAATATTTTTATTTACTTCGAGCTTCTTTATAAATTGTGCAATTATATACTAAGTAGGTATATATAATTAATATAAAAATAATTAAAAACTGCGATCACCAAAACTGTAACACTCTCAATTCGTATCCATGCTGCAAACATTCATATCCCGAAGCACGACGGGTTGTCGAATGCGTTTTTGGACTAAAACATCTCTTCGATCGTCTGGGAGCCTGGTATCTCGGGTTCGAGAAACACGTGAGGTGACGTGTTGGGACGTGTTACTCTCACACGTGGGGGATTCACTCTGTATGAACTATATTCACACATGGTGTGACACACTGAAATAAAATTGTTTGTATGTGGTTGTGATTATTATGTGGTGGTGAGTATATGTGGGGTAGGAAAATATGGGATGGTATGGTACCTGCGTGTCTGTAGATGTCAAGGTCAAGTTAGAAAATTATTTCTTAAAAGAAGAATACATTCCTTCAGTTAAGGAAACTTGATAAAACGTAATAATAAGTTTACGACTGCCTCGTTGGTCTAGTGGTCCCAATCGCGACTGCTACGCTAGAGGTCTTGGGTTCGATCCCCAGGTCGAGTTGAGTTGAGTTTTTCTATGAAATTCTCAGTAGCAGCTCGGAGTCTGGATTTGTGCCCGGTGAATGTCAATAGGCTCGCTCCCTATTACATGGGACCCAAACATACCGGCGAACTGTGGGCGTACATTAAGTACACCTCTGCCTAACCCTTCGGGGAATACAGGCGTGATGGTATGTTATATTATGTAATAAGTTTACGATGTACAGGTGCGGCCACCAACATAAAATTACTGTAAAAACATGTTGGTTACTTTATTGATGTTGTATAATAATGGAAGAGGTTTTTGTTTTAAATCTAAATTAAAATTACTTGCATTTTTTTCAGAAACTTCCGGAACCTTCCCTTATAAAAGTTTGCTCAATGAGGAATTAATTAATCGAACCAACTACATTGATAATTTAAGAACTTAAGTGCTTAACTATGATAGGCATGATAGCATAAGTTATTTAAATAAATAAATAATATGATTCTATATTATCATTGATGAGGTTTTTATAGGATCCTAGATTTGTGTATCTCTCAAAGGTTCCTAGTCTTCAGAACCTCTGTAGATAGTCTCGTAGGTATGTCAACACCTACGACTCAGTTCCGGAACTTTTTGAAATAAAATGTAAGTAATTTTTATTTAGATTGTATAACAAAAACTCTTCGATTATTGTAAATCTACAGAGGCTATGGTTGAGGTAAAATAATCATAAAGAGGTGTGTTCCAATTCAAAAATTGGAATTAAGAAAGAGAGAGAATTGAGAATTCAAAATGATGTTCTCCACGAATAAGCTCCATTTGAAAGATAGAAATAACAGCACTCTTAGATTGTCTTAATCATTATATTAGATAATTTCATTAGTTAGTGGGTTCGCGCGAATGTAAGATATAATTTTATTAGGAAAAGTTAAAGCGTCGTTAAGCAGTAGTCATTTTATATCTACTTATAAAAAAATCACAAATCTTTTTAAACGTTGTATTCGACCACATGCAATTCCTTAGTTAGCATTTAAGTAAAAGGCCTACTATATGCATAATTGCATAATCCTCAGGTGATTATAGACTTTACAATAAGTATGCAAAAATTCGGCACTTTTTAAATTCGTCGTCAATTTATAATCGTAAATAACTTTTCACAAATAATCAGCGATCCGAAAAAAACGTGATTTTCTATAATTAGTTGCCACGTCCAGCGTTGGGGAGGTCGTTAATCAAATGAACCGAACATTAGCTGTCTCTTTCTAACATACCAAAACTTTTTTTGATGCATCCCTCTTACACGATAGCATTTCTGGGGGTATGCAATTATACGCCCTGTGTTGAAGAAGGTGTTATAAACCAGATATAACTATGCAGAATTAAACTTAATTCATAGGAGTATAAGGTTGGGAATTGATGGCACATGAGAAACTGAAGTGACAGAGGGATGAAACGAAGTGGATCCTTATGTTATCAGGTAAACAAAAATGCGTTTAAACTTGTATGCATATAAGCTGCAATTTCTATGATATTCTGTATTAATAGGGGTGGCTGTGACTAGTTTAAAAAGGACTGTAATACATTAGTTCTACGGATGAATATAGTTTATTCTTGAGTATTGCATGAACTCCTGGCTACTCCTGGTATCCTAGTGACGAATGCCCTTTAACATGTGACGTCAGCGGGGTTTTCACACGGTCCTGTCTGCTCAGCTGTATGACAAAAGGTGTATCCGGCATTTTTTCGAACCGTTTGTAACGGTTTGGAACAGAATAATAAGGGATGTATTTTTTTCAAGGTAAGGGGCTCACCGAGCATTCATTATTTTCGAATTTCGAATAAGAGAATTAGTAGACAACAAAGCCTTTTAAAAAGCTTTTAAAAAAGCTTTACCTTCCCTCGTAAGTATTTGTCAAGTAAAACGAAGTTTAAGGTAAAGGAGTTTCTATTACCTATCTGATGCCTGTCCCCCAGTTCATGTCGGTGATCTCATGACTGATGAATGTTTAACAAACCATTTTGAAGCAGCGGTAGCCTAATGGCTATGGCGTCGGACTTGCGATCATGTGGTTGCCGGTTCGAAACCCACCCATTGCAATACCGACGTGGGCCCACTCGTAATACAAGCATTTAGCTTAGTACGAGGAACGTTAACAAGAATACTAGTAATGTGCGACCCTCATTGCTAGTACTTAATCTTTTTTTTAAACCATGCGTACCATTTTAGACCAATTGTTGAACTATTGGGAATTGAACCTAGGATGTAACCTTTCGCATTCGCATTGCATTACGGCTATTATACTATAAATATCTGACAGAAGAATAATTAATAATAATATTAACTTTACTTTCGTTAATTACCCGGCTTAAGACAGATTTTCTCAGAATAACTAACAACGGTTTTTTTTGTTGATAAAGCCAGTTTTAATAACGTAAACGCATTTTATGTGGATGCGGATGAAACGTTCCGTCTCCGTAACAGACGGAATAGAAATTAAAGGAGTTTCTTGCCGCGGATAGTGATGTGATAGAGAGGTAACTTCCTAGCAACTTCTGGTGTCCTGGTATTTTGAGCTCAACACGTGACGTCATCCATGTTGTGACGTGACGCTGCCCAGTGACGCCACACCGGCTAAAGAAGGCGGCGTATATGCTTATGCCAATCAACCACTATTAAGCAAAGGGCTTAGAAATCGTGACTATAAAAGTGGTTTATTATTACATACAAAGGTATGACACTTACTTAGTTCTATGGGCGTAGTTATTGTTTCGAAGACTTGAAAATAAAATTGGAATGTAATGGGCTGAACGAGCGACCCCGGCGTTATTCGAAAATTAATAAAACTAATTTTGGAAATTTTCACATTACCCCTGTATATTTTTATATATGTATATTTTTTATATTTCTAAACCGGTACTGTAACTAAAGTCTAAACAGATGTGTATTTCGGAAAATTTACCAAGTTTGAGGGATTTAGTGAAGGAAAGGGATGCACATATCTAGTAAGTTCAATTTCGTCCCAAAAGCATAGGGTGGGAACATGATAGCCTAAACCTAGTATTTGTATTTGATATACCTACAATATCATCTTCTAGCGATTCCTGATGTTCTAGTAACTGGACCCGTTTCAAATCGTACCACCTTGGTGCCACTGTCGCTTTTCCACCCTATAACAGGCTACTCGATACTCGTAGATGACCATAATAATTAATCTTTTTTTTTTATTCAGCGATTATCGTCCCACTGCCTGCAAGGCAAAGGCCTCCCTACTCTCCTTCAACTCCTCTAATCAAACTATTATAGAAAAAAAAAGTTGTTTCTAAAAAGTAGTAAGTAGTTTAATTTTCATTTTGGCCGGCCCTTGAGTCATAGCGTAAATAGCCTACGAGCGTTACTCCTTATACCAACCGCCAGTAAATCACAGTCTAGGCGTTTCGGCGATAAGCCGGAAAAAACGGACAGTCAGACATAGGTACAGACAGACAGACAGGCAAACATATTAACTATGTTCTGAGTAAGTATCTTACTATTTCATATGTAGTTAGCAGAAAAGCTGTTATTTTGACATTACAAACAAACACTTCAATTTAATAAAATTTATTTGTATAGATAGACGATTAATTTTATCTTCTGAATAAAATTAAGTAATTAATTTTTCAAAGACGATGACTTGATAAGAAAAAAGGAAAGAAGAATTCTGTATTTTATGCAAGCGAAGTCGGGTCGCTAAGGCAGTCTTTTTTTATCTTTGAACGAAGTACTTCTAGTGTTTTCTGATGGCCTAGTATTAAACTCCCCCCTGCGCCTCCACGAGGCATTTCTGTGTTGTAGTGTCGGTTTGTGCTCGTCATTATTTTTATCATACACGGATATAATAAGTGCTGCAAATGTATTAATTATTTGTTATAGTATTGTAGTATTGGCAAAGAAGAGATTAATAAATAAAACAAGCATAAGAAGGAAATAGTTGTGTGCCTACAGCTTATAAATTGTGTCATTGGTGTCATTATAATTATTATGCTGCTGTACTTAAATGTGATTTAAAGTATTTTAACCATTGCATTTAGTATCCAGTCACAGAACAGAATGCACGCAATCTTTAATTGAAATAAAATAAATTCGTAAATAAAAGGAAAGTGCAGTGATAGCCTTGTGATATGACCATTGGACTGCCAAGTCAAAGGTCTCGAGTACGAATCCAAGGCACGCTCCACTGTCTTTTCGAAGTCATGTGCGTATTAATAAATTAATTATCACGCGCTTAAACGGTGAAGGAAAA
Source organism: Subacronicta megacephala (assembly GCA_958496365.1). NCBI lineage: Eukaryota > Metazoa > Arthropoda > Insecta > Lepidoptera > Noctuidae > Subacronicta > Subacronicta megacephala. Next base: position 16,270,167 of record OY292516.1, on the reverse strand, counting down.
CATCGTGAGGAAACCTGTATGCCTGAGAGATTTTCTTGACGGCATGTGAAGTCTGCCAACCCGCAGTAGGCTAGCGTGGTGGACTATAGCCTAATCCCTCTCGTTCTGAGAGGGACCCGTGCCCAGCAGTGGGACAATGTAATGGGTTGATGATGATGATTAAATTCGTAAAAATAAACGAAATAATATCAAAATCAGATAAGCAAAACCGCGGGCTTTGTCAAGTTTTATAAGATCATAGTACTGGCCAAATAAATACTCCTGTTTACTCCTGATACCCTAGTACAAGGGACACTACAACACGTGACGTAATGTCAGAGAGCACTATCAACAACTTTGCTTGAATGAAAATTTTTCCATGACATGCTTATGCATACATATAATTATTTAAGACCTTCAAAAGTGATACGATTACCAACAGACAGCATTTCATTATCACTATTATTTATATTGATACTAATTAGACTTATGTACCTACCTATCTAGTATAAGAAGTAGCCGTAGTGATTTCTAATTTGTGTGAGTGAAGTTCAAATAATCTTCCAGTGAATCAGTCATGCCAGTAAGATAGTTTTCTGGTGATAAGAATATTGCCTGTGTGAATTAAATTTAGTTTTAGAGCAATTATTTAGGTACATTAGACAAATTCAGCCGGTTATATGGCACAGCAATATGGGGATGAAACCGTTTGTTGTGGATTCTAGTTCCCTGGTATTCATAAAACTTATATCAGGTACTAGGGTTTCAGTATCACGTCGTCAGTATGACGTAATGCATCGTGGGAAACGATGTGACGTCACAGTTGGAGTAACATTGATTTCTCCACTAGACCGTCTAGACAGGGCTTGAGGGGTAACCCGGGTAACATATTGTAAGTTACAGAGATGGTATTCATCATTTTTTTTTATGTAGGTATATATTTTTGGTATTTGCGTAGGTCATGTGAAATACCCAACTTTCAGAAAACTTTATTATACTTAAATCTTATTTTTTTTTATAGCGAAATCTTACGTGAATGTTTGAAATTAAACATTACAAATAATAAGTCACTTTTACATATTAAAGTTATCATTAATTTTAACAATATCATAAATGTCATTGTTATATCAGATCAGTAACAATAACAACCGATACGGACAAAGCCTAATGCAAAAGCTAGTTTTACTGTGTTCGTTCAGGATGTTAAGATAGAACTCCTCGTGATCTCTGATGTCCTAGTACGGATAGCCGCTTTACACGTGACGAACTGCGAAATGTTCCCACGATTACGACTAATAAAACCTTTTTTTGTCAGACTTCGGGGTATCGAGGGGCAAAAGATATTTCTACCAACACTAAAAAAATCTGTACATTAAAGACATAAAATTGACTGCCTCGTTGGTCTAGTGGTCCCAATCGCGACTGCTACGCTAGAGGTCTTGGGTTCGATCCCCAGGTCGAGCAAAAGTGTTATTGGGTTTTTCTATGAAATTCTCAGTAGCAGCTCGGAGTCTGGATTTGTGCCCGGTGAATGGCAATAGGCTCGCCCCCTATTACATGGGACCCAAACATACCGGACCGAACTGTGGGTGTACAATAAGTACACCTCTGCCTAACCCTTCGGGGAATACAGGCGTGATGGTATGTTATGATGGTATGTAAAGACATAAAAAAGTGGGTTGTATGTAAACGTCACCGAACCAAACTGTTAACAATTTTAATGCAACGACAAAAAAAGTAATTTTAAGAATTTTTGCCTTCTTTTTTAGAAGTTGGCGCAAAAACTACTTCACCGAATTTAATTTAATTTTCACTACTAGAAAGCACAACTTAAAGACTGCGGTACAACTTATATAAATTAGTTGAACAGATCTTGAGATAGAGCAATTCCTCGGTTCTTGATTTCATTTTAACGTGATGATAGTGAAGTAGGTTATGGTCACTAACCACTTAACTAGGATTCACTGCATCTTATATTATAAATTAAGTCAAGTAAAGTAACAGCGTAACTTAGTAAAAACTAAGCTGCTTTCTAAGTTTAGTTCGTCTACACCACTATCGGTTTTAAATAAAAACAAAAAGAAAATCTGTATTTTTCTCAATAACGTAAGTATATACTATCCATAGGGATAAATGCTTTTACAGTAAGTGTCCCTCGACTACTGGTACGACTTAATCATAATCATTAAGAATTGAATACCTACTATTTATTTGCAAACAAGTCAATCTTTTCGTCCATAAAAGAGACCTGGAAAGTCTGACCCTGACTTTGAGAAACAGCTCTTCAAACGAAACAAACTTAAATCTCCTGATAACTTATATTGACCTGGTAGTGTATGGCCTCAAACACGTGGCCTCATCGCGGAGTTATTGGCCAATTTTGCTCAATTTGCCAAACTCTGAATTCATTGGCCATCGTAGAAGTTCCACTAATATAAGAGAACTTCCACAAATTATTTAAAATAAGTTTTGTTGGTGGAGCATAACAATACGACTCGACTCTCGGCTTTCGGCTTTGGCTTTGACTTTGACTTTGACTGACTGACTTTGACTGTCGACTCGACTTTCAACTCGACTGTCGACTCGACTGTCGACTCGACTATCTACTCGACTTTCGACTCGACTTTTAACTCGACTGACGGCTCGACTGTTGACTCGACTGTCGACTCGACCTGCGACTCGACTTTCGACTCGACTTTCGACTCGACTTTCGACTCGACTTTCGACTCGACTTTCGACTCGACTTTCGACTCGACTTTCGACTCGACTTTCGACTCGACTTTCGACTCGACTTTCGACTCGACTTTCGACTCGACTTTCGACTCGACTTTCGACTCGACTTTCGACTCGACTTTCGACTCGACTTTCGACTCGACTTTCGACTCGACTTTCGACTCGACTTTCGACTCGACTTTCGACTCGACTTTCGACTCGACTTTCGACTCGACTTTCGACTCGACTTTCGACTCGACTTTCGACTCGACTTTCGACTCGACTTTCGACTCGACTTTCGACTCGACTCTCGACTCGACTTTCGAATCGACTCTCGACTCGACTTTCGAATCGACTCTCGACTCGACTTTCGACTCGACTCTCGACTCGACTTTCGACTCGACTGTTGACTCAACTGTCGACTCTGTTGACTCGACTTTCAACTCGACTGTCGACTCGACCTTCGACTCGATTTCAACTTGACTGTTGACTCGACTGTCGACTCGACTTTCAACTCAACTGTCGACTCGACCTTCGACTCGATTTTCAACTTGACTCTCGACTCGACTGTCGACTTGACTTTCGACTCGATTGTCGACTCGACTGTTGACTCGACTTTCGACTCGATTTTCGACTCGACTTTTAACTCGACTCTCGACTCGACTTTCGACTCGACTTTTAACTCGACTCGCGACTCGACGTTCGACTCGATATTCAGTTCGACTTTCGACTCGGCTTTCGACTTTCGACTTTTGAGTTTGACTCTTACGTCTGACTCGGACTCGGATTCGGACAGTATAATCCCGCGTTCCCACTAACGACAACCCAATCCCAATCACTCTTTGAAAGTTAGATAGAGTAAGATACAGTAGAATCCCGATTATCCGGATCAAATAAAACCAGGGTTATTCCGTATAATCGAAAATCCGGATAACCGATTTCAAAGCAAATCAAACAATATTTCAATTTTAATAATTTTCATTATGCAATGGGTTTTACTTAGATGATACGATATATAAAAAACGAGCTATATAACGATAGATAATGCATTACATAATACCTATGTAATTTAAAATTTTGGTTGGAAGTAACTTGTTATTAATCTTTGACGTAATGAATCACATCATTTCATTCATGGAATTGATAATTAGAGCTAAGACGAATGAGTCCGGATAATCGGATGTTCGGATAATCGGGATTCTACTGCAGCTAATTGCAACATGTTTTGTCGTTAGTGGGAACGCTGGGTTAGGCATAAAAAGTGAGTGAGTGAGCGAGTGAGTGCAATAATTCTCGCTCTAGATTACTGACAGATAGTGAAAAAGGTATGTCTTATTTTTGTTTTTATAGAAGAGGTGAGTAAACCCACGGAGTATACTGAACAAAACAACTCAACACGTATATTATTGATCATCAATGATCTTGTGCTTTTGTAACTTCGTAGAGTAATGATGTACATTATTTAAAATCGGTAAGATTATTAAAAATATATTGAATAAAATGAAACAAATAAATAAATAAAAACACTGCCTTAAATTGCAATTTACTTTACGTATAATATTTAATCTATATATATAAAAGGCAATGTCCCGACTGACATATCATCGCCCAGCCGAAACCACTAATGATAGACATTTGAAATTTTCTGAGGATATTGCTTTTATACTCTAGGCGTTATTTAAGAAAGGATTTTTCGAAATTCATCCCCTAAAGCACTGAAATGGGAGATTCTGTCATTTCTCATTTGAAATTAATGAAATTTGGTATTAAGCCTCTAAATACAAAATAATAAAATACATCTTTAAAGATTTTTTAAATTTCATCCCTTAAATGGGTAAAAAGGGGTGTTAAAGTTTGTATAAGTGTCGGTAAGATTCAATCCTCCTATATCTGTCCCATTTTCATCCTCCAATTATAGAAAAAATACTTTTACGAGCGAGCAAGGATTTTAATAATTTATGTAAAAAGTACTCTTTTGATCCATTTAATACCAGGAGCGGCGTAGTTCGCAGACAGCTGAAACTTAACTTTTTTTTAAATTATAGCTAACTCTATCAGTTAGGTTACATTATACCTAAAAATGTTTTAGTATTTTATTGGGATTTTATATATATTCCTGCTAAGTTTAATTTTATAAGATCGCCTGCATAGCTATAAGTGTGTTTTCTTTGTCTGTTCTTTATTACTATCCGTGAAAACTTATAATTGGCTCAATGTCTCTTATCTTATAAGTAATGTAATAGTTTTTTTTTGTGTAGCTGTTGGTTTTCAAAACAATAATTAAATAAATAAATAATTATGGAAAAAGGATAATGCAATAGGCAAGTAAACATTGAAAAAAAATATTAATCAAAAATAACTTAAAATGAAATGAGAATATTAACTAATTATTAAGAAGAATAATAAATTGTATCTGAAGCTATCACCTTACAGCGAATCGCTCATTAAAAAATTTTAATGGTAAGTAGTCACCAGCCAAAAGCCGGTATATTCTAGCAAACGAGCAATATATGAAACAACACGCGCCAACCCAACCAAATCACGGTAACGAAACCATAGCGACATCTAATTCGACGACAACGCCATCTAGTTTTAATAAAATAAACTCTTGTACAAATCACTGCTTGACAAAATTACTTGTAATTCCGTTCTAGTGTTTCAATTATTAAACTATTTTTTATACTGTTGTATTAAATGCATGCATGCATATACGCACCACTGCATGATCATGTGCGTATTAGTAAATTAGGTATCACTCGCTAAAACGTTGAAGATAAACATCGTAAGTAGGTAGGTACTTCGATGTTTAATTTTTTTATTTTTACATGACAGTGTTTTGGTCATTTAATCAACAAGTATTTAGTGTAGTATCGATATATCCTAAGTAAATATATCTACTGAGTCAAATAACAAATTACAATAATTTAAATGAAATGAAATGAATTTATTTGCTCAATTATGGTAAGTGTAAGATACAGGTGTTTAGTACTAGATACATTTAATTTAGTAGGATTGATTATAAATATAGTTATATTTATAATCAATCCGTCGTCCTAAGCGCGACTGCTACGCTAGAGGTCCTCTGGTTCGATCCCCAGGGCAAGCAGTGTTATCAGTAGAAGAATATTAGACATAACTATCCTACTATCCTATCCTTCTTTCTACTTCCTATCCTATCCTATCCTTCCTACTAATATTATAAATGTGAAAGTTTGTGAGGATGGATGGATGGATGGATGTTTGTTACTCTTTCACGCAATAACTACTGAACGGATTTTGATGAAACTTTACGGTATTATTGTTTATACATCAGAATAACATATAGGCTTTAAATTATAACGGTATTTTAGGAAATTCCCACGGGATTGGGGAAAAACTATTCCACGCGGACGAAGTCGCGGGAAAAAGCTAGTTATAAACTAAAGCAATAATTATATATTACGTTATTACAAATGTTCCTATAGAATAATAATAAGAAAAAATAAATAATAATAACTTAGAATAAATAATAGAAGTTTTAATTCCCACGGCTAATAAAAACACGCAATTTCATTACAATATAACAAATAAAGGTTATGATTTTATTTTCTTAAGATAATTCATTACATCAAATTGCTTCCTCTCTCCTACATTGCTGTTCCCGACAGGGTCCATAATGAACAAAATTGTAAAACTTACCATCCATGTAAACTACATTGTGGAATGCAATAAACATTGAGTATTGAGTGTTGAGATTTTTTTTAAAAACTTGTCGTTTGTTTTTTTGCTCGAATCACGCCTTTAAGAATACACAGTGCCTTCACATTGCTTACACAGTTATATTCTATTTTTATTCATTTAGAGGCAGCAGGTCATATTTTCAATATTATTCTATACACAACTACGAAATATTCGTATAATTTTCTATGGAAAATAAGTCAGTCAACAGCATTCTTCTTTTGTGTAATTACATTTTTTTACACATTATTTATCTCCACGATTTCGCCTGTTTTGCCAGGAAGAAAATTTTTACGGAATTAAAGCCCTGAAAAAGCCGAGTTTCCAATGGTGTTTTTGTTCGGCTTACTGCAATAGAGTGTCCTAGTGAGTTCTGTCGCCTTAGTACCAGATGTCAGCAAAACGTGACTCATAGCTGTGTCGCTGTGTTGTGCTTATTTTATTGGTTACATATTTTTAATGTAACGGTTTTCAAAAGGAATAATTAAGCATTTTTAAGCGATATATCTCCATTAGTTGTGGACAGATTTCAATAGTATTTCTTTATTTAAAAGAGTATACTCCTGATGACGTCACATAATAGGGCTCCATCTGGTCTAGTAATGGGACCAGTGATCAGATCTTTACGAAATTACAATATATTGTTTTATCATAAAACACGATACAGGGTTTTCACACTGGTTTTACTTTTTGTTAAAAATTATTTCAGCCTGGCGATTTTTTTTGTGGTTGCGTACTCTGATGGTGATTGTTAGTTGCACCCATAAATTAACAGAGTCTATAAAATAAGAAATACAAAATAAAGATATGTCAAATTTATGGATTCATTTCTTCAATCATTCATTCATACGTCATCGTTCGCTAAAGGATGCTTCGATCTGACCGAATGTCAAGGCCGTAGCAGGTGCAAACGATGCAACCCACCAAAAATGTTTTGTTCGATACTTGCACCATCCACTAACCTCTTGTTAACTTCTGATATCCTGGTATCAAAATTTTAAAAAGCACGTGACTTCTGCTTTCGCCATGTTTCTGAATAAAATGAATTTTATTTTCAACGTTGCTAATGCGTACGCTCGGCTACACGTTGAGCTATACAAATCCAATTTACGCTGGCCTCTTACTGTATCGAAAGTCTAAAAAATGCGAGATGAACTTAAACTGGAATTGCATAGGTTGGCCTGTAGCCGTGTGTACAACTGATTAATTGGCCAATTATAAAATATTAGTGCTCTAGACTTTGTTGTGATTTGAACTGAAATTTTGAGGGTGAAAAACAAATGCTATAAAAACGAATGGATGGTTTTATTTAATCTCAATGTTCTAGGTGGTGTAACTGCCTTACTAGTGCAAGTGTGTACATCTATGAGATGGTCCTGTCGATTTCTGATATCCTGGTAGACAATTTCCATAACACGTGGCCTCAGATCGCACGGTTTCGGCGTTTATTAATATTAACCGAAGAGGGTCTGGCTGATTTAAGCTGTCCATAGCTTGCTTAGTAATGAGCGTCCACCTTTCTGTGCTACATCACTGCTCATCACTGGTAGCGTACACTGGTTAAGGAATTTTGTCTTATGCACTACGCGTATTGCGTTCAACAATTTTAACTTTTTTAACACTAATATTTTTTCTTCTTGCACATAATACGATATAGCAATAACTTGAGTAATGTAGCAAGAAATCCGTGTCTTATGTTTTTTTTTATGTCAAATGGAAAATTGGTACCGCATCCGTACACGTCAAATGATACCGGATCCGGTGTTCCGAATTTAATCCCTAGTGTCAGTACCGATATTATTAATGTCAAACGCTAATGTTATCAGTGTTAGGACTTATGTTATCAGTGTCAGGACTTATGTTATAAGTGTCAGGACTTATGTTATTGGTGTCAGTAGGTGCTGGTGTCATCAGTGTCTCGACTAATCTTATTAGTGTCAGTACCGGTGTCAGCAGCGTCAGTACTGATGTAACTAGTGTCGTTATTCGATGTCGAATTGACGTTACAAGTGTAGCTATCGCGCTATCGCTAATTATTTATTTATGCGTCAATTTTACAATGAGTTCTAGTTCTATTTTTTATTTTGTATTCTATAATTTTATTTTATATATTTATACACATAAGTTATATGATGAAGGTAAAGAGTTTTACAGGTTTCTAACACTTACGCAAAACTTAGACATTGAAATAAAACTGGTTTTCACCGTTTTAACGCGTGATCACAAGAAATATATCAAATGTGTATCAAAAGAAAACCCATATAGACAAATACTTAAATGGTGAATCACACCACCACCCAAGCCCAACACAGTTATCTACCGCGCGTCGGTAAATCATTGTTTCAGAGAGCGCGTGGGATCTGTGATGAGCAACACCTATATAGATGCAGAGCTTCAACATGTCAAGCAAGTACTGCACGACAACAAGCTCCGAATACCGCAACCTCATCACAGAAACCGCGTGAAGGGTGCCACAGCGACTACCTGTTGTTGTGTTACCATATGTTAGAGGAGTCACGGACAAGATTGGCTATATCTTGAAGCGCGCTTCAATCAAAACTTACTTCAAGCCGCTGAAGAAGATTAGTCAGTTCCTATCACCTGTCAAGTGCCACATACCTCTACAAGATGCAGGAGTATACAAGCTTGATTGTGATTGCGGTCTCTCATATATATGCCAAACTAAAAGAAGCATAGGGACCCGCGTAAAATAACACATCGCCGATGTCAAACACCGCCGTTCCAGGAAGTCAGCAGTTTGTGAACATACACTTGACAAGACCCGGCACTACATCAGATTTGATAAACCACAAGTCCTTGCAAAAGAAAATAGATTCCTACCTAGGATGATTCGCGAGGCTATTGAAATTAAAAAACATCTAAATTTCAATAGAGAAGATGGCTGGGTCTTACCATCTGCTTGGAACCCCATCATAGATTCCAATAAATCTAAATACAAGCACAAGACTGCGAGACCTAAGGATACGGTGAGCTCATTCTGCGTGACCGGAATAAATAATAATCAACAAAATGTAGGGTAGCTGTTGATACTTTTGACATAAGGACGACCAACACCTCAGTCCACCCGTGACCATGGATGCTGTAAAGTGTAAAGGATCCGAAACGTCGCGAATTAAAATAGTCAATATAACGCGATAAAATCCGTAAAAACTAGTTTTATTTCAATGGTAAAGAGTTTTGTTTGTTTTGTTGATCACGCTAAACTACTAGTTCGAATTGAAAAATATGTTTTTGTGTTGGATAATCCATTCATCGATAACATTACGCTACGACCAATAGGAGCGGAGCATAAATGAAAAATGTAAAAAAAACGGGAAAAATGATTCCTTTAGAGCTTCCGTTGCTTGCGGTGCGTAAACGGTTAAAGTTATGCAAAAATCTTGTACCACGGAAATGCTGCGCTTTAAAAGTTCGAAAAAAAGACCGCGATAGCACTTGCCTATTCTAACCCTTTTTATGGTAATCTAATTTGTTCTAAAATAATGCATTATTTCCTAAGGTGTATTCACAAACATGATATTAATCCTTATTCAAGTAAATACGGCAATTGGCTCGCATATTAAATGGGATTTAATTATACCAGCGAACACCGAATACTTCTGTCTATCCCTTCGGGAAATATTGGCGTGATAGTATGTTTATGTTATGTGAAGCTGCAGAACTTGTAAGTGATCTCTGATGTCCTAGTATACAATCCCCAACGACACGTGGCATGGTCGCTTGGTTCACAAAAACTGCAACCAGAATTTATTTTATTTCTTCAAAAGTTTTGTTTGTTAACTTTCGCATATTAATTAGGATGGTATGCATTTTTTCAGTCTTGGAGATTATCACCCGTAGCCCGATTCACGTAATTAAAATCGCAGCGATGTCGCAGTGACTTAATCGTTGAAACAGTTTTCCAGTGTAAAGTGAATACTGTCAAGCCAACGTTTTAGAACAATTCTCGCCTCGACTTCTAAATCGGTCCAATCGACTGATGTGAAAAGGAAAAACTATTTCAACGATTAAGTCGCTGCGGCATCGCTACGGTTTTAATTGTGCTACAGTTCACCACTTACTGTCATAAGGTTTGCAAAAAAGCATAAGATCTTAGCAGGAATTATATAAACAGTGTTATCTATGTGTCACGTACTCAACTACTAACCTACTGCGGAAAATGAATAATCTTTGTAATAAAGCATTGATGGTCTGCGGAAAGTGGAGCTAGAGGATTCGGCTAAAATTTAAAATTTACCCCATCTTTTACGATAACGATTTTAAAGCAAAAGTTTTAGTACTAAATGAAAAAGTAATTGTTAACGTCGCAATTTATATCTACTGCCATGATCCTAGAATGTGTTAAAGTGGAATAATATTGTGAAAACCCTAAAACAATGAATTTAGCGCCCAAGGCTGAAGGTTTAGCCTTAAAATAAAAAAATAATGATTATAGCGTTTCTAAACATAGCCCTATTTGATGCATGATACCTTAGTACTCGTAGCCAATGACTAGAAAAACACACACGCACGCATACACACAATAATTTACTAATTAGTACGTGCGTGCGCAGTAAATATAATATGAAAATAATGTAATAATAATCTTCCTATGTACTATTATAGTCATTATTAAACCGTACTATTACTACTATTTTTTATACATACACTCACGTCTTTTTCCCACAGGGGTAGGCAGAAACTATGGACTGTCACTTGCTATACGACTCTTGCATATCTCTTTCGCTTCTTCCACATTCATACATCTTTTCATACACACGCGCCGGTTGCGAGTACTACGCACCTGACCTTTTTGGAGAACCTCGCCGATAAGATCGGTGTGCGTCGTATTTTTTATAATCATGTTTAATTACCACTATAAAAAGTTTTTTTTTTATCTATCACCAGTTTTCAATAGCAACTTAGCAAGCGTACCTCTACTTTACTTTTGATATCCTGGTAGCGAATGTCCTGAAACACGTGACGTCATTCTGCGATTCTCACACGGTTAAAGACGTGCGTGATAAATTAATAAATCTCGAAAATCTAAATAAATAATGTATCACCATCTGGCGCCACCAGTGCATTAAAATAGGGTCAAAATTTATCGAAACAGAATTAATTATTATTATTACGAGTATACATCCGTCTAACATCAGAACAAGTTGAACTTACCCGAAAAAATACACAAATTAATTATCTATCTTTTAAAAAATAAAATATTTTTTAATAAAAAAGTAAAACCGCCTTTAAAAAATAATAAAAATAATGTTAGGTATGTGTAAAACAGTTTCGGAAGTCGTCGGCGAGTCGGTGGCGGAAACAAAAGATCCACTCAAATTAAAAGCCACCGACTGCGTACCCAATGCGTTGTGACGAGCGTAAAATGCAACTATATTAAAGTAATCAAATTGAAATCCCTAAAATACCTATCACTGAGGAGTTGCGGTGCAGCGGTGGTCTTCATCATCAGTTTCACTTCACCAAATGAAACTTCCCTAGAGAAAATTCTATATTTGAAGAGTTCCCTCGATTTCTCCAGAATCCAATCATCAGATCATAATTTGCTGACAATGGGACCACCTCGAGAGTATATCCTTTCAAACAAACAACGAATTTTCATAATCGGTCCGCAATTAACGGAGAAATCGGTGAACATACATAGAAAAAAAATACACAGACGAATGTAGTAACCTCCTCCTTTTCGAAATTTCTAAAGTCGATAAAAAATAAAAATAATGGTGCAAAACAATAAAGTTTTGGAAGTCGGTGCCTTTGTTTTGGTTGGATCTTTTGTTTTCGCCACCGACTTCCAAAATTTTTTTGCACATAACATTATTTTATTATAACAAATTTTTATTATGGTTTTGAAGGTGGTTTTTATACTTTTTGTAAAAAAAAATTTGAATGAAGTCTGTTCTTAGTCAACGAACTCGTACTTCGTTCAAATAAAACATATACAAATATAAAAATATAAAATTGCAAAACAATTCATAAAAATTTAATATTTTATTTTATTAATATTCTGTCTGATTTAATTCAAGAGATCACGACTATCAATGGCTTTCATTGTATAAGTCCGTGGTAAAGTGGACCCCACGCACACATGTAAAACAATTATTGTATGCATATGTGTGCAGTTTCATTCATAAATTCAATGTTACTGTGCGTACTAGTGTATCTTGTGTGAACATTGATTTTTGGTGTAGAACAACAGCTCCTCGCAACCCTTGATATCCTGGTACTAATTCCCCTTTGAACACGTGGCGTCTCCACTGACACGCTTTTCCCACGGATGGTTCTGCTTGGTCTTGCTTATAATATAGAGGGCGCTTAGTATCTAATCTATCTTTTGGTAAAAGTACTGGTTTCTCGGATATTTATTAAGTTTCATAAAATAACATTTTAAGCTTATATAGAAGAATTCATAGATGCATGAGGATGCATGTAAAAATATAAATTATAACTATATACTGTCAAACTTCTGATAAGTTTGTAAGTGACAGTTAGAAGAAGTACCTACTTCGACGCAACGAGACCTCCTGCTTCGTTTTGATGTCCTAGTATTGAATGCCCTACAACACGTGTTCGCAGAGTGTTGACACTTTTTTGGAGTCGTAAAGAATAATTTTGTATGTACATGTTTTGTAAGAAAATTAAAATTTGGCTACGGCAAGGTCTGTTAGGTCAGCTAGTTAATAGAATAATTTATGTTGATGGAGGATTAAAGAAAGAAAAATCGCATGATGAGGGAAAACTATTTACATATCACAAGAAAAACATGCATAAGTAGTAATTTATAATAATTATATTCCTTTGATCTATGTTATGTTTTCGATTTTCTTCATTGGGTGAACTGGAACGCACCTGTCATTTAGCTGTCACGCTCAATTTTCTAATAACACTGAGAATTCATCAGTATCAAAATCAGTATGCTTTGTAATTTAACGGGCTACGTGCCTGTCAAACAAAGACACAACGATTGGAATAATTAAGCAATTTGTTTTTTTTTTTTTTTTATTATTGATCAATATATTAATTAATAGTATATTAATTTTCTTGCAATACCAAATTTAATATTTTTTCCAGTTAGCAGCTATTAAATATATCACCCTATTTACTATGAACATTATATTTATGTCATTTCAAGATCGTTGGCGGCAGTAAATCTTCAAGGGTCTTTTGCCACATCAAGAGAACTTTCGTAGTTCTCAACAAATTATATTTAGGTAATATTTTTTATAAGTAATGTCACTGTTTTGTCAGATTGATGTTAGGTAGAACTCTGCTGGAGGTTTGGTGAACCTGCAACAGAGTATATAATTTTAAAAATGATTATATATAATTTGTAAATCACAAAACAAATTGATAATATTTAAACCATTAATAATTTTTCCTAATTTCAAAACAAACAATAAAATACTCTGAATGTGGCCCAAGTATATATTTTATCGACATACCGTAAAACGCGTGTAATGTACCATCGGCATGGTTATAACTCGCCGATACTTGTAGTACCTAAACTAAAATAAATGTACACGTAAATGACACACTGGCAGTACCGTAAAAAAAACTATTTATTTTATTCATATCATTAAGTATATCAGCCAAATGAGGTCCACTGCTGAACGAAGACTCCCCCATAGACTTCCACAACGACCGGTTATTTGCCGCCTGCATCCATGCAAGAACTCTCAGCGACCTTTTATTCAAAAATGTGCTACTCTTTTTTCTTATATCTGTGGTGCTGCTATTTAAATATCTAGACAATATTGTAATAAAGAATTCTTAATTGATAATATCTTTTCCGAAACAAAAAAAAATTACTTAAGGCGGCTTGTTTCGCTTTGGGCGCCAAATTAAGCAAAAGTTTTAGTACTCAGTTGTGAATAAGTTATAATGTCGAAACTCTTACTGCCATGATGATTATACATATAATATGAGAAATGGAAATGATCCTCCTATATAAAAAGTTGCTGAAAATAGCGCCACCTATCGAGAACACAATGTAGCTGCTCTAAGAAGTATCCAAGTGACCTTAGAAGTATGACGAATAAACAAAGTTCTCAAAATTATTGTTTTGGCGTCTCTTGTTCTTACAAAGACCCCTTAAATTATTTTCCTCTGACATCGACCAGTATATATGGCACTATTTTATTTTATGATCTTATAGACTTTATTATGTTTCCTTGTGAAGAAAAAAGAACAAAACAACTAATTCTTGTATGTGACTTCACGTTGCTAACATGAGCAAGTTTTTCTTGTAGGTGTACAGAATAGGTACCTCAGTTAGAGCACGATAGAGCTCATTGTAAATCGGAGGCGGCGCGTGCGCATGCTAACTGGCGCGTTCCATTGATGTGGCTGACGCTTTGCTCCATTTAAAAGCATTTTCCTATTAGGGCCATAATATCTATTTATGTATCTATACATATAAAATCCTTTGTCCTGAATGACTGACTGACTGACGGAACAACGCACAGCCTAAACCGCTGATCGTAGAGACCTGAAACTTGGAGGGTGTATTATTTGTGTGACGTAGGCATCCGATAAGAAAGGATTTTCCGAAATTATACCCCTAAGGGGGTGAAAAAGGGGGGCAAAGTTAGTATGGGACAACGTGATTCCTTGGTCCAATCTGCTTCAAATTTTGCATAAACGCTCTTTAACAGAATTGATGGAAGACGTGTTTCGTATTTTATTGAAATTCATCCCCTAACGGATTAAAAAGGGGGGGAAAGTTATTTTCGGGATGATTTGCTTCGATTTTTATATCAATACTCCTTAGTGCTTTTGATTTAATTTACTTTTTATTTTGACACATGTCATGTCATATTTGAAAACTCAATGTGATTTTATTTGAGAAACTTTTGTTGATAAACATATAAAATGCTTTCTATGGCACACAAAAGTGGAATTAAGATTGAGAGGCACACCATAGAACCCTGCTTAAAAATGTTAGAGCTGCTGGCACGGGAATTCCGTCAGATTCTGTTGTACCTAGAGGAACCCGAGCAGACGAAGTCAGAGCTTCCTTGACATCGTCATACCTATGGCCCAACATAATGATTATCTTTAAAAAGAAATACGAGAGAGAGGCGTCTGCTGGGGAGTTTTCTGAGCTATTACTTAAAATAGTAAATGGAGATTGTAAATATGTTTATCATCTTTCATCTATCACTTCTGAATACAGTAGTGACAGGTGACTATGACAGAACTTAGAGTATATCCTGATTTTTCTAATATACAAACGAAGTCTTTAGAGTGGCACTTAACCTATGTAACGGGACTAGACTGAGACTATCAGCATTGCACAAAAATATTAAAGAGGTCACTGTGATTACTGGATGTGCTCGGGGGGATTCAGTTTTCATACCTGGAATGTGTGAATTGATGCCTATGTTTTTAAGAAGATGCTTTGTAATGCTATAAATAAAATTTCAGTCATTAAGGGTAGCAGGCATAGATTTAAGGGAAGAACGGCTTCTCACACGGGAAATTCTACCTTGCCTGTGACTGTATTAAAAGCAGTCTGGTCATTTTGATACCAGACAGAAAAACCAATGTGGTATACAAAGAAGTGCAATTTTAATTCTTGAGAGCAAAGTGGTCTTCCGGTATTTGTACCTCCTCATTGAAATCGACCCTACGAGGCGTCCAGAAAAAACCATCGCTCTAGCTAAAAGGACATGAATAAATTAATAAAAAAAATTACATGTTATTTTTATATTTCAATAAAATAATATAGTGGAGCAAATTATTTGGTCTTAATTTAAGGTAATTTACAATACCCCGCCGGAAATAGAAAAAAAATAACAGTCAAAATCGTGTTGTCCACGCGAGCGAAGCTGCGGGCGGAAAGCTAGTACTATTATAAAATTACAAAAACCTAGTTTCTGTAGGTACATTGTAGAAATAACAAAAAAAATGATGTCAAATGTCTATTGTTTCCGTATCGGTAACAATTAGCTTGCACCTAAAAAAAACCTGCATTATTAGTCTGGTGATCCTGGGTTTAGCGGTGAAAGGTTCACCGCTTAACCCCATAGAAAAGTCAGTAAGTGATTTACAATGCTGGCGAAATTAACAAGTTCGCCAGCATTGTAAATCACTTACTGACTTTTCTATGTAAGTATCTCTCAAATATAGGCACTACACCACTGTTTTTGTTCCAGGTTTTTGGAATAAAGGGCGACGTCTTCGTCTCTTACAAATTAATAAGTGGCGATCACAATAGACTAACTGCGATATTATAGTAACAAACAAACAAAATAAATTCGTTAAAAATATTGATAGGGACAAAGCCCAATGTTAAACCTAGTTTAACTGCGTTCGTTCAGGATTTTACGATAGAACTCCTCGTGATCTCTGATGTCCTAGTACCGGTAGCCCCTTTACACGTGACGAACTGCTAAATGTTCCCACGATTACTACATAAAAGTTTTTTTTGTCGGACTTCGGTTATAGGGAGTCGTTTTATAGTTTGCCTTTTGAATTTTATCTACATTTTTTTTTTCAAACTGATTCTGTACATTAAAGATATGTATAAAAAAAGTGATAAAGATTTTTTAGTCATACATGCATAAAATGCATGTACGGAATGCTAGTAGTGCACAAACGCATAATCGGCACAATTGGCGAAGTGGTCGAGCGATTAGCTTATGCACAACGGGTTGCGGGTTTGATTCCCGTACGGGGACGGGGACCAAGCTTTATCTAGCCTATAGCGAAGATTTGTGTATGTAGCACCTGCATACAACTTAATAAAAGGTATACGATGCGTTAAGAGCGGTTGTCTATGCACAGGCTAATTACATTAACGAAATCTAGCATAAAATTTTCCAGTAACACTCCTTATCCGTGCGAATCACCCTCAAAAAATCTCTCCGAACAAACATATGCTTCGTTCAAAAACCGCCGCTAAGGGAAACAAGTTCATAAAATTTGAG
This sequence comes from Subacronicta megacephala, assembly GCA_958496365.1. Taxonomy (NCBI): domain Eukaryota; kingdom Metazoa; phylum Arthropoda; class Insecta; order Lepidoptera; family Noctuidae; genus Subacronicta; species Subacronicta megacephala. The sequence goes on along the minus strand of OY292516.1, from coordinate 16,252,810 downwards.
TTGAGCCATTCTCCGTGTGTGTTGATGAGTCAGCCACGCGACTCATAACGACGGTTTTCAATTGGCAGATTTGAACAGGCCTGCTACGACATATTATTATGTATGTTTATTTTGAACACGGTAATAGGGTTGCGTGTGGTAGGATTTGTATACACATGTCAGACGAAAGCAGGTATATGCTGCCTACCTGCAAGGACTGTAAGAGAGTAGCGTAGAGTCAATTTTCGTAGCTGGGAAGCCGGAATAAAAGTTCTTATCTTGACTTGCTATTTGGCAATATTAATCACTTGGAGCACCGGCAGCTCAATTTCTCCCTCAGTCCCCTTCCTTCTCCTTTTCTCATTCCCCTCCCTTTTTCTTAAAAAAGCTTGGCAACGCATCTGCAACTACTTTGGTTTTGCAGATGTCCATGGGTGGCGATGAATACTTACCATAAGGTAGTTCGCATGCTCGTTTGCCGAGTAATCCCATAAAAAAAACCACTAATAATGACTGTTCAAAAAGAAGACTGGTAGGTACGATTGAGTTGTATACCTATATATAGCCTTTGCCATTGGTACGATCATCTACATAGCTTACTCTTGTAGTTTTTAAAGAAAGCATGCTTACGAGAGTTACAAGTATGTCTTTGTTTCGGCTTCGATAGTTGCCGGTCTGGGTATCGTCGTTTTTAAATAATACTGCTTGGTTAAATAATAATAACATAGAACTGTATTAAATATTCTGCATAAAAACAATCTGAACTCTGAACTGAACGTGGTTACGTGGCTGTGGTGCGCGGGCGAATGGTGCGCACCAAAAAAAATAATCTTAAAAAGCTTACAGTGCGACAATGTGGGTCGTAAATTACTAGTATTCTTGGTAACCCCTCGTGCTGCGCTAAAAGCTTGTGTTACGAGTTGGTTCATGTCGGTAGTGCAATGGGTGGGTTTCGAACCACCTGATCGCAAACCCGACGCCCTACCCATTAGGCTATCGTCGGTTTATTCGGATAATACGCAGGAGATCAAAAAGACTGCCTCGTTGGTCTAGTGGTCCCAATCGCGACTGCTACGCTAGAGGTCTTGGGTTCGATCCCCAGGTCAAGCAGTGTTATTGAGCTTTTCTATGAAATTCTCAGTATCAGCTCGGAGTCTAGATTTGTGCCCGGTGAATGGCAATAGGCTCGCCCCCTATTACATGGGACCCAAACATACCGGCGAACGGTGGGTGAATATTAAGTACACCTCTGCCTAACCCTTCGGGGAATACAGGCGTGATTGTATGTTATGTTTATGTTATTTTATGTGATCAAAATACTTATTCAAAAAAGTAAATAATTAATAATTATATTATGATTGAAAATAAATACGAGGACACCTGTTTAAATTTTCAGTAGTAGTAGTGCCTCACTCTCTACATGCCTACCAGTATGAATGGATTGGACCACCGGGGAAGTACTACCCTCCCACAGAATATCGACGTCAAGTAGCAGTATGCATACTGTTGCGTTTCGTACGGTGAGTGTGGAGCGCCGGCGGCCCAAATCCTCCTTCAGTCCCCAATGGTGTGCATTAGACTTCTATGTAGATCTAAGGCTCGCAATTTACATGGTAGGCCTCTTTATTGGAGAGGGCTATGCTCGGAGTCTCTCTGAGGGATAAAATGCGCAATGAAGTTATCCGTCAGATAGCCAAAGTTACCGACATAGCTCAAAGAATTAGCAAGCTGAAGTGGTAATGGGCAAGCGAGTTCTCGAGTGGAGACCGTGTCTAGGCAAGCGTAGGGCGGCCGCCGGTCAAATAGAGTGACGACTTGCGGAAGGAAGCTGGCAGTGACTGGATGAGGAAAGCCGAAGATCGGGCTTAGTGGCGTTCACTAAGAGAGGCAGCCTACGTGATACGTCCAGCAGCTGTGGATGAGTAGATTTAGGCTGATGATGATGACGATGATGAGGCCTCATATCATAGGATGACACAAAACTTCCATGTAATTTTTCATAGCAATGCCATTTTTGTTCCTGTACGCAATCGTGACCTAAATAGCGCAGTGGCGGAGCGTCCGCCTTCGACGCTAGGGTCACGGGTTCGATGGCTACATTAAGATAATGTAATGGCAATTTATATTAACCTAAATTCGTATTAAAGCTTCATTTAAGTGCACCATTTTTATTAGTACCTAAGTAGTACTAGCTAACCCGAACAGACGTTATCCTGTCTTAGCTATGAATATTAAATTGTGACTGGAATAAATAATAATAATATTTTACAATATTAATTTTCCTTTCCATAAGAACCTACAAAGCATTAGAAAACTTTTAAAAAAAGATGAATGAAATTGTATAGTCGTTCTCATAGTTATGGCGTGACCAGAAAATATTTATTTTTGAGCGCAAGTTTAATTAAGTTCGTGTTATCAATTGTTAGTTAAATCTAACATAAATAGGAGAAAGTTCCGCAGATAATGTTCGTATGCAGTACAACAAAGATCCCTTTTTGTTTATCTGTTCAAACTATTGAATGAGCTTTTCTTGAATGTGGCACCAATACAATAAGTACCTACCTATTATGTGAACTAGGAATGCTGTAATTCAGACCGCAAAGATATTACTTATACCCCAATGTTAACGCAAATAAATATCTAAACGGTTAAAAGATTTTAAATGTACAACACTATTCAAAAGCCCTGCCAATTATCTGATCAAAGACGAAAATAAGACGGAACAAATTTGAAACTCGTAAACCTATGAAATGAGCGTCGATTGTTTGTAGGGAGAGTAAAATCTCTCGTAATATATTTATAAAGATATAGGGCTCATTATAAATAGAGCAGTGTCCACGAACATTATATGACACGATTGAGTGGAGAACAAATGTATAGAATAGAAAAATACGCGACACACCGCGTCTGTTCCAGTCCATCCCACAACATTTCGCGAGCTGGTCGACACCTACGCGCGACGCTCGCTACACCTACCGACGAATATACAAACTTGAACGTTCTTTTTTTTTATTTTCTTTTTAAAAGTGAAGGATTCGACGCGAGTGTTCGCGGTGACAATGATATGGATTTGTAAACGAGTGCCAGTGAATAGCGGCTTGTTCGCGCCACAGTGGCGCGTGACAGATGGGCTTCCCGCGCTTTCACATCAGGTGCGTTCATGTAACACTGATATAACATAATTAATGACGCCACCATATTGATTTTATTGTCACATTACTGCATTAAGCTAAAAGCTATTGTGGCGAACTTCTTCCAATAGGGTCGTCCTAGTATAAATCAAACGCTAAAAGCCATGTTCCATAGAGAATTGTGTCATTTACAAAATAAACTACTTTGCCCCAGTTTAAAAGACATATTTGAGAATTAAATGCCGCTCGACGCAACATGAAACATCAAAGCCAGTACTGCATTGATTTTACATTAATTTATTTATAAATGGTAATTAGATAATGTGTGGTGTGGTGGTTTTTTTTTCTCGTTTTCATGAAATAAGGTAAGTGAGGCGTCAGATATGAGCGGCCCGCCCGATGGGGCGCACGTGGTGTGTTTGGACACAAACAAGTGAATTCTATTTTAGTTTGACGTTTCGTAACAAATGTCCCCTTGGCTGGTTGTGATAAATGGCTGGTTCTGATAAATCTGTTGTGCGCCATGGCTCCGCTTGTGCGTTGTTTTGTGGTTCGCGTGTGTTTTGTGTGTGACAACTTTTCGCACGACGATGTAAGTTTATTTTTCTTAATAATTGCGCATTGTTGCAGTATTGTTTTGGTTGTATTCTAATAGGGTTGAAGGAGTTCATTGTTTAAAACTAAATTATGATAGAATTACTTTTTTAAATGGCCGGATACTCTAATTCCTAATTATTCCTATTTAGGAATAATTAGGAATTAGAGTAACATGGATATTGGGGGTCATGAATGAAAAATATATTATCATATCTAATTTGGATAGGTAAACATACTGCAAACCAAATTATAAAAAGTTTTATTTCAATTCAGTGATTTCCTTAATTTTATATAATCAGCAAGGGGTAATGCCTCATTTTCCAATAAGCACTATAAGACTATTGCTATTTATTGTATACTGAACATAATGTTTAAGATTCTTTCAAAATGTTATCAACGTGATTAGCTGAATCTATTCTTGAATTATATTCTCTTAAATCTTGTCTCTGATTGAAAAAATCTCATAAAACAAAGAAAGAACAATGTTCAGGTTTGGTTTTTAGAATTTTTATTAACTAATGTAGACTCTGCAATAATGGACTGAAAGGCGATAATTTTGCGAAAGATTTCAATAGCCATTAAACAGTATTTAACCAGAAGAAATTTACAAGTAAAAGATATACTTAATTGGCTTTTTCAATCATCTTATCACTGATTTTCATTCATAAACCACTCATGACTCGAGGAGTGTCTGTTGAAACCATACGTAACAAACAGTCTGCAGACTTAATCTGGAATTGTCGTTATCAGTTGATAACCGAGTAATTCTTCTTCTATACTATACTAGAACCTCTTCGGCGCGGTGAAGCCTTAGAATGTAACAACCGCTTGTAGTTATCGTAATCGCCCAATAATTTGGTGGCGTACGAGTAGGTTCGTCAGACTGTTGTAGTTACTGATAATTAGCCGTGAGCCGAACCCAAAATAATTGTTTTTATTTATTGTTATTGACCCTAGTTTTGTTCTTGTTTTTATTTACTTAACCATGTCAGAATAGCTTCTATTCTCTGAATAAATTAAAAAAAGGAACAGAATTTGTATGAAATAAATTACTGAGTATCAGAAACTTATTCGGAGTTACATTAGTGCAATGTCGCACCGTTAACCGCAAAAAAGGATAAGATAGGGAAGATGCATATCTTCCCTATCTTATCCTTTTTTGCGTTATTGATAGAACTAAATTATGCATATACCTAATTCAAACATTGATAGAACTAAATTGTTATCAGATGAAAAACACTGGAAACATGTTTATTTAATAGAGTTTCTGTGGAGTTTCTTGTCGGTTCTTCTCCATAAGACCCGCTATTTCGAACCGTGCAATTGGCTTTGACAAGTACTTTGTGACAGTGACAGGTACTTTTGTGGTCTAGTTAATTTGATTTAAAATAAAGAGATACAATGTACATCTCTATAATCATCCCCATCACAAACTGACTAAATCAAACTGCCTACCAAATTGATGGCTCACATTTCCGGCTTGGCCTCTCCAAACATGTACATACATAATGCATCACGATACAAGTTTTTACAGCACTTGTTCTTGCGATACTCCAGCGGGGAGGGGTTAATGCGCGCGGGGTACCCCAGCACCCCGGCGCTCATTAAAGAGTTCGTTAGCTTTATCAGCGGCGTTTACGGGCCCTATCGACTTTTTATAGATGTTTGAATTTGTTTAATTAACACTCTCGATGCTCGTTTGGGCGTGTTGCGCGTTTTTGATTGGCTAGTTAACACTATCCGGTTTATTGTATTTGTTTACTTCCATGTACGATTTTCGTGGTTAATTGATTTCTAGTTTTAGTAGGTTCATAAACAACATAACATAACATATCATCACGCCTGTATTCCCCGAAGGGTTAGGCAGAGGTGTACTAATGTACACCCACATTTCGCCGGTATGTTTAAGTCCCATGTAATACGGGGCGAGCCTATTGCCATTAACCGGGCACAAATCCAGACTCCGAGCTGCTACTGGGAATTTCATAGAAAAACTCAATAACACTGCTCGACCTGGGGATCGAACCCTCTAGCGTAGCAGTCGCGATTGGGACCACTAGATCAACGAGGTCTTTTTATAGTGATTGTATTTTTTTTTGCTTAATAAAATGTAGGCAGCATTTTTACAGTGTGTAATAATTGGTAAAATTGTGTATTTTTAACATTGTCGTCCCGCATTGAAATACAGTGTGGTATGAATAATTCAATTAGCTGTATCACTAATTGGATTAACGATCATCCTTACGTTTGACACCACACTCGCTCCGAACTTATTATAACGCGTGAGGTGTTATTTTCAGGCATTTTTGTTATTAACTATTAACCCCCCGGAGGTGAAGGGTCTCGTGGCTAGGAACTAGACTACCTTATATAAGGGGACTAGGAGTCTCAGAAGCAGTTGTCAGCAGTAGCCGCTTTTCTGCTGCAGCGTAAAAATGTCAAGATTTTGACGTAAGGGTGGCCACCACCTAGTGGCATAGGGGTCAAGGTTTTTATACACACACACAATTTTTTTTTTTGCTTTTCAAGATACAGAAAACGGTTGTTTTGCATTCATTAGCGAAAATATTTAATGAAATGAAAAATACAAACAATACATTTATTACCACTTATTTAACCCAGTTTACGCAATAGCAGGTGTATTTAAGTTAAAAACGGCTGTAAGTTACACATAAATGTAACATAACTTAATTAGGCCGGCCACTCACTGCGGCGCGCCGAGTGCACCGCAATTTGGCCGCACCGCTCGATTGTAACACGCCTAAAAACTGCGACTATGCTGCTCAAGATATACTGAAGTTTAAGATATAAATAGCGAAAGAAAAATTCAATATCAGGGAAGATTGGGACCTGTGTCCCTCCGGCTAAGTATTACAGACTGTAATTTCGAATTTCTCTTAATCATATCATCTCTTAAAGTAAATTCAGCGTTAAATTTTTACCGTTTCAGGATTCGATCTTGAATATTCGAATCCTGAAATCATAAAAATATTTAATTGATTTACTAATATCTATACATATAATAAAATTGTAACAAGCCGATATCTGTACTGTATTATTGAAGAAAAATTCATAAGATAACACACCATCACGCCTGTATTCCCTGAAGGGTTAGACAGAGGCGTACTAATGTAAGTACCTACGTACCTAAATTTCGCCGGTATGTTAAGTCCCATGTAATAAGGGGCGATCCTATTGTTAACAATAGATACCTATTGTTGATCAATCAAAGAATTTCAAGACGTCATCATTGATCGACATTATAAGATAGGTAATGCAGATATATTGCCGACAAGTTGACTCTTCAAGACTAAGGAATCTTCCTGAAATTTCTAGTCTTAAACTATTACAATGATCACGTATTTCATTAATACATAGATATAAATATCACTACGTATTTAAGCAATGTGACTGCCAACTCGTTTGCGATTCCGAGCACTGACTTAGCGCCGGTTAAGTAAAGCTTAAAGATTAATTTAACAAAGGAGCCGGCAGCCACTCTGCAGCACAATACTAATAAAGATAGTACTAATACTACTTTATAGAAACGACAACAGGATTTACTTGAAACGAGTTTAAGTAGAGTATTAAAAGCTTTTGTAGTAGTAGTCCCTTGCTGGTATGTCAAGGCCGGTATGACCGGGGAAGTACTACCCTCGCACAGAATATCGACGTGAAATGGCAGTATGCATACTGTTGTGTTTCGTATGGGTAGTGTGGAGCGCCGGCAGCCAAATTCCTCCCTCAGTCCCCTTCCTTCTCCTTTCCTCTTTCGTTTCCTTTAATAGGCTCGGCAATGCATCTGCACTTCCTTTGGTTGCAGATGTCCATGAGCGGCGATGACTAAGTACTTACCATCAGGTAGCTCGCCTGCTAGTTTACCGAGTTATCCCATTAAAAAAAATCAGAGGTCTCGAATTCAAATCCAAGACACCCGCCTCATACTTTGTGAAGCTAAGATATCATCTCCAGGAAACGTGCATGCCTGAGAGATTTTCTTGAAGGCGTGTGGAGTCTGCCAGCCCGCAGTGGGCTAGCGTGGCGGACTATAGCCTAATCTCTCTCGCACTGAGAGGAGACCCGTGCCGAGCAGTGGGCACTATGTAATGGTTTGATGATGATGATGATGATACATAACACTACGCGTAAGTACGTACATGCAAAGCTCTAATTTACTATTAAATCATGTAATTACTACTAAGTATATAATTAAGTAATATCAATTACCTACATGAATATATTAGATATGATCATGATTATCTTAAATGGGAGTCAATGCATAAACGTCCATACCTGAATGTGGTATAATTTACACTATACCGTAATAGCTCTGATCAGGTAATCATTTCACAACCGCAATTGGTAAGCAGATAGGTGATATGCTATGGGGATTATGATATATGTTGAAATGTACGCACGGCTACACATTAAGCTATACAGAACCAGTTTACTCTGGTCTCTTGATGTATAGGAAGCCTATACAATGCGACATCAGCTTAAACTGGATTTGTATAGGTTGACCTGTAGGCGTGTGTAGTACCTTTTAGTGATCACAATGCAGTTTTGATTTTTGAAGCGAGTTGCAGCGTGCAAAATAGTCCTTATTAAAAAACAAAAATAGAAAATCTATATCTAGATGTAGACAGATTTCAAATTGAAGCTAGTAATAAAAATATAATTGATATAATACGCAAATTCGCTGTGATCGAGTCTCAAGATGAAGAAAAAGATAATAATAATAATATCATTTATTTTCTCCACCACATAATGAAATACTAGCACAAGCGGTACAGTAATGCTTAATGCTTACAATATAAATACATTTATGTTGTGGAGACTGGAGACTGCACTAGGAACTACCACTAGGAAAGATGTTAGCTTCATTCATTTAATAAAAGTTACTACTTAGAACAATTATTGACAAAATATATCGTACTTAAGCTTTCCGCCCACGGCTTCGCCCGCGTTGTTTCTCGGTTTTTCTAAAATTTGCATGTATACTACATATAAACCTGCCTCTTGAATCACTCTATCTATTGCTGAAAACTGCATTAAAATCCGATGCGTAATTTAAAAGATCTAAGCGAACAAACAGAGGGAGCGACTTTGTTTTATGCTGTGTACAGATAATGTTATAATTCGTATACAGTAACAATGACAAAGTAAGGACTATTGCACTGACATGGCTGATCATAAATCTAGAATAATGGTGTATTCTAGATTTTACGATTTATTAGCGGGTACTAGAAATAGAATGTGTCATATGAACACGTGTGACGCTGAGATAAATACGGTTAAAATATTATTTAACTACCGCCATTATTTAAGAACACATTCCTTCACTTTCGACATACGCCGAGGGCGCTTAAAACAAAATGTCAATAAATAGGACTGCCTCGTTGGTCTAGTGGTCCCAATCGCGACTGCTACGCTAGAGATCTTGGGTTCGATCCCCAGGTCGAGCAAAGTGTTATTGAGTTTTTCTATCATTCTCAGTAGCAGCTCGGAGTCTGGATTTGTGCCCAGTGAATGGCAATAGGCTCGCCCCCTATTACATGGTACCCAAACATACCGGCGAACTGTGGGTGTACATTAAGTACACCTCTGCCTAACCCTTCGGGGAATACAGGCGTGATGGTATGTATGTTATGTTATGTCAATAAATAGGGACTTGACCACATAATTATATATAACATAACATGTTCGTTGTTGTTGTCGCCTGTTGTCCCCGAAGGATAAGGCAGGTGTACTAATTTCCTGCCGCAGTTCGCCAGTATACATATTTAGGTCGTAAGTAATAAGCGACGAATTAATTAACGGCAATTAAGTGAAAATCTGATAAATAATTTTCCCTTCATAAGTATTAATTAAAATTTCACATAAGCTACGTACGAAGTATTTTTTATTGAGTTCCGTGATGATCTTAAAAATAAAAATACATATTCTAAATTTATTTTTCTCTACAGTCCACGGACTCGTGCAATAACATTCAACAACATAAAATGAAAAAATATCATTCCATTTCAAGCAAACACTATACTACAACCAACCTAACACGTCAATACAAGATAAGCTTTTTATTATCATAAACATATTTATGGCCACTAAAGGCACATTTTCACAACTTTATTCTTTTTTTGGCACAAAATCTGCTGACCGCAGGCTTTGTTATCTTTCGTCGCCATCTTTATATGTTCTCGGAGAAAGTTCACACATAGATTTATTTAAGCAGGAGGTCATGATGTAGGAAAAGGTTTAGTGGGCGTTGAGGGGTAAATTACGGACTCCTGGAGCGAGGAATTGAGGATCTAAGCGTCGAAAGGAAGAAGCACACAATTGACATTATTAAAACGAGAAAAGAAATCTATAAAGTTTTATAAACATACCATCATGCCTGTATTCCCCGACGGTTTAGGCAGGTCTACACACACTTCGCCGGTATGTTTAGGTCCCATGTAATAGGTGGTAAGCCTATTGCCAATAATCGGCCACAAATTCAGACTCCGAGCTGCTACTGAGAATTTAATGGAAAAGTTCATTAACACTGCTCGATCTGGGGATCGAACCCAGGCCCACTAGACTGATGAGGCAGCCGCAGAGTTTTATAAATATAATTTTTAAAAAGAAACCGGTGCGTAGGTAGTGTGGTTTATATATAACATAAATATTGTAAGTACTGCCGCTATCAATTCAATTACCTATATTGAAATCCGATTTGTAATTGATTTATGTGCCTTTATTGATATCGACATAATTCATGTGCCTTTTAAATATTATTTGCAAACGAAAACAGAGAAATATTATCCATTTAAGTAGGTAATTCCATATGAATATTTGGATATCTTTAATAGCCTTGTTTGTTTGTTTTATTTTAACACCGAAATCGCTAAACTTTGATGATTTTTTATATAGGTAGAGATATAATCTATATCTGATCTTAAACAGCCCTTTACAGGCGACAACTTAGCTATTAGCTGATTAATACATAAGTTAGGAATATTTTCACAACCTTGCTTATTTCTCACTTCACCTTTGTTTTGTGTAGAATTGTAGGTTATTCATTAATCCCAGGAGGAACGACTTTGCACAAAATTAACCACATTTTAAGCCAGAATAATTGTTTGTTAAAACCATAATTACTTTTAAGGATATTAAATCCTATACAACTTTACTGAAGGTTTTCTTTAGCGTGGTGTCCGAGCTCCATTCTTAAACATGTATTTTTTAGGGTAGGTTAAAACCGTCCCTTCTTAATCTAAACTAATAATATAAAGAGGAAAGATTTGATTGTTTGTATGTTTGCATTGAATAGGCTCTGAAAGTACTGGAGCGATTTGAAAAATTCTTTCACCAATAGAAAGTCCTGAGTGACATGTGCTATATAATTATGCTGTAAAATGACAAGAAACGTATACTCCACGCGGGCGAAGCCGCGAGCGAAAAGCTAGTATTTATAATATAATGGCTGCCTCATTAGTCTAGTGGTCCTAAGCGCGACTGCTACGCTAGAGGTCCTGGGTTCGATCCAGGTCGAGCAGTGTTATTGGGTTTTTTTATGGAATTCCCAGTAGCAGCTTGGAGTCTGGATTTGTGCCCGGTTAATGGCAATAGGTTCGCCTCCTATTACATGGGACCTAAGCATACCGGCGAAATATTTATTTATTTATTTAATACTTTATGCACAAAGAGTACAGAGGCGGACTTAATGCCTTAGGCATTTTCTGCCAGTCGACCTTGGGGTGATGCAGAGACAGAAATTAGTAGGTGCACTTACTTAAATATGAATGTACTTTAAATATATCTCTGCCTAACCCTTCGGGGAATAAAGGCGCGATGGTATGTATGTTATGAGTTTATAATATAAATATAAACACAGGGTCAGCCAGATGCGCCCGCCATATTAGTATTCTGTCCGAAAAGATTGCCATTTGATTTTCGCAACCCAATTACTGGGGAAGTATCAATATTCTAGATAAGACCGGTTGGTTTAATAATCTCGGGCTTCTGAATATCCATAACGACTGTTGTACACCCTGCTACAGGTCAACCTATACAAACCAGTTTACGCTGACCTCTTATTGTATGGGAAGCCTATATAATAAGAGGCCAGTGTAAACTGGATGTGTATAGCTTGATGTGTAGCCGTGCGTACGAGTATATCCATACAACAAGGCTTTTTTGGAGTGTGGAGAATTTCTATGGATCGTCTGCCACCTAGGCAAGGAACATATTTGATTGCCTCATTAGTTTAGCGGTTGTGAGCGCGACTGTTGAAAAAGAGGGGGTTCGATTCGGCAAATTTTTTTTTATGTATCTAATTCCCAATAGCAGGTCGAACACTTGATTTGTGCGTATGAATTGAAATTGCCTGCCTCATTGGTCCAAAGCGCGACTGCTATGCTAGAGGTCGAGGATTGTATTCCCAAGTCGAGTGAAGCGTTATTGGGTTATTCTGTGAAATTCTCAGTTAAAGCTCATAGTTAGGATCCTATTACATGGGACCTACACATACCGGCGAACTGTAGGTGTAAATTAAGTAGATTCACCTCTGCCTTACCCTACGGGGAATACAGGCGTGGTGGTATGTTTAATTAATTCATTGAAATTGTTGAACCTACGCGTCATTCGCCTCACAGTAGTGTTTCTAAATACGGGTTTTAAAACTGTATGATCCAATATATCCCAATCCAATGTATAGTTCGCTTAGATGTCCAGTCACAGGTGTATTGTAACATGTGTATTGAAAGCCTCTCCCTTTATGTTGTGTCTACCTACAGACAAATAGCCTACAGCCGTTAGAGAACATTCAGAAATTGGTGCTGACTACATAATGTCAGATGAGAGCGGTTGTAGAGTTTGATGTAGCTTTCAAAGAATAGGTATTATCAGTAGGTATGTTTTTTGTATAGATTTTAAATAAACACTACTAAATCCTACATCTAAATATATATAAACAAATTAATCCCTGTTTCTCTTTGTCACGTTATAACTTGTGAATTACTTTACCGATTTCATTTTTTTTTAAGTTTTCTAATACGTATAGGAAATAATTATTTTTAACTACTTATAATCTAAGAACCCATATCTTCGTTGCGCGTGAAAAGCGCACTTAGTTATGTACCTTCATAAATTGTAAGACCACTACAAACCGAGCATAACAAGCTGCTACTGAGAATTTCAAAGAAAAACCTAATAACACTGCTCGACCCGGGAATCGATCCCAGGACCTCTACCATAGCTGTAGCGTTTGAAACCACTAGACTAATGACTGTCATAGTAGATTCCATCACGCATTACGTAACTATGTACTGATACCTAGTCATTTACCAATAGTACACATAAATAAGTTGTGATTCTCCAAAAAAAACTTGTTATCTTTAAGATTGTTAAGATATTAAATATCATTGCCGAAACCACGTTCTTAAATAGATTCCTCCCCCCAAATGATAGCGTACATAAAAACGGGCAAACTTGATAAAGTGGGCAAGAAATGTTATTTCTGGGCACAATAAACAATTTCCTACTTATTTCCTTGCAGGGCTTGACACTCAATTGATACGTTGCCTGCACCGCGCCGAGACGGCGGCGGCGGCCATTTTCTTTAGTTCGGATATTTTTGTAGGCTTTTAGTCAACTATTTTAAGTACAAGAGTACATTGCGAAATATTTCTCTTCTATTGGATTCCTTTATTGTTCCATCGTTGTCTTGCGTTGTCTTAAATTTAATAGTGTAAGAAGTTTGTCAGTGATTTTAATAGTTACGTTTTAAAGGTTTTTATTATGAAGATTTTCCTTTTTTTTAGGGTTCCGTAGCCAAATGGCAAAAAACGAACCCTTATAGATTTGTCATGTCCGTCTGTCTGTCTGTCTGTCTGTCCGATCGTGTCACAGCCTTTTTTTTCGAAACTATAAGAACTATGCTGTTGAAACTTGGTAAGCAGATGTATTCTATGAACCGCATTAAGATTTTCACACAAAAATAGAAAAAAAAACAATAAATTTTGGGGGTTCCCCATACTTGGAACTGAAACTCAAAATATTTTTTTTCATCAAACCCGTACGTGTGGGGTATCTATGGATAGGTCTTCAAAAATGATATTGAGGTTTCTAATATCATTTTTTTCTAAACTGAACAGTTCGCGCGAGAAACACTTCCAAATTGGTAAAATGTGTGTCCCCCCCCCTGTAACTTCTAAAATAAGATAACGATAAAATTAAAAAAATATATGATGTAGATTACTATGTAAACTCCCACCGAAAATTGGTTTGGACGAGATCTAGTAAATAGTTTTTTTTAATACGTCATAAATCGTAGTGATACGGAACCCTCCGTGCGCGAGTCCGACTCGCACTTGGCCGGTTTTTTTGTTAAAGCTTACTAGCAATGTGGGTTGTATACTAGTATTCTTGTTAATCCCTTTTGCTAAGCTAAATGCTTGTGTTACGAGTGGGTTCACGTCGGTAGTGCAATGGGTGGGTTTTTTGAATCGGCAACTACATGATCGGAAGTGCGGCGCCCTAGCCATTAGGCTACCGCCGCCGCTTGCATTTATTTGCTTAGGGTGACAATTTGTCAATGGTAGAATTCAGATTATAGGGCAGAGCCTATACAGAGATGGCAGACCATCTCTGATAACAAAGGCTTAAGTTAATACACCAAACTAGATGACTAAGTTCTTAAGTTAGTCCTAGGAAGAACGTTAATTGAAAGCCCAGTATATTGTTAAAATATATTTGTCAAAGTTGCATGGGCTTATTAATAACGCTTTTCTTGGTTTTAAAATGGGGGATGAGTGAATGACGTCAGAGTGCGAGCAATTTTTTGCACGCCAAGACCTCATAACTTTAGAATTTTGTCCCCTCGGCCGACACACTCAAAGTTTAAATTTCATTAAATAGGAAGACATAAAAAAGTTCTTATGCCCGCAGTTTAAATAATGAAAATACTTTTGTCAACTAGCACGATAGCTGCTACATATTCAAATGAGGACGAAACAAAATTCTGAGATATAAATATTTTAGACGAGACTGTGCTAAGTAGTTTTCATGATAGAACGTTTCTGGCAGGCCATATATCTTTGCGCAGTCGCGTGACCGCGTGTCTGGCGGGCCGCACCGTGCCGCGGGCCGTCGTGCCGTACCGTGCCATGCCGTGCCGTGCCGTGCCGTGTCGTGCCGCAGTGCCTATCTGCAGGAAGCTCCAACAGTTTGGTGAGTGCGAACTGCATTGTTGCACTGCACAATGTTCGCGCACATAAATGCTCACATGATGAAGTTTTCAAGGTAGTTCGTAGTTGCTAGTTTGTTGGTTGTCCGATTACGCGAAAGAATGGGACAAAGATTGCCTTTTGTAGGAAACTATTCACGACTATGTACTCTCTACTTTGTTAAAACGATTTTCTATGATAAATGTAGATACGATCCGTTAGCTGTTATTCCAGTGCAATACTGGTTCACCTGTGGCGAAATATATTCAAGTATCACAATCAGCAACAATACTAGGTAATATAAAAAATAAACTTGGCACACAATGAACTGGCTGATGTCTGTACAAAGGAGATTTAAAAAATATAAGGTTTTTTATAAGTACAAGCCAAAATAATTACCTTTAAAATATTCGTTTGTATGCGTTTATGCCTATGTGCACACCACTTTAAAACTATTGCAGAAAATTGTATGCGGTTTTCACAGTTGTATTGCTGGAGGTCTCGCTAATTTCGAGTGCATGTTTTGTCTTGATTCACCGCCTTAAAGCCGAGTCATACAGACGCGAGTGAAACCGCGGCAAACAACTAACAAAATAATAAAAATAAAATAAACATTTCTTTTAAAATCATACTGTCAAAAATTAACAAACATTACACGCCAACAAGATGTTGTGACCACTATATTATTATGACCTGCTTACAATTGTATGAACTAACTTCATCCCAGCCGACGAAAAAAACACAAAGTAAATCAAATCTATCACGTGTGACCGGCAAATCGGCTGGTCAACACAAAATACATCGAACCTTAGTTAGCTAGAGCACCTAGACCTAGTCAAAGAAAGGCTAGAACTAAGGCGCGATGAATAAATCAGTGATGCGACGTAAATCCCGGGCTGTGCGGGATTCCGCCTCTCATTTACAATTTAACTGCAGAATTAATCTGACGGCGAACTGAATCGACCGTTGGCTGAGGCTATAAAATTTATTGTTCTTGCATGTAGTACATGTAGCTGGCCTGTCTTCCACGATCCCGGAATTGGGGAGAGATTTATTGATTGTGGGTTAGCAATTGAGATGCTGAGGTTTTTGGCAGGATTGTAGGTAGCCATGGAGTATATCTGTGTGGTAATGTAGCAGTACTGTATTGTTTTATTAAAAAAATATTTACATTTTATTTGTTTTTTGACATTTCTGTAGGAACTATTCGGCACCGAGTACTCAAAGATTTGTATAAAATATTAATTAGTGCTTGCTAGATGTGTTTTATTTACAATTTAAGTGTTTTCCTATATAAGCTACCAACGACATAAATAGCAGAAAATATTCTATTTTTTCTCAGAATTATGATAAATATAAAAAAAATACAATAATTTAGCGATTTAATTTTCTTCTACAATCACACTCTGCAAATAAGATATGGCAAAAACTTTCCAAGAAATTGGCGCTTAAATCTCAACTTTCTTTTCATTATTTCCAACTTGCTGGCTATCTATATTTTTTTCAATGTAATCTTGCTTCTAACATTTCGCCGCTGAGCGCTTAATGCCGTGATATAAGGTGCGGGATATTTGTCCCGGGTCGCGGAATCTGTTCGTAGTCCGCGGACAACACGCATAAATCTTGGGAGCTTATTTGTTGCGGAAAGTAGTCGGCTTTACACCCGGCCCCGGGATCACGGGGTTACTGTAATTGATTTGCTAACGGTACTTAACCCTTTGGGAGTCAGAGTGGTTGGTCGTTTTTTGAGGTTTACAAGTTATGTTGTTCATTTTGGCTACTTGTTAGAATTTGTGGAAGGTTTTTTTATTTCCGCAGTTATTTTTTTCAATTGATAACAATGTTGTTTGTACATCACTATTCATGCTCTCTCTCT
This sequence comes from Subacronicta megacephala, assembly GCA_958496365.1. Taxonomy (NCBI): domain Eukaryota; kingdom Metazoa; phylum Arthropoda; class Insecta; order Lepidoptera; family Noctuidae; genus Subacronicta; species Subacronicta megacephala. Next base: position 16,236,020 of record OY292516.1, on the reverse strand, counting down.
CTAGGGTCGGTCCCTCATGTCTGAGGATCGTGGTCAGCATCAGGGTTGCGTCTCTCCTATTCATGCTATGTCAACCTTAATATTTCGGAGGATATCAATAGTGCTACGGGTGAAGTTGAATGCAGTACTTTTCAGTCGATTGTCTGCTAGTGAAGGATTTGGGATATTGCCGCTTTTATCTTTTCTATGAGGAACGTTCCTATCTTATCTATGAGGTATTTCCCCTTTAACTCACCTCCACCGCTTCTTACATCTGTTAAGTCTAATTCGAATTAACTTCCGCCTGAAATTTATAAACCTTTGGGACTCTAGTTTCATATTTATTTTTTGATACATTTCCTAGGGCATAAAAACAATATTAGGACTTACAATTAAAACTTGATGAAACACAAGATAACAGGACCTTAGTTTTCTAGTAGTTTCTCGTACACATGTAGGAATTAAAAAGTTTTATCTTTGATGTTTAGATTTCAATGCCATAAATGGTTGATGCCTTTTACCTATTCTTCAGTTAGTCAATAATCCACAGTATTATGACCTGCAAATGTGTAACTCTTTTCTTATCAAGTCTAAAGAGCACCGTTTTTTTTTCTATAAGACAAAAAATCGCCGAGCAAGTATTTGACCTATAAGGTCAGTTGGCCTCAAATTGTCTGACCAGGTCAGTATCTACGTACCCTCACAGGCCACTACGCCGATTAGGGTGGCCATTACACCGCTCATCGCGTGGAATATTATTTAATAGCAATTTGTGAGACACTTAGCGGTGGATAGCCGGTAGATAAGCTAGATACGGAGGGTTAGTCGGAGATGTAGAGACAATGGAACGGAGAAAGCGCAGTTCGCTGTTGGTAGAAAATTTGCAACGTGGTTGAAACAATGTCATGGTTCTTGGTTTTATTTCATACTCGAGGTATTTTTTGAATATAGCATTAAGCTGGAATGATGCATTGAACATATTGACAAATTCCGTTGTTTAATGAACGAATTCACATGCATCACAATAGGTACTGTTAATTTTTAATGATAAGAAATACAAACTACGAATGGGACTAACCGTGAATGGGACCATTCGCGAACGGAGGACGAAGTGCGAATGGGACGAAGTGCGCATAACTTCTTTTAATATTATTACATTGACTCAACGAAAAATCCGTAATACCTGTTAGTTTTATAGGTTCACCTGTTCGTGCTCTTTATGTTCATTTATAAGTAGGTACTGTCGTTTGCATTCTATATAGATCTGACACAGACAAATCCTTAAGACAACAAATATGTCGTCAAACAATCAAACTTCGACCTTTTCAAACAGAGCGCACCTACAGAACGTTCCTTGCCGCTTCCACACACCGATATCTCCTCGTGGGCCACGCACATCAACCCAGAATGACCGGACGGCTCCGTGATGGAATGGCCCTCACATATGTATACCCTGGCGCGCTGAGACCCGTCCGTCGTTACTTACATTACATTGTACTCGTGTCTCAAATGTAACACGAAATAGGGTTGCGTCTATAAAAGGCAGGTATATAAGACACTTTTCGCAGCTGCTACTGAGAATTTCATAAAAAAAACTCAATTATACTTTGATCGACCTGGGAATCGAACACAGAGCCTCCAGCGTAGCAATCGCGCTTAAGACCATTAGACTGATGAGGTAGGCCTTAAACAGGTAGGTAGGTATTAAACATAATTATTTACCTCGTGGGGTGCAAACGAATATAATTTTACTTTATGGGGGTTACATCAGCGGATAAAATACCGGACTCTAGTAAACCCGCTGACCGTAAGATCTTGCTTCAATTCGGTCGAGCCTAGTTGGAGCAGTGATAACCGCTTTCCCCGGATCGGTGGATAGTGCATAAAGCATTTCCAACCACGTCAATAAAAAAAACGGTTATAACCTTGTTTCACTGACCCCAGCATAGACAAAGCAAAGACCCCCCAAAAAATAGTGAGGCAAAAGATTCGTGAGGTTTTAGTCGGTAGTTCATCCACTCTGAGGGGAGCCCGACTCACCCCGTTGAAAATACATGAGGATTTCCACAAACAAAAAAAATATGTAATACTACATATTTATTTACGTCAAGTTAATAAAATGAAATCTTTTACAAATTTTATATTAAATACAACAAAGTGGGGTAATATTCGACCCAAAGCCAATATTTTATTTAAAAAAAACTAAAGAGAAACATTTATATCTATATTTTATTACATGTATAATGTGGATCAAGCGGTTGTGTGGGGACAACTACTGGCCGGTCGTAAATCGCGCACAAACGATGCGCGCGCGCCGATATCATAATATAGGGCACTGACGTCATCGAGATTTTACTCAATTTCTTTTATCGCTGTTACTGTGAAGAAATCACAGGTTTTGATGTTTTATAAAATTATTTTTATTTGTAAATAATTTTTAATACGAATATTATGTATTTAAAGAAGAAAGGGGAATATGGGAATACATTTAAACGTATTATGGTGTTATAAATACGATTAAACACATGTTATGGGGTTTTTCATAGTATTTCCGTAAACAAGCGTAAATCTCTTTGATCAAGTTTAATTAGGGAGCAGTTTAATAATCATGTACAGATTACAGCTATTTTAATAAACTGTAGGGCCATAGAGAATGCAGTTTCATAGTTTATTCGTTTTGAATGGACTTTATTTGCGACATTAGAATTTATATAAAATCCTTATGCCTAGGGAGATAGTCAATGTATAATCTTATTCTAGTGTATATGCATCTATACGTCTAGTTATTTATTTATTTATTTATTGAAAAGGCACACCAACAACTTATTTACAATGAAGATTTATACATATACATATATATTAAAGGGTCCTGTGTAAACAAGTCAATTACAGGTATGCACATCATTCACAGTGTAACGTGTCTTATGATTATTAAAAATATGGAATTATTAAACATTAATTAAAATTATTATCAAAATTAATATCAAATACAGTTAATATTAGATTACAGAAAACAATTACAGGGAATTAAAACGATTGTAACAATAAAATCAAATCGAATCAAACAAACGAATCTATTATTTGTAGTTGGCTTTCATATTATTAACAATGTTGCTATTCATATTATTGACCAAGCGAGATATTATGAGTACCTACGGATTATCAATAGTCGCCATTATTTTTAACTTAAACTTGACTAGAGAGTCAGAGAAGATGTCAACGAGGCCTAGACAGTTTGAGGAGATTCCATTGTAAGCGTTCATCATTCTACTCAGGGGAGCGGAACGTCCGAGATTAGTGCGACATCTTCTGATTACAACTTCTGATTACAAGTTACAACTAGTTATCTGGAAAAGATACTATCAACATCATCAACACTTTTACAATGTTTCTTTTTCAAGAATATGGCCCAAGCCCTTCTTCAGAGTTAGGCTATATTCCACCCATTCAATCAACCAAATGTTTTTATTTAAAATAAGCCTTTACAAGCCCAAAAAGATTTTCCTAAGGAGAAGAATCCGGAAAGAAATTTCAAGAACACTGTTTTAAAATATGTTACAAAAGTGTGTCCATGGAGTTTCTTACCGGACCACGCCCAATTTCTGAAATTCCGATATTGCATTGTTCAATTCGATTATGGAGGTCTGGTGGCAGTTGTTTGATGTTAAATAATATTCACTCGTATCTGTTAAGGCTCAAAGTCGGATTCAACATAGTTTGGAAATGGCTAAGATTATGATCAATTGATTAATTGCTTCACAAAGTTACACGCCGTTCTAATGGCCACACAGACTATTAGAGACTCGTGTACAGTTATCGATAAATCTGGCTTGTCTAATAAGAGCCTTCGGTCGGCATGCCGCAATTGTCCGCCCTATGTGCCTACATACCTATGTACCTATAAATAGATCGCATGCGTATGGTTTGCCAGTTGATAGTAAAAATATCACTGTTCGATATTTTTAGTATTTATTTCGATGTAGCTGGTATTCTTTTGTGTAGATGATAGTTTATAGGCCGACCGGTAAACTCGCGTATCGCCTGCGCGGTAAGAAGGGAGTACTACTACTAGTAGGGATACTTAAAAAATATACTTATTATTTTATTCTTTACCAACAATGTCTATCTCGAGATAAATATTTGGATTATTGGCTCCGTGTGTAGCGTTACCCGCCCCCGCTCCCTTCTTACCGCGCAGGCGATACGCGAGTTAAACGGTCGGCCTATAGTTTGATGGAATATAATTTATTAGCATCTTGATAATCACTTATGTATTTTTCCAACAGGCGTATACAGAGATAATATTCTTCTAAATCTTTTTTAATCTCTCATCGAATTTATGTTCTTAGGAGAAACAGGAATTTCTAACATATTATTATTCTTTGTTCTCTTAATATCAGCTGGGAGTTTGGATTTTTGCACGGTGAACAACTTGTCCCCTATTAAATGCTGGGCGTATTGTGGGAATACATAAGTACACCTCTGCCTATCTCCATTGAGTGTACAAGCGTAGGTAAAATACCCTCACATATAAAAAATGTACACTCATTTAATGTATTCAAAACTAAATTAGCTCAATTTGTAATTGCGAACAATAAGTCATCTCAAACATGAATACATTAGATGTGTAGGTACCAAAGAAACGACGAATTGTAATTATTGCCTGTTGTTCTCAAGTAAGTGAATCTGTATTTTTATTGAGAATAAATTCTTTAAACGGAAACGGAGGTTATTACCTCCGTTTCCGTTTAAAGAATTTATTCTCTCTTTTGTCTACAATAGTACTGCGGCAATACTATTGTATTGCAGTAGACAAAAGACCAGCTATATTAAATGTCTTTGCACTTTAAACTTTAAAGATATTTTCTTGAAACACTAAAGATTCTAAGCGAACCGCGCTAGCTTTCAGTGGCTTCATTAGTTGGAGCCCCTCCAGCACCAGCTTGGTATATACCAACGCACACTGAGACGTGATGTTGAATTAACTAACAGATCTCCCCGAAATAAAATCTTACATCGCCCCTGAATGAAAATGAATTTAAGGGTTAGTTTTTCAAGTTCGAATCAAAACTCAGAAGTATTATTTAATACCTACAAACATATCATCACGAGGCCTGTATTCCCCAAAGTATAAGGCAATGGTGCACCTACTAATGTAATACACATTTTGCCATTTTAACATACCCATTATTAAAGTTACAGCATATTATATACTTTTGAATTGTCAAAAAGTAGTTGCACTTCTTTAAATAGTGGGTCTTACCTTACGGTACAACTGGAAAGTAATTCCATCGTTAAGTTCAAGTTTCAAGTTTTCAAACTTATTTCGGGCACAATAAATTGTGGAAGAAAACATGATCAAGTCGCTGCCTACTGTTAGGGAAAGGAAAAGGAAGGAGGAATTGAGACTCTAGCGCTCCACTCTCATCGAACAAAACGTAACAAGCATGCATACTGCTACCTTATATCGTTATTCTGTGGGCGGGTAGTACTTCCCCACGTGCTAACCCATTCGTGTTGGCATGTAGACAGGCCAGCGAAACAATACTACTTTTTTACTTAGAGCTCAGCTTATACTGGACATGTTTGTGTAGACGTATGCCTGTGAGAAAGTGGTGATTTTAACCCCCTAGGCTAGTTCCCCAATTCTAAAAAAGTACCGAATCTACCAAAGGGCTTTGACAGACGTTAAAAATAAAATGACATATTTTCAAGGCTGTTTATTATTGACGATTCCAAGCCACGTGCTAGGGCAAGTGTCCTTGAAGGCGGGGCTGGAGTGTGCCAGGTGGATGTCCAGCAGCTCCGCGATGGGCAGCATCCTGGACGCGAGCGCCTTCAGCATGTCTATCACCTGCGGCCCCACCATCTGCGGCTTCGTGGACAGCACCTCCAGGGACTTGGAGCGGATCGCGAAGTTCACTGTGTTTCGGAGGTGGAACTGACGAAATTTTTTCTATATCATTATTGTATTTTTTTTTATCCTGGGCTAAGTAACCCTGAGCCAATTGTTACAGTGTACTGACATTTGCAGCGAGAATTTTCTTCAAATTTTTGCTTAAGTTAAAGGATAAGGGTAGGAAGGTAAATAGATGATGAGGATGAGAAAAGCCAATGATCGGGCTCTGTAGCGTTCACTAGGAGAGACCTACGCCCAGCAGTGAACAGACGAGTATAGGCTGATAATGATGATGACGATGAAGGGAAGGTAAGAGTGGCTTTTGATCCCACAAATCCTGCCACCCCAGGTTCTTCCATGGCGATCTTCGATGATGACGATTTCCAGTACTTTTTTTTTAAACTTAGTAGAAATGTGGGTCACACATAACTAGTATTATTATTAGCCCCTCGTACTAAGCTAAATTCTTGTATTACGAGTGGGTTCACGTCGGTAGTGCAATGGGTGGGTTTCGAACCGGCAACCACATGATCGCAAGTCCGACGCCCTAGCCATTACTTAAGCCTAGCTACCGCCGCTTCTTACTACTTTAAAAAAAAAATATTAATATTCCAGTTTAGTGGTAATCCGAAGAATATCAGGGCTGATATTTTGGGGTCAGGTACGGCTCAATTAGAAGTTCATTTTCTTACTTCAAGTAAAATCTTACAATCGCATTAATTCCACGATTAATCTGTCCGATATTTTAAAAGGACACCCAGTCATCTTAGCACAACTTAGCAAAGTCAATAAAGCAGTGAGAAGTTTATTTATTTATTTATTTATTTCATTTGGGAAAACAAACAGTAGTATATTACGCATATACCTAGGCGTGTTACAATTCAAAGTTAACAAATATACTACTCACTACATTTTCCACGGATTATTGAAAACAAAATAACAAAAACTGCAAGCAAACGTAACTGTTACGGTAAAATAAAATAGTAAAAAAAAAAGAAAAGAAAATACAATAATAATAAATAAATATAAAGGTAATAATAATAAACTGCGCTCCCAATAATAGTAAAACAGTCTTAGGGTGTCAACTGCTCATCCTTCAGACTAGTGATGATGTTTTGCTTAAATGTATGTTTATTTAACAATAATATGTCGATGTCACTAAATTGTTTATTATATGTGTCTACTAAACGGTGCAACGGGGAACGCACGCTGGAATTAGTTTTACAGAGGCTTGTAGCAAACAGTCGCCTAGTGCGCACTTCCCGACCATGTACTGTTCGAGGAACCAGGTAACATAAACTGTTTACCAAATCAGGGCAATCAAACTTATTGCGACAAATTTTAAATAGTGTCATCATTTCCAGAAGCGTACGTCGCACATATTATGCCGTTTGTACTAACCTGTATAAGCAGCGCAATTCCAAGATGCACAGGTTTGATATCCATATCCTTAAGCTTCCGTACCAGGATCCGTGGAGTCAGGTCATCCAGCTTACCTAATTGAGCTAGGATTCTTGGTGCCTGTAACATCAACTTATTTCAATAAACAAAGATGTTTTATAATACTGAAGTTTTATTTGGTAGTATTAGTTCTATTTGATAGTAGGAATAGGGAGGGGAAGGAGAAGGAAGGGGACTGAGGGAGGAATTGGACCTCCGGGGCTCCACACTCACCATACGAAACGCAACGTATGAATACTGCTAATTCACGTCGATATCTTGGGAGAGTAGTACCTCCCCGGTCCTACCGACCCATTCATGCTGGCACGTAGACATGTCAGCAAGACAATACTTCTATAATCGATCATGATTCCTAATATTCGGACTATATCTTTGGCTGTGACTTTCACAAGCTCAGTCACAGTAGTGTGATAGGGATTAGATCTTCAGCAGTCTGTGTCACCGGCTTTATAGATAGATATATATTAAGAATCTATTAGGGTAAAGGCGGGATAGATGCCGCAGTGGGATAGATGCATCATTTTCAAAAAACCTAACTTCCCACACTCGCGACTAAGAAACAATAGTATATCTAAGAGCTGCATTCGCCCCGCACCACAACTAGCCACGGGCCGTCGTGCGGTGAGTTTGTGTTTCGCTCGTATGTGCATTCATTTCCGTGGCGAACTTTACAAACACGTCACAGTTTTAAAGACTAGTATTTGATATTGTATAACTTTACAAGTAGTCATTAATTCCGTTATATCTTTTATCACGTCAATATACTGATTCATCAAGTATGCATCTAGATGTAAATAAAGCTCTTTTGTTATTTATTTATTTAAAAAATACTTGGGCATCTATGCCTATCAAAAAGGATAGTTGCCCTGATTTTTCTCATTATCATCATTCTCGAATAGAATGGTGTATGGAGGGATAGGTGCCCCTAGGGGCATCTATCCCTCCATACACCATTCTATAGGGAACCCGTATGTGGTTTGTTGTAGGTATATTTTGAACATAATAATATGTATTTTCGTGTTCTGTTATATTTTTTATGTATATTTTATTTTTATACATATATTCATGGTTATTTTATTTAATCTCAAATTGTGAAGAATTATTATTAGAATAATATGCTAACGATAACAATTATTTAAAGATTTTAAAAACTGAAAAATGCTTTTCATTATTAGGCCCATGTTTCTTGGAAACAATTTCTGTTTTAGGAGTAGCCTTCTACTGCTAAAACACCGATTGCCCTCAAAACCTCATAATTTTTTTGTTGAGTTTTTCGTTGATACAGTATGAAGGGCATCTATCCTTCTTAGTATTTTCATGGTGGGGCAATTTTTCATACGGGTAGGCATCTATCCTCAAAAAAGGAGTTCCACAAAAAGCTAAAATTTCCAGATCCGTAATTTGTAGGTCCAAAATTACAAATAACAGTTAAACATAAAGGATTAAACTAGCTAAATTCATAAACATTATTTATATAAAATTTATATTTTTAAAATTAGGAGGATATTTCAAAAAGTGGGGCATCTATCCCGCCTGTACCCTATAGACTTAGGTTCTTCTTGGTGGATGTTGTTATCAAGTTGTTCCTACTTACAGTGAACATGATGTCGTACAGTCTTGCGCATGCGTGGAACACTTGCACGTCCGCCATCTGGTCGTGCATGTCTCTGCTTTCCACTGACATGTAGTAGCGGTGTGCTGTGTCTATGCGGTTCTGTGCTGATGAGTTCCGGGGCAGATCCTGATAATATTTAATAATTATGTTTGAGAGGCAACAGCTTTCATTGCTGCGATAGTCTATGATGTCCATCCACTCAATATTACTATATCGATATCTACCCAAGCCTAATTATTGTTTTAATTTTCATTTAAAAGTCCATCTTAGATTTTATCAATACTAATATTATATTGTATGCAAAAGTAACTCTCTGTCTCTTGTTTTTCGTTTTCAACACTAAACTGCTCAAAATGTTTGATGAATTTTGGTGTAAAGAGATAGATTGGATCTTGGAGAAGGACATAGTCTATCTTTTGTTTCAAATAGTTCTCTAATGCAAGTGCAACCGCTTAATTCATGGCTCGTGACCATTGATTGAATCTTGTCTATGTTTTCATCATTATCATCACTCTTGAATTGCAAGATCAAATACAGGTGTTCTTTCAACAGACTCAAGTTTCTCTATAGATAGGTGCAATAAATAATGCATGTAATTAGGTAATGCATGTGGCAAACTCAAATACTCTTTTTGTCCTGGCTCGTCCGGCTTGAGTTATGTTTGGCTCAATCGTGGATCATAGTCTTTATAGTAGTTACACGAAGCTTTTAAATCATTTTGGCTATTGTATTGTGAACCTATTGTTTATATGATATAGCCGCTTGCATGTTCGTTTACAAGCGGTGGCAGTTCCATTATAAGTTTAGTTGTCCCGTATAGCGAGTCCATGAATTTTATTTCAAAAGGACCAGATTTTCGTAGTACATTGTTTAGGGTTTTATTAATGTTTTCACTCAAAAAACTTCTTAAAGTAGCTAAATTCAATAACAATCATTATCAACCCATTACATTGTCCCACTGCTGAGCACGGGTCTCCTATCAGTGTGAAAGGGATCAGGCTATAGTCCACCACGCTAGCCTACTGAGGGTTGGCAGACTTCACACGCCGTCAAGAAAACCTCTCAGGCATGCAGGTTTCCTCACAATGTTTTCCTTCACCGTTTAAGCGCGTGATAATTAATTATTAATACGCACATGACTTCGAAAAGTCAGAGGTGCGTGCCTTGGATTCGAACTCGAGACCTTTGACTTGGCAGTCCAATGGTCATATTACTAGGCTATCACTGCACTTACTTGCACTTCAATAACAATGAAGGCCATAAATAACGTTTGAATATAATATTTTAAAACTAAAGTCTGGTCCTTCTGCAAATAAATTAAAAGACTTATTTTTCCTGGCTTCTGACTTACACGGATTTATGACAACCCAGATCGACAGCTTAATGCGTTTTGGGAGGCATAGATAGGTTTTGGACATTTTAAGAACGGTCACCCATCCCTAACTGACCACGGTAAGCACAGGTAACTTTGCAGATAGATTGATCAACTTATTTACTTATTTGCGAGTTCCATATTTACAGCAAAACTTATCGTTAATCATTATGATATCCCTCAAATCGGAATCATAGTCTTATTTTTAATATTTACATACCTTGGCAATATCGATGAGTTTCATGATGAGCGAGGAATAAATTCGTCTGCTGATCGCGTCTGTCCGCCTCGAGCGGTAATTGTCTACCTCGCTGGAAATGTACAAAGAAAGATTTCAATGTACCAAAGATTATGGAAAATGGCGATGTGTTTTATTTTTCTTCCTGCGAAATATATACTTAGTACCTAGTCCTCTGTTTTGAAAGTAACAAAATATATTTCAAGTATAACGCAGCTTTTGCATAGTCACAAGCACCGAGCATGAGGTCCTGCATTTGATGAAACAATTGCTATAAGATCTTCACATTCAACTTCGAAGCAATGCCGTTATCCATAAGACGGACTGGTTGTTAGGACTTTCGGGCTTCCAATTACCACTACTGACTGTCCTATAGGTTCGTATGACGACTGGAATCGACGTTCTAACGTGTTCTCCGAGGCTCAGAGGGGCTACTATGTCATGTGCTTAGACCGGCCATCCATCAATTGACTGACCGCGAAAAGCACTGCTGAATCTCACAGATCATCGTAGTAAAATCTTAGCCGAGAACCTGCCATATGTCATACATTATAATCGATATACCTCATTAGTCTAGTGGTCCTAAGCGCGACTGCTACGCTAGAGGTCTTGCGTTTGATTCCTAGGTCGAGCAAAGTGTTATAGCGGAGTTTGGAATTATGCCCGGTTGGTGGCAATAGGCTCGCTCCCTTCACATACCGAACCTAAACATACTGGTGAAATGTGGGTGTACATAAGTACACCTCGGCCTAACCCTTCGGGGAATACAGGCGTGGCGGTCCATAATGTATAATTGAAAAATGGGAGTAAATCAAATCTGTCAAAACCGCCGAGGAATATATTACCGTTTAACAATGTATTTGATGACGAGCGACATGGTCCTGTTGAGGTACACCTGGTTCTCTTTCTTGAGGTCGAAGAGAAGTTCCTCATCGAACTTGGAGTCTTGCAACGCCTCCACTATCGCTTTTGAGAGGCGCCGGTTCTCTTGGAAATATAGCTTCAATCATAATGAACATAAGATATAAAGTACTGAACATAAGATATAAAGTACTGTAACAACCTCATTTGAACTTGAACTTTCAAGTTCAACATGTTCTATTAAAAGGTATATTTAAACATGTAAGGCAGGTTTGTCTTATTTTATTTGTATATTCGGCTATGCACATTACAATACATGGCTAGTTATACGTAATCTGTTAATTTCGAATTTTCAGCGCATTCCCACAAAAAAGGTATAATAAAACAGTCGGGTAAGAACTACATGCATTTCAAATTGAAATGGGTATGTTCTGTTCGTTGTTGGTGTTTTATTTTGTAGATACAATAAACAAAAATAGTTATTTTCTCCAAACCGTATTACGTCCGCAACACAAAGGATGACATTCACTGCATTCGGAGCAATTAAAATAAATAAATGTTTTTAAGAACACGCTGCAATGCAAAACCGCACAATTTAGGTCTCATAAAGTAAGAAAAAAGGAAACTTAAAAAGATCCTGAAATAACATCGTATAGTTTTTTTATCATGGCTGCATTTACATCTGAATGCGTCTGTTATCAGAACATGCATTGTTGCCAAATTTCCGGAGCTGTTTTGCAATTCAAAATGCAACAAAACAATTACGATTACCTCGGCTTCGTCGGCGGCTGCGCCGGCCGCTGCATACAGTAGGACCGCTGCGACCAACGCCGCCATTCCCCACTGCAACATTCACTTTAACTGCCTATACACATTTTATTTTTCACTAAAAATTACTTTCACAGAGAATATCTAACGAATACTATTTTTTATTCACTAGGGACGCAGACGTTAGTGGCGGTGAATTTCAAAATGGCTGAAAACATAGTTGTTACGACCACACTCTTAAGGCATGTGCATACTGTCGAATATAAATATCGTTTTCGAAAGTCGAAAGTTTGGTTTGGGATTGTGAACATCCCAATTTTAATATGTCGCGAAATCTGAAGTCTCTAAAGCAACTTTTACAATTTTACGAAGAAAACACTAGCCTGGAAGTGATCACAGAATAATATGAGCTAGGATTTTTTGGATCCTACTAGTTTGAGATCGACACATTCGGCAAACAGTGTTGATATTCATTTATGGTATGCATGAATTTGCTACCGACGCTGTTATGTATTCATCATCATTACCAAGGATTAACTTTACCCCTCACAAGCTTCCCCTTAGTTTGTAGGTAGCATAGCTGCACGTCCACCTATACAAATCCATTTTAAATTGACATTTAATAATACAAAATGCCTATAAATTGCGAGATCAGCTTAACTGGATGATTATAGTTTGACTAGGAACAGTGTGAAACATCGATTACACACGGCTAAAAGTCACCATGATATTCTTCGTTTTAATTTTTCGTTTGTGATGGTTTAAAAAAGCTGTTTTTAGTCATGTGCAAAATTTGGGATCGATGATTTTTGGGCTCAGATGGACCCCGCGTATTCGCGACGTGACCAATGAATTCTTCGACAAACAAGTCAATTTGTCTAGAATTTTTGTAAACTAGAATTATCGTTCGTGAGTGTGTCTGCGGCTTTACAAAGCGTTTGATGTGAGCCTCATAAAACGTGATTGTTAATAAAATTGTAGGACGCGTTAAGTGACTTGTATTTGCGTTTTAACATGGTTTTGAATTTCAACTGGAACCAAGAACATTTACTTTTCCCATTTTAACAAGTTAATATATATATTTAATAATTTTATAACCACAATTAAGGAATTTTCACAAAGAAATGAATTTTCTAATTAAAGAAAATTTCTAGTGAAAGAAAAATTCGATCTCAGGCAGGGTTTGAACCTGCGTCCCTCTGGTTAAGTACAAGAACGTCGCCTCAAGACGTAGAAGGTGGAAGAGAAATTCGACATCACAGGCAGTGGTCTCGGTAGCTTAGTTGGTAAAGCGTCTGGTGTACTTAACCAGAGGGACGCAGGTTCAAACCCTGCCTGAGATCGAATTTTTCTTTCACTAGAAATTTTCTTTAATTAGAAAATTCATTTCTTTGTGAAAATTTCGCAATATTTAATACTAAAAAATAATAAAAAATAAGCATAATACGGTAAGGCAACATCGTTCGACATTGAACTACCTGTAAAGGCAGTCGTGTTGGTTGAAAGACATAGTAATGTCTTCAATAGATGGTGCCAACGTCGCCTCAAGACGTAGAAGGTGGAAGAGAAATTCGACATCACAGGCAGTGGTCTCGGTAGCTTAGTTGGTAAAGCGTCTGGTGTACTTAACCAGAGGGACGCAGGTTCAAACCCTGCCTGAGATCGAATTTTTCTTTCACTAGAAATTTTCTTTAATTAGAAAATTCATTTCTTTGTGAAAATTTCGCAATATTTAATGCTAAAAAATAATAAAAAATAAGCACAATTAAGGAATATATTTTTATGCTTTTTATGCATTTTGTGCAAACGTGAAACGTATTATTTTTGTAAATATGTACTAAAACTAAATAATTTTAATGTGCTTAATACAATGGCTTGATAATTATGTAACTTCCATTTCATTAATCTCCTATAAGCATAGTAGTACCTATTGTTTACCACTGTACAATCTTCGTAGACCCAGAATAATGTTTCTTTTTCTGTATTGTTATTTTATTTTATACTAGGTTTCCGCCCACGGCTTCGCCCGCGTGGTATCTCGGCTTTTCTGCATTTAATTTTTTCCCGTTTTTGCAAAATTTTTCATGTATGCTCCGCTCCTAATGGTCTTAGCGTGTTGATGTATAGCGAATAGGCTTCCTCGATAAATGGGCTATCTAACATTGAATTAATTTTTCAAATCGGACCCGTAGTTCCTGGGATTAGCACGTTCAAACAAACAAACAAACTCTTCAGCTTTATAATATTAGTATAGATGAAAAATAATCGCATTTCTAGAAAATTCACTTAACAAACCAGAATTGAAAAATTTGAATTTGAATTTCGAAGAACCGTTGAAAGCCTGCCGTGCAATGCTGGCTATACCAATTTGTGTTTAAATGGAGTCTTTCTCTGAATAAGCCGCGAACGCTCCAAAATGGCGCTGAAAAGCTTTAGAAACATAATACATGAACTTTTCCTCGTTTAACTCACATCAATTTAAAATGGAAAAAATGAATTCTCGTCAAATATTTCATAAAAATATTTTTCATTTAATGGTCGGTATTTTTTAAAAGAGTCGCATGGGAGGAAAGTTTGGAAGTCCAAGTAATAGATTATGACGAAACTTTTTGTATGGTGCTTCGAATATTTTGTCGGGATACTTAAATGAATAAAGAAAAAATATTTTATAAAGTTTAATATTTAATTAAATATGTTTTAGGGCGCCATTATTTATTAGTGATTGTTTATTATGTTTAAAATACAATGTTTTTTAAGGATGTCTATAAAAAAATAACTTTAGGTTAATTTTTTATATCAAACACATATCAAATAAAATTGCGTTTATGATGTAGTAGCTACTGAAAAAAAAATCTTTCATATTTTAATAGAAACTTTACCCTAAAATATCTCGTTGCAAACAGGATACCTAACCCTCACCAATCCAGTCTCATCGAGCAACAAGATTGCGCGGATACTTGGCGTATCGATACGCCGCGGTAAATATGGCGCGTGTCGCAATACTTTTACAGCTACCGTAAAACGCAGGATTTATTGCATTTACAATACGCCACTACTGTGTACGCGTGGATTTATGGAAATTCCCAATGTTGTTCCACTTTTAGTGTATTTCCTAGTTGTCTCCTCCTTCTTTCGAGCTATTGAAAGCTCAACGGATAAGATAAGGCGTAGTTTCGAGAGATAAGGTATACGTGTTATTTTGTTTGTACACGGCAAGGCGTAGTTCTAGCTGGCCCCACTTCTTAGTTTGCAAAGTTCCATCTTAACTTTTTATTTGATCTGAGATAGGTGCAATCCCAAATTATCCAATATCTCAAAAACTTGCAATAGGTGCTATGCAAATTTGGCCGTCTAACTTGAGGTTGAAACCCTAAAACTTATTCATGAATTCAACTCAAGTTTCCAACGAAAATAATAAGCACCACTACAAATACAGAAATGAAAAAAAAAAAACAATATCACATCGACACAACTCGTAAAACGAGGTGATAAAATTTTACGCGAAACACGTCACAAATTCAAGACAAAACTTTAATATCACACATGGCGATAAGTGAAACGTGAAATTTCAGCATTCCCCGCACTGTAAATTTATCCCCGACGGAATCACCCGGGAATGTAATTCCATTCGATTTCCGAGCAGTTTTCCGCGGAACTACTTTCGGGCGGAGCCGGGAGAGGGAGCCAGCGGGAAAAGCGAACGTGGGAAAATGAAAGATTGTTATCAATTAATTTGGTCCGTGAATTTATTGAAACTATGAGTTGCATTTTTAAAGTATAGATTACATTAAAGATTTTAATTTAATTAATTTGTAAGCCAGCCAAGCGTAATTAAGTTTATATCTAAAGTATATCAATCCATTGGCTCTTGATGATCCCGATACTGACATTTTTTGTCTTATTAAGACGCGATGATGCATCCGATGTCCAGTATCTAAGTTAAAAAGAGGTCCTGATACTATTTTAAAACAATAACATAGAAATTAAGTATACATAAAGATTCTGACTTCTTCTTCGTCCTAAAACAGATTATCAAATCAATAGTAAATGACTACTTATTTCTTTGCAACTTTGCAACAAGCTAACAAAACTGTGGTATGTATGCGAGAGCTCGGGTTGCTGGGATCGATTCTCAGGCTAAGCGAAGTATTATTGGATTATCAGGGCATTCCGAATAGCAGCTCAGAGTTTGGATTTGTGTTAATTAGCTCGCCACATATTACCTACATGGGACCTAAACCATACCGGTGAATTTTCGGTATCCTCATTATATCTCTGCCTACTGCATCTGAGATAAAAGCGTGACGGTATGTTTGCACTAGCTGAAGGAAATATCTTTTAATCTCTACTAGTACCCAATAAATCAGTATTAACGGTCTATACAATGGTTTAAACCCAATATATCGTTTTAAGTGCCCATGAGTTACCGTTAGTTTGAAGAAGAACCACAAGCATTGGAAACATAAATTATTAAAGTGATTACACAGTTACACACATTTTTTTGCTAAAAAACCTTACAGCTTCATTATCCTTAGAATATCGATATTGCCCCGAAATTAGGTAAAGTACTGTTATTATAACATATACCTATAATATGACAATACTTTCTAAGGATACTTTATAACCTAGGGCATTTTGGATTTTGTGGTCCTAAATTCCGAAGTCCAAACCTGAGGTTATCATCAGGCTTATAGTCCTCAAAGAGATGTATAGCCATGTTAGCTACAGTTTCATCATCAACTCATTACATTGTCCCTCTGCTGTACACGGGACTTCTCTCAGTACGAGAGGGATTTGACTATAGTATATAGTATAACTATCGTTTAGCGATAAATTATGTTTTTGGTCCTATTATTCGTTTTGCTATTCCAAAACGAATAATAGGACCAAAAACATAATAGCAAGCAAGCGCAAGTTTAATTGTTATTATCCGAGCACAAAATGCCAAATTTAAACTGTGGTTATTGACAAATTTGACAAAGTTTCAATCACTATAGGTCGCTACCGCTCGTCACTATATTCTAAGCTTTCAACATGATATTTTTCGATCAATATGCATCGTTAAAGAAATTCGCGGCGTTCACTGCACCAGACGTATTGGCTATATCAATTATATATATGGTTTGTCAATATTTATTCACAGTATCGGTTTGAGTACTATTTGATGCAAACTACGAATAAATACATGCATATAATAATATATGGGAGATTTTGAAATCTTAGGTAACCTTTATAATTGCTGGATTTGCCTTGTGGTAGGCATGAGATACGCGGGTTGAGAAAATTATTATAATCTAAATTGAATAAAGAAGTTGTATTTCGGAGTAGATGCTCAGGAAATAGGTTCATTTGAAAAAAAAAAACATGCTGCTGACGTCGCCTGAAGACGAAAATGTGGAAGAGAAATTCGACAACACAGGCAGTGGTCTCGGTAGCTTAGTTGGCAAAGCGTCTGGTGTAGTTAACCAGAAAGACGCAGGTTCAAACCCTGCCTGAGATCGAATTTTTCTTTCACTAGAAATTTTCTTTAATTAGAAAATTCATATCTCTGTGAAAAAAAAACATTTCCTTTATTAATGCACCAGCAATAGGCATATACAGAAAACAGGAAGAATGCTAGTGAGCGTACCTAAACCCAAAAAAAGAGTTACCAAACCTTTCATAAAATTTCTAGCAACTAAAATATTTTATGACGCAAAACAGTGTCGTATTTGCAAGAAAACACATTTAACTTGGGAATAGTATACGTCCATAATGTAGCCGATAAATGGACGCCACATGGACAGGGTAATTCGAGTAAAGTCTAAATAATATTATTACGTGATTGACGGGATCATTTGGACAGACAGAAACTTACACTTCGTGCTCTAACGACGAATATGACTCGGTTCCGCATAGTTAAATTTACACGTGTCGTATTGCGGCCATTAGTAATTATACCTAAATATACATATTATAACTAAAACAGTAAACCCAACACATATGTTTCTAGAAGCTTGAAAATTCCAATTTGATTTGGTTCTTCGCAAATTGTAGATCATCAAAATCGGTCAATAACATATGGTAACTAATATACTAAATTGGGACAATTCAAAAGAAAGAAAATACAGAAATAAATTTCACATTACACCACTTTATTTGATTCATGAAAATGTTATTTTTAAATGATAATTGATAACATATAAATCGAAATTACGTTTACATAATAAAATGTAATGTATGGATTTTGACTGTTGAGTCCCAGCGCTGATTGATTTTAATGCATCCAATGAGTAAAACATAATAGTGGTTCCTGTTTTGTCCATAGTGAGTGCGAGGATGACGCGGGCGCAGCGCACGCGCTGAGTAGCGCCGCTTCCCGCGCACCCGATGGGCAAGACGTCCGGCGGTCGCCTTGACGCAGGAGTGCGTGCACACAGGATTGCTAACAGAAGGTACTACCTAATGAGGTTAGCCCTAACAAATCTCTCAAGAATCTCGATCAGTAGGTATGTGCTCCGATGTAGCAGTGTGTTCGAAGGTTTGCTTTTTATGCATAAGTACTGCTGGCTAAAAATTCTCACCCATTTCTCGTATTAAGATTAGAAATCTCTAATAGTTTCCTTCTAGATATTACCTAAGTCATAACATGGTGCTATTAATAAAGGTGTCACAGAAAGGAAGTCTACTTTTTAAAGGAAAATTCAAACACATATTACCTACATCCAGTAAATCCAAACATAAATAAAGCAAAAATAAAACGAAATAAAAGGCACTTAGAATACATGAAACAAACCCTGATGCAGGCGCAGAGCGGCCCTGTTCCCCGCGCACCCCATGGGCAAGACGTCTGGCGGCCGCCCCGAAGTAGGAGTGCGCATACCCAGGATTGCTAATCGAAGGTATAGAAAAGGACTAACAATATAACTATTTAAAAAGACATTGATAATAATATCATTGTTAAAACAGCACAAGTTTGATGATATGAAGATATTCTATATTTTTGTTTAGGTATACCTCATCAATTTAAAGCCCGATTTTTTCAAACTAATACCTACATGTCAAATTGTCATGTCATGTCAAAGTTACCCGACTGGAATTTCGGTTTCAAAGCATTATTCATATGAACAGCTAAAGATTTCGTATTTGCGTACAATAAAACTCATAATACTATTATTTTATCTGAAATGTAGTGTGAACTATATAACTCAAATAGAACCGATCTAAAACGACATCAATGGAACATTCATAAACAAATATTCACAATGTAAATAAATGGCTAAGACATGATCTAACAAACATTTTACCATTGAGCAATAAAATCAGTTCAAGCCAAACATATATAAAAAATATACAAACAATACTAGAACGCACCGTATGCTAACGAGATATTAAAAATAAACACAATATCCATTAACAATGAAAAGTATATCATGTAAGTCAGTAGACGTTGACCGAGTTCCAGATATACACGTGATTCACACTATCATACAGACAGACAAAGATATCTAAACAGACGCCAGCAGTTGTTCAGACATCCATCTCCGATCACTGACTCGTGGGCAGCGTTTGACAAGGCCGACACCTGTATTTATTTGACAACCACCTTAAAACGGAACATTACTTGGTAAAGAGCTACTCACATGGTTTGTTTCTTTAAGAAATAAATTAAAATTAGCATGGAAGTTCAGTGGAACGGTTTTGGAAACGAAAACAAAGGGGTACCGCAAGGCTTTGTGTTGGGTCCATTACGTTTGTTTCATCTCGCTGCTAATGTAATTGAGCCGTAAGATGAACGATTATTTGACGATAAAGATACGTAGCGATTTATTTAATTAACCATCAAACGTGAACTGGGATTAAGAGGCAGTATAGTACATTCATCACATAAGTTTGGGCAATTTGGAAAGCGTCCAAAATTCTTTCGTAAATATTGTCGACTGAATAGCTTTTTCTTTCATAATGAGGCAAATGTATCGTTAAGATTATGAGACTTAATTTAATGATTACATATTCATACAGGTACATTATACATAGTATTTTGTTAGAATCACGTTAGAATCTCATTTCTTAATTCGTTACTTTCTCACAATTGCAATTCTCACAATAAAACACCTATTTAAAGATATTTTAAGCGAAGTAAGTGTTTGCATTGCTATTAACATTTTATGTTTCCTGAGTGTGATTTATGTCGATGCTGTCATTCATGCTCTCAAATGAACACTTAGCGTATAATTTATTCCTATCAAAACTATAAGGTGTACACACAAGCGTGCACTGTATTTCACAATTTGCATGTTATTTCAATACATCGAAAACAAATCAACAAAATTACTATCACACGAGACAACCTTACAATGTATTGATGGCTGTACGATTCCCGGAAAAAAGAATTGTATGTACGACCTCCAGATATCCGTAATGTCAGCGTGTTTACGTGTTTGAGTTTTGTGATATAGAAATAAATAGCACATGCTAGCTTATGTTAGAAAATAAATTATGTTTAATTTTTCCTATGATTTTTTTGAAGTTTAAGTTAGGCTTACTTATCTAACACAAATTCAACACATTAACACACACTTAATTCGGCCTATTGGATAAGCCTGTGGTTTTGTTGGGTTTGCTCACACGATACAGTTATTTATGATTATGTTTGCTTCAAAACAAAACCCATACTTCTTTTTTTATGGAGACTTCGAGCAATAGAAAAGAAAAAAGTCACAAAAAGTTGTTTCCCCTAATCCGATTGACAACAGTCCGTCCTTGAGATTCTATTAATTGAATGTCTATTCTTATATCTACAGCGATTTTGTAAATTCCGAATAGTTGTGTCCCAACCTTTACGGCGCGAAGGTACACAATTCCGTCGATTTCAGCTAAATTATCTAGATTTAGTTTGCAACACGTGTTAAGTCGGCGCGTGCGCATCTTGACGTACGGATTTGTTTCATTCATGCGTTCTGTGCCTGCCTACTAGTGTATTGTTGTGTTGCACCAGTATTAATTAGACAGTAACTGTGATACACATTTTGATATTTCTTTGAAGTTTTGATATTTCTTTGGTGAGTTCTTTACACATTTTTTTTGTTGTTTGACGTGACGACGACGACGACGTTGACGTTGTTGTGACGAATGATTTTTAAATGTTTCTTTATTTACAAAAGAGGGTACAGTTCCTTTGAAATATCAATGCATCTGAAGATAGCTATTCCAAATTGCCGAACCGATAAAATCACTTAAGTGAGTGTTTTTAAACATAAATATCGAACTAAGGGAATAATCACTAAATAAATAATTGAAATAAATGTATATTTACGAACCCAATTGTCTCTTACCACAGTCATTATGTAGAGCCCAAATATACCGGTGAACGGTGAGTGTACATTAGTACACCTCTGCGTACCATTTCAGGGAATTCAGCCGTGATGGTATGTAGTTTATCTTATGTATCGTTTTTAAACCTTATTAACAACAAAATGCTAAAGACAGTATGATACTCGTATTTTAACCCGCGAAGTATCACAATACAGATAAAATGCAAAATCTTCTAGAACTCCAGGTTCT